>VZRU01021321.1:127693-145938 GCA_013398155.1 Pedionomus torquatus | reverse complement strand
TTTTTTTTTTTTTTTTTTAATTGTAAATGAGTGATTAGAATTCTCTGACTATAAAAACTGATAATTCCAATAAATACTTGCAAAAGTGTTTTTGTTTTTGTTTTGGTTTGGTTTTTTTAAAGAGCATGAAAAGCACTACTTTGTCACCACTGCTCCTGTTAGCTTAGAATTTGCATTTTGTGTATTTACTCATTGTTTACACAGTGACAACGGGAAAGAAGACTTTTTACCTTAATAGCCATTTTCAGAGTTTATAAATAGTGTTCCTTCAACTTAAGCCCTTTGATGCCCGTGGCCTTCCCCATTCTCCTGGCTATTCCAGAACCCTTTGAGCCTTTTCCTTTCCTTAAAGAGAAGAAGTTGTGACTCTGTGTAGGCACCCTCAGCTTTGGAGCTGGGACAGCTCATGAACAAGAGAGCTCAGCTCGGATGTGCTGCAGCTCTTCCTAAACCACCAGGTTTGGTTTGTTGGATACACAAATTCAAGCCTTCCACAAGAAATGATGGAGATCCTGGGCAGAAGGGTCTAAGGTCAGGCTCAGAGGAACATCTCTACAGTCAGAAGACAGGAGGCAGCCACAACAACCTGCTGAGCTGCCCAACTTCAGTGCTCCAGGTCAGAAAGTGAACTGAACAAGAAAGGGAATTTGCCAATATGGAAAGAAGGATGTGAGAAAAAAGATGCGAGTTGTTCTTGGAACACGTATTCAGCAAGGAGACAACAACTGCTTGTGGCTGCGGAGCACGGGCTTGGTTGGTGGCTGCTGCTAACTGGGTCCACTGGAGGGCCACAAAATGGTCAGAGGGCTGAAGTACTGCTCCTATAAGGACAGGCTGAGAGAGCTGGGGCAGTTCAGCCTGGAGAAGACTCTGGGAGACCTTAGAGCAGCCTTCCAGTATCTGAAGGGAGCTCCAGGAGAACTGGAGAGGGACTCTTTGTCAGGGAGTGTAGTGATATGACAAGGGGTACCAGTTTTAAATTGGAAGAGGGGAGATTTAGATCAGATTTTGGGAAGAAATTCTTTCCTGTGAGGGTGGTGAGGCACTGGAACAGGTTGCCCAGAGAAGCTGTGGCTGCCCCATCCCTGGAGGGGTTCAAGGCCAGGCTGGATGGGGCTTGGAGCAACCTGGTCTGGTGGGAGGTGCCCCTGCTAATCATGGTGGGAGTTTGAAACTCAGTGACCTTTAAGGTCCCTTCCAACTCTAACCATTCTATGATTCTATGAAATTAACTCCCGCAGCCAAACACACCAGAGGCACCCCTGGGGACCAGGAGCTGGTGGGTCACAGCTCAGAGGAAGCGTTGCTGTCAGCTCGATGGGGACAGAGGGCTCAGGCTGCGGCTCCAGTTGCTGGAAGAGCAACCACTTTAATTGTTACAGCCACCTGGAAACTTGGAGCAGCAGCTTATAAATAATGCTATTCATTCGCATGGCACTTTCAGTTATTTTTATCTATTTGTCTCGGCTGCCACATAGCAGGCCGCAAGAGCAGCAGTAAATATATTCAACTGGTTTATTTAAAGAAGTTTAAAAGCTTCGCATTACCATTTTCCCCCTTGCTGCTTGATAAATAAATGCGTAGGCTTCAGCCTTACATTTAGCTTGGACTGCATTTTTGCCAGTTCATCATAGAATCACAGAATGGTGATTCTATGTGGGGCAGCCACAGCTTCTCTGGGCAACCTGTTCCAGTGCCTCACCACCCTCACAGGAAAGAATTTCTTTCTGGTATCTAATCTAAATCTCCCCTCTTCCTATTTACAACTGTTACCCCCTGTCCTGTCCCTTCACTCCCTGACAAACAGTCCCTCTCCAGCTCTCCTGGAGCTCCCTTCAGATACTGGAAGGCTGCAATCAGGTCTCCCCCAAGCCTTGTCTCCTCCAGGCTGAACAGCCCCAGCTCTCTCAGCCTGTAAACCAGCAAACATGGTTTTATTTCAGCCTTCGGTGTGCTTGTCAATAGCCCGAATATCGAAATCTATTGAACCAGTTAGGAGGGCAAGGAAGCAAAACAGCCCGGCTTTGTCTCTGCTAAACCGATTACAATTGAATATCCAAGGCTATAATAAATACGTCTTGTGACTCGCACACCAGAGGAGAGCCTCAATTTAAATTACAGCTTTGGGTTTTGAAATGCTCGCTGATCCATTCCACTCCCATTAAGAGCATCTTCCGCTCTCTGAAATTAAGTGATATCTTTACATGACAGTTTAATTTAATTAATTTATTTTTCGATACGTACGCTTATGGAGTTTCTCCATTAAGCTTTTGAAACGTCCGTAGGTCCCATGCGTTAATGTAAATGTGCCGTGGCCCATAATTACCTTTGGCAGGCTCAGGGCACTGATAAAAAGATTATGTTTTTGAAAACTGAAGGCTTCAAACTTCCCCAGCGCTTGGCAGGAAATCTATTTCTGTGTTTTATTTGGAGCGAGGCTGGGGAGCCTGCAGCCAACAGCTCCAGTGCAGGCAGGAACTGCTACATTTTAGAAGAAAATACATTTGACACTAAACGAGAGCAGGGGAGAGGAAGACAATTAGTGCCAGAGCACTAGAAGCAGCTGTTTATTTGTTTTGCCTCGTGGCTGCCAATATATACTCTTATCATTAAAGTCCATCTAGAAACAGGGTATTTTCTATGAAATTACTTTGCAAAACACGGATCTTTGTCTTTTTAAGGGGCTGCCCCAAAGTGAGTTTATCTTCCTTTTTCACAATAGCTCCGTTCTAGCCAAGAACGCCGGATTCTCCCCTTGCCTCCTCCTCCCTCCTTTTCTAAAAATGAACTTTTCAGGGAAATAAGGAATTCAGAGAAGTTTGAAGGAGAGCAGATGGCCAACAGTGATCCAATAGGATGTAAAACTTGGGTTAGGTAGTCGCTTGGCAGGCGAGTGCGAGCAAGCCCGTGATGTTTCCATAGTGATGTTTTCACATGGTGTCTTCCTTTTGTCTTTTAAAAATCTAAGTGGGTTTTTTTTANCATTGTTTAGGTTTTGTGACTCACATGAGGATTCTGAATAAAAATTTATCAGTGAGATTGGTAAATATTCTCATTTAGTTTTAGATTAGAAGTGGGTTTTTTTTAAAAAAAAAAAAAAAAAAAGAAAACAAAAGAAGGGTGATAAAAGAAAATTAAGAGCTCTGTAGACCTGAATATTTAGCGCGGTGTAATTAACTCTGCCCTTCCCAGGGGCAGTGACTTGGGCTGGCTGCTGCTTTCTGGCAGACCAGCCACGCAACGACCTCAGCTGTGGTCACACTCGGCTGCTGTGACACTCGTGGGGTCACCCGTGTGGCTGGATAAAGCCGGGACAGCTTCTGACCTGACTCAGACCGTAGTGCTCTCAGAGGGGGAATTGCTCGGGCACTCATTTTTGTGGTGTCAGGATTGCACATTTATGTCCGGGGGAAGGTTTGCCACGGCTCTCCTCTAACCTTTGGAGCTTTCTCTACGTGCCAGAAGGCAGCGTAATAAAAGCTTCCCGTGACTTTCATTCCTACTTTCTCTTTTGAAGTCCAAGAGGGAGCCATTACAGTCACATTAATTGGTGAGGACACACATAATATACATAAACAACTGCCATTATCTGTGCAGCCACATTGTGCGAGAGGAACAAGATCTGTAGGGAGAGGCAGATGCTTCTACTAAGCCAAACGATACACTTGGAAAAAAACAGGCAACTGTAGGGACAGCGAGTTCAAAATGCTTACCAGCTTTTTCCACACACTTAATGGAAGTAAAATGAAAATAAGTAAGTACATGCTTGTATATACCTATAGTAGGAAGAAATTTTTTCCTGTGAGGGTGGTGAGGCACCGGAACAGGTTGTCCAGAGAAGCTGTGGCTGCCCCATCCCTGGAGGGGTTCAAGGCCAGGCTGGATGGGGCTTGGAGCAACCTGGTCTGGTGGGAGGTGTCCCTGCCCATGGCAGAGGGGTTGGAACTGGATGATCTTTAAGGTCCCTTCCAACCCTAAACCATTCTCCCTGCAAATCTTGCTTTTCTTGACCAACAAACCCAAAAATCCAGATAAATTTGACCATCTGCTGGTTTGAGCAGAAAAAGAAGTTGGAGGGGCTTGGATTTCCCAGCAGATCCTCTCTGCTGTTGCTGGGCAGACACGTCAGCATTCATGCCAGCACTTCACAAGGACCCAATGCAATTTCTTCCTTCCCAAAAGCCTCCTGGGACAGTGCCAAATGCAGCCATTCATGGAGTGAGCCCCTCGCCCCCCAGCAGGGAGACTTTCCCCAGGAGAAGCAGCCTCTTGCAGGAGTGCTGTGGGGCAGGGGGAGAGTACTTCACACTACCCGTGGTTTACGAATGCCAGCATCAACTCCCCCGAATGCTGGGGTACAAGCAAATAAGTCAGGTTGGTCTGGGGACAGAGTTATCCAGCTGTACTTCTGTGCCCTGGCCTCACACATACGCTCAGAGCTCCCTGGTGAGGAAACTCCGCCTGTGTAGCACCCAGCCTGGGATTGCTAAGCCCGACCCTGGAGACGGAGCAAAAACTTGCCTTTTTAAAGGAATTATTTTTCTTACTCTCTGCAATTTCTTTCCTGTCATGCTTTTGCAGCACTAGCCTGAATGAATAATTCAAAAATATGCCCATTTAGCACCCATTTTAATATTTAAATGTATTTATCCCGACAGGGAGCTCCATCAGGATGCTCAAGCTGCCCATGACAACAGGAAGGGCTGAAAGCTCTCAGCCATCGTCACAAGAACACCTTGATTAGTGACAAGGTAGTGCTCTTCAGCAGCATTTCTACCTCAGGGAAGGTCTGGCAACCTTGGTGCCAGAGGAAATGGGCACAAACTTGAACATAAGAAGATCCATCTAAGCCTGATGAGGAACTTCTTCACTTTGAGGGTAGCAGAGCCCTGGAACAGGCTGCCCAGAGGTGGTGGGGTCTTTGTCTCTGGAGACATTCAAAACCTGCCTGGACACATTTCTGCACAACCTGGTCTAGGAGGACCTGCTTTGGCAGTGGGGTTGGACTAGATGATCTCCAGAGGTCCTTTCCAACCCCATAGCATTCTATGATTCTGTTATTCTGTGGTGTGGGCAGCTACAGCTCAAGGAGTTTCAACATATAGACTTTCCTATACAGTTTCTGAATCCTTGCAGTACCACAGGAAATGGCATTGGGATGGGCACCGTGGAGTGGCTCAAACTCTTTCCCATCTTTACCTTAACCCTGTGTCGTGGGTGTTTCCTCAGAGCTTGCTCACTTCACCGTGTTGCAAAGACTTTTTTCAATCTCAGACCAGGCAGGCTGAGTCTTTAATCCTCCCATATACCTCATGGCAGAGCTACAGAGTGCCCACATTCGGAGCCACCTGCCTGTTCATTTCAGATTTCAGACCACCATCACTATTCAACAGCCACCTGTCCCTGCGCCAAGGCTGCAGTCACAAACCTGTCCCCAAGGTCTCTGTGTCTGGTCCCGTGCCAAGCTCAACCCAATTGTACCGAGGAGTGTGCCTCCCTATCAATCTCACCTGGCATTTTTTCTTCTGTACCCTCTTTTCTTCTTGCTGCCCCTTCAAAGTGGTGAGGAGCTGCACCACGAAGCTGAGGAGCCTCTGCCCTCCTGCCTTTCTGCTGCTCCAGCAAGAATAACGCCAGCTACCAAGAAGGAATAACCCGTGAGGAGCCTAATGAAACAGCAATCTGGCATTAAGATGTGTATATATTGCCATTTGTTAAATTGACAGATGACATTTGGAACATGTAGTCCTTATTCATTTCTTTTTTTAAAAGCTAAATACTCTCTTGAAATAAAGTCTTTGCCATTAGTCTTAAAGCTGCTTTCCAGGCCAGACAGGGCCAGCTGTGCTTTTACACATTTCTGGGCACAAGGTCAGGTTCCTGGCAGCTATAAGACTTCTTTTTGCAATGAACTGGACAATTCATGAACAATAAACAGTTACCTGGCTCACAGATTACCTTGGGCTCTACACCTGTATTTTCTTTCCCTTGCTACCTTTCAGTGTAGAATTCTTTAAAAAAAGCTGTCAAAACTGGTGGTTTTTTTTTTTTTTCTTTTATAATTGGCTTGAATTTCATCACCTGCTACCTAGTCTCACTCATCTGCATTTTCATGTGTCTACAAGAACACGGCACCAAAGGGAAGCTCCAAACACCTTCAACAATAGCTTTAAGCTTATCCGTGAGCAACAAAGACTGAGCTTTCTTAGAGACAAAGCCCTCGGATGTTATATTTTAGGAGGAGTTAAGGGTGCGAAGGGACTCGCCTCATCCAACTCAAAAGCACAGAATCCATGGTAAAGGTGCGATATTCCTTTACACCTTCAAATCCCTGTCAACACTTCCAATAGCATATTTCTGGTAACTTCCATTCCAACTCCAGAAATATTCAGAAGAAATAGGTGCTCAGACTTTATCAAAGTTGTGCTCCAAGACACGTACTTGGCTGTTCTCTCACAGGCTTCTTCATCAGTTTTATTGATAGAAGTCCAAGGGAGCTCACCTGACTGGTGTTTATTTGATGTCTTTTCAAAGTCATTCCGTTTTAACACTAGGATGTCATTCCACTATTGCTACAATGCCACTTCAGCTTATTTTTGCATATAGAAGAGCAAAAATTAAGCCTTCCAGCACACAGAAAAGTAACTAACTAGTTGGCTACCATTGACTAAAAGGAGGGAAGCACCTTCCATGGGGGTACACATGTAGAAGATGAGAGCAGACTTTCATCTCACACCCTTGCGGTGACTAAATCGAGGTTGGCAAAAGGTAAAGATCTCTTGACAGATGTTTTCTCCAGCAGTTTAGGCAAGAGAAGCATGGTCAGAAACCCAGCAGCAGATTCGCTGGGAGTCACAGCCACAGGGGAGCCACAAGAGGAGTAAGAGCCCACAGAATGTTTGAGTCACAGGGAGGCTCGCTTTCTTTAAGTTAGGAAAAAAAAAAAAAGTAGTTCTTAAATGATTTACATATGAATTGCTTCTAATGAGGACACACAAGCTCAGTTTTCCAGCAGACTTTCAACAAGGCCAAAATTAAGGCTACAATTACATGGCAGAATACTAGACTGAGAGCCTCATGGTTTTTATGTCAACAGTGAAGTCAGCCACTGCTGGTGGGTGGGAAGCAGCTCTCTTTAGGGATGTTGAGCTGGTTGATTTTCTGATTACTTCAGAGAATTTTAAAAATAGCAAATTATAATAACAGGCCTATAGACTCTGTTAGCAGCTTTCTGATTAATGTGAACATCAAGATACACGCTAAGTTCTCGTCCATAAGGTATGCTGTTCAGACATTTTCTAGATGCTATTTTAACCTGTGTCTTCTGAGTCACATTAGTCAAAAGAATTGGCCTGTAATTTAATTATTGCAAATGGTGCATCAGTGAGTTATTTCCTAGGAACGAGAGTTAAGAAAACCCAACACTGCAATTAATGCTGAAATGGAACCCTTTTGCTTTGGCCTTTCGAAAATTTTTCCATATGACGGGAGCCAAGTGAGACTGAAAGAGTTTAGAAAATTCTATTAGAAAGTCATCTTCACCCAGAGCTTTCCCAGAGACCAGAGGTTTTATGACTTCTTTTTATTTCTTCCTCTGCTTTGGGACTACCTAACTGTTGCCTAATTTCCTGCAGAATTATAGGTATTTCCAATTTACTTAAGAGACCTTGAGTCTGTTCAGCTGTGCAAATGACTCAGATTAGTTACAGGATTTTAGAACTCAAAGGAGATGTCCTTATGGTCCACGGGGTTTGTAGCTAGTGCGACAGATGACCATGCACAGGAACCGCCTAACACCCTGTGCTTGCTTTCCTTCCTGAACTGTACTGCCAGCAGCCCCCAGACATTTCCTCGTGGCTCTTAATTTCTGTTTTTCTACCACTTTGTAAGCAAAGGATTCCCCACTTTTACTTCCCACAGAAATGTAAATACAGTGCAGTTGTGCATCCAAGTCCCATTAAGCAAAAGACCCTCGCTCTATTGCTTCTTCATAACCACACAGCTTGATAATTTAGTACAGTATCACTGAGGGCCCAAGGTGATTAATCAACAAAATCAGCAGCATAAAGGGTTCTCAGTGGGATTCAGAGACTCTCCCAAACTGAGGCAAGGAGCCCGGAAAGGTTTCTAAAGCCCTGTTAGGTCTGATCACGATGTAAAGAGCATACTAAATTATTTGATCCACCCCTCCAACCTTCCTTCTATGCCATCATCTTTCAACTCCACCATGTATCTTGTGGGTGCTTTGAACCATCCACTCTCCACAGATAAAGAACATGCCTTGCAGCACCTGGGTCTGAAACAGTCTACCCATGTCAACTTGACCACCCAACTCCAGACCACCTTGGGCACACATTAATTTGGGAAGCACATACGAACTTTTCCCTTCAGAGATCTCCAGAATATATCCCACTGCTCTGCAGTGTAGATTACAGAATCACAGAATGATATGGTTTGGAAGGGACCCCTGGAGATCATCTAGTCCAACCTCCCTCCCAAAGGAGGTCCACCTACAGCAGGTTGCACGGGAACCAGGCAGGTTCTGAATGTCTCCAGAGACAGAGACTCCCACCACCTCTCTGGGCAGCCTGTTCCAGTTCTCCAGCATCCTCAAAGTGAAGAAGTTCCTCCTCATGTTTAGATGGAACTTATGTACAAGTTTGTCCCCGTTACCTCTTGTTCTATCCCTGGGCGCCACTGAAAATAAGGTTCCATAAGCTGAGCAGACAGCACACAAGGTTGGAGGTTACCAGGGAACTTAAGACCCCTCTTGCACACAGCTGAGCTGTTCTGTGAGCAACAACTCTGCCACTTTGCATCTTGGCTGAACTAGGCTACCATTGCCTTAACCAGCTAGTGCCTGCCAAGGGTAGCGTTTCACACATGAAATGAAATACTGAAGTGATATTTCATTTTGGCCTATAGAGTGCACTTATGTTCTGCCTGACAAAATGAAAAGATTAGAAACTGAAAGGGATAGAAAAAGAAATGGCGCAGAAAGGAAGAATTCTAATAAACATGAAAGATGTAGCAAGTCAGACTGCCACAAATGCAAAATGCTATCATGCAACATCATTAAAGCCTTGATCCTGCAGAACGAGCAGAGCACACACGGGAGCCTATTTCACTTACAGCAAAGGAAAACAGCCCTATTTCCAATACATTTATCTTCTAACTTCCTTTTGCTAAAAACATATTTGTTTTTAAATTAATTACTTTGGGAAAAGGCAAGAGAAATGGGTGCAGTGGAGTTGAAAGAAATAGTGTGAGTTTGAACTAGTTTAAAAATGACCCATGCACCCATGGAACATGGTGGAGACCAGGTTTCTACTCTTCAGCTGTTTCTGGAGGCTGAAGGACAACAAACGATGGATGGACTGAACTGGTTCCGCCCTCCATGGCAAGTTGCACCAGAAGATCTGCACCATTTGTCCTTCAAGGTAGAGAGCAAGACACAAAAGGAAATGTAATCAGAATGAGCCACACAACCTACACACTCCAGTTGAGGTTTTTTTTTTCACTTGATCTTTGCAGTAGTTGATGTTTAATACATGCTGTATTTAAAGTCAGGAAAGCCAAGCTTGGGACTGGACTGGATGCAATCTTTCTGCAGCAGGAGAGCTACCTGTTAAAAACTATTTCTGCTCTCTACCACTTCTAATCCCTTTCTAGAAACAGATGGACTGATGCTTGTGTTGGCAAGTGGCTTCCTGCTCCAGAGAGACTCCTAATGGGAAACCCCACCAGCTGTGAAAATCCCTTCCCTATACTCTCCCTCTTCCTTCTCTTCCCAGAAGTCCTGCCGGCTCAGTGCGTCCATGTCCCGCTGGGGTCAGACTGTATCCACTTGGCCGCACACCCCTGCTCCCTACAGCGAGTGTACAGCAACTGTTTTGGGCTTCGGTGAGCACACTGTGCTTGACCACACAAGCTCAGAGCCTCCAAGGTCCTCTCCACTGCAGGATGCAGATGTTAAAACTAAACACGCATGAGATGTATTGAGAGCAATTCAGACTTGTGCTTGACTGATAGAGCAGATGGTGGAGGAGAAGCTCAACATGAGCCGCCAATATGCGCTGGCAGTCCAAAAGGCCAACAGCATCCTGGGCTGCATCAAAAGAAGCATGGCCAGCAGCTTGAAAGAGATGATTCTACTCCTCTACTCTGCTCTGGTGATACCCCACTTGGAGAACTGTGTCCAGCTCTGGAGCCCTCAGCACAGGAAGGACATGGACCTGTTGGAATGAGTCCAGGGGAGGGCCACAAAGATGATCAGAGGGATGGAGCACTTCTATGAGGACAGGCCGAGGAAGCTGTTCAGCCTGGAGAAGAGAAGGCTCCAGGGAGACCTTCTATTAGCCTTCCAGTACCTAAGGGGGGGCTACAGAAAAGCTGGGGGGAACTCCATCAGGGAGGGAGCGATAGGACAAGGGGTAATGGTTTTAAACTGAAAAAGGGGAGGTTTAAATTAGATACTAGGAAGAAATGATTTCCTGTGAGGGTGGTGAGGCACTGGAACAGGTTGCCCAGAGAAGCTGTGGCTGCCCCATCCCTGGAGGGGTTCAAGGCCAGGCTGGATGGGGCTTGGAGCAACCTGGTCTGGTGGGAGGTGTCCCTGCCCATGGCAGGGGGGTTGGAAATGGATGATCTTTAAGGTCCCCTCTAACACAAACCATTCTATGATTCTATGTACCTAGTATTTCCAGGGTATGTATTTTCAGTGGGTCCCAACTGGCCACAGTTTTCAGATTCCTCGGCTGTTCCTGTGTTGCAATATAATAAGTGAAGGCAGATGATTCAGTTCTCGTTGCCTTTGCCTGAAGAGATATAAATCACATTGTAGGTATTATTTCCTCATACATTGTGTCATTTGCCGAACAATTAGGTCTGCGTTGCTGGAGGATTAATAAGTGAGCCAAGGCTACAGAACATAATGCAACTCCACAGCAAGAGATGACACCGCAATTCTTTAATACTGTAACAGCATTTCATGTAAAACCAGATCATGTAAAATCAATCCCATGCTAAATTGTGTTTTCCCCTTCAGTCCTTTTAAACTTAAACAAAAAAAAAAAAAAAGTGGGAAAGGTACCAACATCCCATAAATAATCTCTAAATAATTTGTTACAGACTGATCTTAAGTGGCACTCTCAAACCCATATTTATGTTAAAAAACCTCATATGTATACATTATATAGACTATAAATTATAGCAGTTGAAAGTAAAATAAATGTGATGAATGTACATCTACTTTAGCATCCATTATGTTTCATCTTTCTGGGAAAACACTATATTTATTCCAAGCTATATATCTTATAAAGGTAACACAAATATCTAGTTTGTTTTGAGTCCTATCAAAATCTAAGTATCTACATCCAAGACACGTGCAATTACACGGAAGCATATTATAAATGGCATATAATGAATAACAAACCACTAGTTTTTAATAGGTCTTTTCTCAGTGGAGCTCTATCACAGATGCTTTGGCAGGTAAATTGATAGACTCACTGTTCCAAATCGGTACTTCTTTCAATAAACCTGGCTCTGGGGTGTGATTTTGGACAGTATCTTCATAATATACGACAGCTCAACACTAAGACTGCTGGGACCCAGAGCGGGTCAAAAAAACCCCAGACATTTCAGAGGGGCTTTTTTGACTGTTTCTTTGAAAGCTGCTTGAGAGACAATGGATACTGGTCCCCACCTGCCAGGTTCCCAGGATGGTGTCACCAAATGCCTGTCTCTGGGGCCAGCGCTGGCTCCACCAGCCACAGCTTGAGAGGACCCAACAAAACACCCTCCCCGTGGAGCGTGTTGATCCCCTGCTCCATGGAAAACGCTTGGCTGTTGCTAGCACAGCAATTATGCTGCAGGAAAACTCGCTTCCAAATAATGTAGCCTTTATTTACTCAGGGGTGAGGGGAAGAAAAAAAAAAAAGCTAAAAGGTGAAAGCTAATGAGGTACTGGAACGGGAATTATTCTACAGTAATAAAATACTTTGGATGTTTGTAAGGGCACAACATCAAGCACAGATCCCCAGAGAGCCCTTCAGAGCAAGCTTTCCTGAGGATCCTGCACCTCTGCACAGAACTGGGTAGGGGGAAGGCTCCATCAGCCTGTCCCACCACACTGAGAAAGCAGGGTACAGCTGAACGGAAAAGACTAGGGCAGCCGAGGAAGCTGAACGAGCAGAGAAAACAACCAAGTGCCCTTTCTTTCTACGCTAACTTGACACATGAAGCTTTTTATAATGTTTTTTAAAGCTAAAGTTGAAACTATTTCGTACTCCAGCTCTGCGAGCCCACCACTTACCTAGTTCACAAAGTTTGCGGCGCCCTTCTCGCAGGGATGCGAGCTTTCTCATTTGGCTGCTTTTTAAATCAATATATTCACATATAAATAAACTAAGCCAGGAGATGCCTTTCTGCGTAACTGGAAAAATGCACTGGGGGGGGGCAAGAGTGCTTGCCAAGGAGCCCAGATCATGATCAAGACATCATGATAACACCTAGGAAAGGAATGATGCAATGCAGAGCTGGAGGCTACACTTCTGCCATTGACCCCCGCAGACAGGGCGAGAACTGCTCAGTGTCTCCGCTTGCTCCTCTAAATCATGGCAGGCCCAGTGATACACCAGCTTTGGGACTGGGGGGTGTTTGAGGCTAAACTCGTGTAAACCAATTTTGATTCCTCCCATCACATCTCTCATTAAGTGCGAAGCACCCCCAGGGAAAGGCAGCTGATCAAACAGATTCCTCCACGATGTAATGAATTCACAAAACCCCTCCAGTTTCACTGGGGATGGTCGGGGAAAAAATACCTTCAGCCACCGAGGGCAAAGCATCCACCAAGAGGGAGAATCACTGCATTTCCTCTGCCTTCGAGCCTGACAAACCCTCCCCACCCGCCCTGGGGGCTGCGAGGAGATGCCTGCCCACAGAGAGGTATCGCCTCTCCGCGCAGGAAAGGAGTACCAGGCTTTTTCCAGCATTCAGATCCTGTTTTTAATGTGACTCAGCTCTGCAAAGTCCATAAGGATGACACGGGCTGTGCTTTATTAGCAGTTAGGTTAATGTTTGGAAATAAAAAGACTGATGGTTTTATCTGTTTAATCATTTGGCGCTGCCAAGAGCGACCATAAGCACAGCCCAACGGTGCATGGAGGGAGTACAGCCTGACATTCATTTCCCACCACTAAAATCCAAATATTAGCACACAAGTTGCTTTGCAGGCTGGCAGGGCAGGCAGCCAGCACCGCAGCTATTGGAGTGACTCAAAACGATCATAATTTTTCTTCATGGAGATTTTCAGCCTCCTCGCAATGGAAGGAAATCGGGATGGATGAGGTGGGCTAATTTCAGAGTCTGGCAGTTCATTTGTGTTTTTTCCCCAGCTCTGCCGTGCCCTCAGCTGAACTAGGCTACAGAGCTGTGGACTAACGGCCTCCTCTAGTTTTTCCCCAATATTATTTCACTTTGGGGCGGAGGGAGGGGAACGGGGCAGTTGCCCTTCTCTTTTTTCTTAAATCTCCTCTCCTCAGGTGCGTTCCTCAGCAAACAGTAGCTGCAATGCGGATTCACCACACGTAACCAGGCGATGCTACTGCCCTGCCATATGCAGCCAGCAGCAGCTATGGCAATTCATCACCCAAAAGAGACGAGATGGCCAGCCCCTCGCGGGCAGCTGGCACACAGACAACGCTGGATGTGGCACCTGCCATCAGCCCAAAGAGCAGACAAAAGGAGCCAACGGACACAAGGATGTTGTCTTAACAGAGCTGGTGCTCGCCACCATTTGTCACTAAATAAGTGCAGCTGTTTGATCCTTTGAAATATCAGCAGAGCAGAGTTGGGTGATTTTTGGCTGAGTTACACACAACACCTCTCCTTCTGTACACACCGTTAAGGGGGAGAGAAGCCACTGAAAGAATCAGGGTGGAGTTGCACTCCAAGCAAAGCTTCCTCAGGTGTGCAAACACACACACACACCTCCCTTACCCACCTCTGGGAAGGTGCGTAGCTGGATGCAGAATGGTCCAGCTGGCCCAACAATTCCAACGAGCAAGTATTGCGCTGTTGTAAGAGCACTGCAGAGCTTATAACCAGCCCCATAAGGTCCATTTTGTAAAAGCTTAACAGGCACATGGGTGGCCTGTCACGCAGAGGACAGCAAACTACATTAAACAAGAGCTTCTGCAGGGCTAGCAGACCCAAAGCACAAGGACTTGAAACCCTTAAAGCTTCTTCAATTGTTCTACATCTAATTTCTTGCTCCTGTTTGTATTCTGATGGTATCTACTCTTTCAGATCAAAAGGGCAGTAGCAGCAGGCAATGTTCTCGATCACCTTCTTACACATCTATGATGTTTCTAAGAGAGAAGATGCTGTCAGGAGCTGCCCATGGCTTTAACATGTTAACCCAAATCCTTTTTCCTCTGCCAGAACTATGCTGTTTGCTAGCATAAAAATAAGCAGAGCCTGAGCTCTGCCTACTCTCCCTGCCTTTCCTCATATACTTACCAGAAAAATAGCTGGAGCACAACTCCCACTCGTTGCACAAGATCCAGAATCAAACAGCCCTAAACCAGGCTTTTTCCTGTCCCAAGTCTATGCTAGAACTAGTAAAAATTTAACACTTACAAGATTATAACACCTTTAGAGCAGGGGAGGTAGGGAGGGGAGAAACCCAAGCAAACCTGAACACACCCAAACTGTGCTGCCACTTCCATAACTAACAGAATCCCATAATACTAAGCTAAAATAAAAATAAAATGAAAAATTCTTACCAACGCCTCTTTAACTCCAGCCTCAAGGCAACCTCAACTCCACAACTACATAGTTTCCCTCCAGCTTCACATTTGCAGCCTTGCCACCCTAATGAGAAACCTTTGCCAGCTGGATCCAGCTCCCAAAGCAATCTCTGTAATGAGGACAGGCACCTGGGGACCTACCTGCTTGGCTCAGGAGGAAAACTTGGTTTGTGTTTCCAGTCCCCCATACTGCAAAGTCCTTTGAGGCTGTGATAAGGGAATGCCAGACCACCTGGCAGCAAGAGCAGATGAAGAGGGAGGGAAAGGATGAAGAGCTGAGATACGGGTGGGAGGAAAGCTATTATATGATAGCAGGGTGGAACTGTTGATATTGGAAAAGACCTCTAAGATCATCAAGTCTAACTGTTAACATAGTACTACCAAGTCTACCACTAAACCATGTCCCTCAGCACCACATCTACATGTCTTTCAAATACCTCCATGGATGGCGATTCAACCACTTCCCTGGGCAGCCTCTTCCAATGGGAAGCCCTTTCAGTGAAGAAATTTTTCCCAATATCCAGTCTAAACCTCCCCTGGCTGTTTCTTCTTGTCCTATTGCCTGTTACCTGGGAGACCAACCCCTCCTCACTACAACCTTCTTTCAGGTAGTTGTGGAGGGTGATAAGGTCTCCCCTCAGCCTCCTTTTCTCCAGGCTAAACGACGCTGGTTCTCTCAGCCACTCCTCACAAGCCTTGTGCTCCAGACCCCTCAACAGCTTCGTTGCCCTTCCCTGGACACACTCCAGCACCTCAATGTCTTTCTTGTAGTGAGGGGCCTAAAAGAGAACACAGCTTTTGAGGTGCAGCCTCACCACTGCTGAGTACCTGGGGATGATTCCTCCCCTAGACCTACTGGCCACAGTAGGATAGTGTAGATAGAATATGATAGAATAGCCAGGATTCTTTTGGCCTTCTTGGCCACCTGGGCATACTGCTGGCTCATATTTAGCCAACTATTGACAAACACCTCCAGGTCCTTTTCGGCCAGGCAGCTTTCCAGCCACTCTTCTCCAGACCTGTAGTGCTGCATGGGGTTGTTGTGACTGAAGTGCAGGACTTGGCCCCTGGCCTTGTTGGGCCTCATAACGCTGGCCTCAGCCCATCGATCTAGCCTGTCTGGATCCCTCTATCCAGCCTTCCTACCATCAAGCTGATCAAGTCTATGGGGCTGGATGGGATCCACCCAAGGGTACCGAGGGAGCAGGTGGAAGTGCTCCCCACACCACTTTCCATCATTTATCAGCAGTCCTGCCTAACCGGGGAGATGACAGTTGACTAGAGGTTAGTAAATGTGATGCCCACATACAAGAAGGGCTGGAAAGAGGCTCTGAGGAACTACAGTCCTGTCAGTCTGACATTGGTATCAGGGAAGGTTATGAAGCAGATCAGCTTAAGTGCCATCACACTGCACATACCGGACAACTAGGTGATCAGGCCCAGTCAGCATGAGTTTTTGAAAGGTCCTGCTTAGCTAACTTGATCTCATTCTATGATAAGATGGATTCCCCCACCCCCAATCCCCCTGCACTATGGGGGCTTCATTCTGCTCCCCATCACTGCCTTCCAGCTCAGGGGTCTGGGTACCCAGAGAACAACTGTTCTTACTACGAGAGACCGAGGGAAAAAAGGCATTAAGTACCTCAGCCTTTTCCTCATCCTTCGTCAGTGTGTTTCCCCCTGCATCTGATAAAGGATGGAGATTCTCCTTAGGCCTCATTTTGTTGGTAATGTATTTACAGAAACACTTATATTGTCTTTTACAGAAGTAGCCACATTAAGTTTTTGTTGGGCTTTGGCTCTTCTAATTTTCTCCCTGCATAACCTCACAGCCTCCTTGTAGTCCTTTTGAGTGGCCTGCCCCTTCTTCCAAAGATCATAAACTCTTTTTTTTCCTGACTTCCAGCCAAAATTCTCTGTTCAGCCAGGTCTGTTTTCTTCCCTGCCATCTCAGAACATGTGGGGACAGCTTGCTCCTGTGCCTTTAAGGTTTCCTTCTTGAAGGATGGACCCCTTTGCCCTTCAGGACTGTCTCCCAAGGGACTCTATCAAGCAGGCTCCTAAACAGACCAAAGTCTTCCCTCCTGAAGTCCAAGGGAGCAGTTCTGCTAACCCCGCTGCTTACTTCTCCAAGAACTGAAAACTCTATCATTTTGTAACCACCACACCCAAGACAGCCTCCAGACATCACATCAGCCACTAGTCCTTCTCTCTTCACCCAGAGGGGTGCCTTCTCTAGGGCCTCCCTCACCAGCTCTGTCAGGAAGTTATCTTCCACCCAGTCCAGGGACCTCCTAGACTATTTCCCCTCTGCTGTGTTGTATTCTCAGCAAACATCTGGTAAGCCCCCATGAGAACACAGGCTAGTGATTGTAAGACTTCTTACAGAATATTTTGTCTGCCTCTTTGTCCCAGTTGGGTGATCTATAACAGATTCCTACCATGATATCTGCCTTCTTGGCCTTCCCCCTGATCCTTACCCATCCGTAACCACTCGACCCATTAAGCTGTAGACAATTAAAACGCTCCCTACAATACAGGGCTACCCTACCACCTCTCCTCCCTTCTGATCAGAGCCCTTGGGTATGAGCACCCAGCTTTGATCCCGAGCCTGAGAAGAGGGTGTAGGGTGCTGGCACACATCTGGAAAAACTGCCTTTTGTTTTATATGCCTTATTTTTGGTTTGGTGGTTTTTTTTTGGTTTTTTTTTTTTCTGTGTTTCATTTGCTGTGTTTCAGTCACAGTTAGTTGGGAACAGGAGGCTTCACTTTCTCATGAAGTTACTGTTCAGTCAAAGCCCAACTTTAAAAATACATTTTCTAAATATGCACTATTCACTCTTGTCCTCAGCAATTTGATTGGCAGAAATAAGAGCTGCAAAAGCAGATCTTGTCAGTCATTCTTAAGCCTTCCTTAATATGGAAACAATCACTTGCCATTTCAACCATATTTTTAAAGGGGCACAGTGTGCTTAATAAGATGCACACACCTGCAGTCTCAGCCTCTTCTCATTTTTCTGGTAAAAATTTATTTGTGGGGAGTGCAGACATGCATGAGCGAGAGAACACATCCTTCCAGGTGGCACCTAAAAATCCACCCCAGCCTATTTTCTATCATTTTCTGTAATTGCACTGCATGTATGTGTACAGCTGCATATCCTTCCCACCCCATAGACGGCTGGTGGCCCAGCTCTGAGTGTCTGTCCCATGAAGTCCAAAGGAGGAGCATGGGCTGGTGAGCCAGAATGTGACAAACCTCACCTTAGAAGCCATGGGTGTTTGCTCTGTTACAGGTCATGTTGGCTCAGCAGCAGAAGGTGGTCCCAATATGAAGGAGATTTTGCTATTTGCTATTTTTAGGCTCAGTTTTGTTTCTTTCCCCTCCCCCTTTTTTTTCGTTTCCTGCATTTATTCAGACATGGTGACCACTTTTTC
>VZRU01021321.1:115118-126669 GCA_013398155.1 Pedionomus torquatus | reverse complement strand
GGTAAATTTAGCTACAGTGTTTCTGGGACAGGATGTCCAGAGAACAAGCATCCTTTGCCTTATCACCAGAAGGTCTCGAGTCTGACCTGAGACACAAATGTGGTGCCAGATGTAGTACTGTGTTTGCGGTCTGTTGCAAATGCCAGCCAGCGAGGGAACGTGTTGGTTTATGGCACACAAGTCAGAAGCACAGAGCTAAGTTCAGCGGCGTTGGCCTTTGCTGGGAAAGGAAATAATTATTCTATTTGTTTTGCTTCCAAGATGGGAAAAGCAAACGTCTTTCTCACCTCACTGAGAGGAAAAAATCACACCCACTATGGTTAAGGTGAACTCCTTTTTTTTTTTCTAGAGCAGCATGACAACCTTGCAATTTGAACACTTTTTTTTTTTTTTGGCTGCTACCTTCTGTTGTTGTTTTTTGTTCTTTAATGTGGTTTATCCTTGAGAGACGCCTCCTGCATGAACATCTTGGGTTGTTTCCTACAAAACTGCAGAGCTCATAAATAAAAGGAAGGGGTAGAGAAGAAGCGAAGCTCATTTCAAACATGTTTTATAAGGGAGCTGATTTTACTGCAACCTGGAGGCAAACATAGAGGGAAAAAAATGAAAATCTTAAAATGAGCCATGCCAGTTTGTCACCAGGAGTGGGCAGGTTGGTTCTTCCTAGGGGCCTGCGGTGATTCTTCTCTTGGAGGATGTGAGCTGTGGTACTGCTGAGGCTGCTGCTCTCGCTTGTTTGTTTTTGCAGTGAACGTGCTGCCACTGAGATCACCTTTCCCGTGGTGCAGATACACCTACTGGAAAGCCAGCAGCCAGATGAGCATTTTGATGTTTGTGTCCCATGACCAAGGGCAAAGGCTTTGAGATAAAAACAGAAGCACAGCAGATGTTTGGACCAGGAATGCCTCCAGTTCTGCTGCTTTTTGACTCACCACTCAACCCTTTTTGGATTCCTTTCTTCATTTTTCAGCCACAGGAGGCTATGACACCAATTTCTTGATGTGCAGTATGGCCTCCTCTAACTGAAGGGCAGTCCTTTAGCTCGTTCAGGAGTTCCTCTCCTCCCCTCAGCTCTGGTGACAGCAACCCATGTCCCCACGTTCCTTCCTGGCCTCAGTCCCCTTGCAGTAAGGTGATCCACAAAGCCAATATTAGAAGGCGTTTTCTGGGCCAAGGATTTTCCCCAGGCAGGCTCTGGACAGGACTGTCTGCTTCTCTCAGAGTTGATGTTACTTACCTCCATCCAGCCTCCGCAACTGAGAGCCGTCCCTGGTGTGAGCCAGCAGTTGCTGCCCTGGCTGCATTTCACTCTGGCTGCAGTATTTTGATCAATCAAAGCAAATCATAGAATCATCTAGGTTGGAAGTGACCTTTAAGACCATCTACCTACCACTGCCAAAACCACCATGTCCTTTAACCACGTCCACCCATCCTTTAAATAACTCCAGGGATGGAGATTCCACCACTTCCCTGGGCAGCCTGTTGCAATATTTAGTAATCCTTTCAGCGAATACATTTTTCCTAATATTCAATCTAAATCAAGGACAGGTCAAAGCAAGACACTACGTGGATTTTCTCATCTGGTTCATGTCTTTACCCCTGGCCACATGCTGGACAAATTCCTCCTCAGCCTACGTTGCTTTCTCAGCAGTTTTTACTCAGACCATGGTGATGGTTGTCCGGGGAGGAAACCTGACACACAGAAAAGAGCTGTGTTACACTGAAGTCCCAAACCTTGCCTGGCCATAGAAGGACTCCATGGGAGGACCACAACTGAGCCCTGTTTCCTCCCTGGAAGTGGGGTGGGAATCCCAGCTCAGCTGGTGGGTCTGACATCCTGCCTGAGCTGCTGTACCGGCCACACGGTGGGTGAGTTAAGGACATACTTTCAGCCTTGATTCTGAGTTTCCTAGGTTTTGTCAGTTTAAGCCAGATTCCTAATGTTATTTTAATGCAGTTGTTTTGTGTGTGAATAACACGCTTTCGATGCCAAACCACAAGCCCTGGAACTAATATCTCATAAAAATGCCTAGAGTCCAAAGCTAATAGCTGTTATTCAGCTGATCGAGTGATGCCTAAAAAGTTACAGATTAATGCTGCTCCCCGGGGGAAGGTAAAATTAAACTTGACTTCTGATGGGGCTGGGTGCTCTTTTGCGTGGTGCCTTCCCCTCAGGCTGGGGGGTGCAGATGGCTGCAGACCCTGGGTACCCCATGGCAGGACATGGCAGGAATGCACATTGCTAGTGCCATCTGAGCTCTACCTGGAGTCCTCATGGGCAGAAGTTTGGGGGAGTTTGTGAGGGATTTTCACCAATTTTCCCTTAAAAAAGCTCCCTCTCCTCCAGCAACATCCCACCCAGCCATGGGTGACTACAGTTCATCCTCACCCAGCCCTGCTGCCGTTGGCAAGGATTTAGGGGATGTTGAAAAGGAAGGAGGAGGGGGGATACGGTCACTTACTCCCCAGGCTGGCAGTGTCTGGGCAAGTGGGGCTGCGGTGAGGTCAGGTCCTGGGACGCTGACGATGGGCACTTGTGTCAGTGAGGGGGTGGGTGCCATTGAGGGGGTAGGTGTCCCTTTCCATCACAGCCAGCGCTGGAGGGGTTGGCTGGGGCATAGGTGACCTGCAGGGAGCAGAGGGGGGACATAGAGGGGACCAGTGATGGGGGTGAAGCTGTCCCATTGTACTCCTTCCACGGGGAAAAGGAGCCACAGGATGTCAGTGCAGCCACGCTTGCCGAAAGAAATGACTGTCTCCTCTCAAGAGCATGCAGGAAGATCTCTTTCCCAGAACTTCTTCTTATTTAGGAAATTCACGTCGTGGTGGCAGAGCAGAATGCTTATTTGGGAATAAGAAAATGAGATGTGGGCCTCAGGTGTAGGCGTGTAGGCACTGTAGCAGAAAGTTTGAGGAGGCAGCAGAGGCAGCTGGGTGGGCTGGGTGGGCTGGTGGCCCGGTCGGCTGGTGTTTGCCGTCTGCGTCCTCCCATACTGGCCACGGGGCTGTGTGAGTTATCGATTATTTTCCTGTTACAACACAAAGGGATTAGCTAGATTAGTTTCTGCAGAGGTGAGGAAGAAATGTGTCATGTAGACTGTTTATTTTGCTCTAATTGGATTCGCACCCTCTTTCTGAATAAACCTCATTTGACTCCAGCTCCTGTGTTTTTTCATGGCTGTGAATGCTGAGGAGCTTCTCCAGCGATGGGCAAGTGATTCCTGGCTTTGGTGGGGAAAGCAAAGGGCTAGTACAGTGGTCACCAGAGGCAACCACTAGAGGGTTGAGAAGGAACTTCTTTGAGTGCAACAGAGCACTGGAACAGGCTGTCCAGAGAGGTGGCAGAGTTTCCATCTCTGGAGACATTCAAAACCAGCCTGGACACGTTCCTGTGAAACCTGCTCTGGGTGATCCTGCTCTGGCAGGGGGGTTGGACTAGATGATCTCCAGGTGTCTCTTCCAGCCCGTATCATTCTGTGAACCAGCCTGCAAACAGCACTGCTCAGAAAGCTCCTGTGGTCATGTCCCAGACAATGCAGACAATCACCAACAGCTTTTGGCAGTACTAGTTAAAGCCCCTCCATGAACACAGAAATCCAACCTTTTTAGTCCTTCTGGACACAGCACCCACACCTGCTCTGGGGCAGCTGCAGCACAACACGGTGACCTGGAGCTGTGGCAATGCTGCCCATCAGAAAGCTATGGTGCTGGTCCCCCTTCAGCAGGGCGAGCTGTGCTGTGCGCTAAAGTCGTCAGCAAATTTGCTGCTGCGCTTCATCATCTTTTCTAGCTGGTGCAGAGCACCGTAGGAAAACTATCCTTCTCTGCTGTTTTTCTTGGCCCTCTCACTCAGTGATGTGGAAAGTACCTGCAGCAGGGGTGGCTTCTCAAGATCATCCTTTAAATCTATGGAAACAAAATGAGCTTGGGTGGCAGAAAAAGAAGAAAAAGCATAGTTTAAGAATGCTAGGTCTGGGTGGTTGCAAGCTGCTAAGTGTCCTCTCTGTGTTAATCCCACGAAACAAGTAAATGCTTTTCACTCCTCTGTCCTTTGTACTGTGGAAACTTTTGACATCTCTGTACTGGCCGCTGTGGTTTGAAGCCCTGCCTCTGAGTCAGATGGGTATCAAAAACCCCAGACCAGCTGGACTGAGCAACGCTCTCTCGATGAGTGCCGTAGAAACCAGACACAAAATAAGTAAGTCAATGAGATTTGGGTGGTTTTTTTTTTTGGGGTGGTCTAAATCATGCCTGCATGCACATTTCACAGTTA
Source organism: Pedionomus torquatus (assembly GCA_013398155.1). Classification (NCBI taxonomy): domain Eukaryota; kingdom Metazoa; phylum Chordata; class Aves; order Charadriiformes; family Pedionomidae; genus Pedionomus; species Pedionomus torquatus. The sequence continues at coordinate 122,396 of VZRU01021321.1, read as the reverse complement.
AGCCTTAAACTGGAAATTCTCCCACTTATTTCTTGTTCCCGTAGGGAACAAATGAACACCACATCAGGAAGGCACATTCCTCTAGAGAGCACCTGCTTCTGCAGTTCCCAAAGATGTCCCATATTTGCAGATGCCTCTTCATCTAGTTGTCTGAGAGTTCAATAGGTCTTACTGGAATTTATGCACACATATTAAACTCAACATAAAATTTCTTTTTTATTGCTGTTTCGGTCCTGTTTCTCCACATGACAGATTGTTCTATTTTCTATTGGCTTTGTTACTCTACAACTGGTCACTGAAGCATCAAATAAATCCATATGCTTGGTGCATTCTCTGTTTGAGGTGTGTATTGGAGTGATCCGGTATATACACTGCCATAATTTTCAATGATACCTTTTGCCTTGCTCATTCGCTCTTGCAGAACTCATTTGTTTTAGTATTTTTAGAGCTAATTGAACATTTCAAACAGTAGAAAAATTTACTTGCTAACCATGAAGTGGTAAAATTAAGTAACTTACCCAGCACCACATATAACCAGAGCATCTAGTTCTGCAGAGCAACCTTCACATTCTCCCTCTTTCTCTTCCTTTGTTTTCCTGCCTCATTTACAGAGCATCAGACAAGACATCCTCCCTCCCTGCACAGTTCCCTACAGCAGTATGCATCCTGACCAGAAAAAAAAAAAAAAAAAAAAAAAGAAAAGCAAAAAGCGTCCCAAATTAAATGCAATCAACTAATTTGAAAGAACTTTTTAAAATATGGACCATACAGTCTATTTTCCATATCTTCGTTTTTGGAGTGCCTTAGCCATCTTAGGAAATTTCTCCCCAGCATTTATCCTGAATCAAACATGTAGAATTTTCCTAGCAGAGAATATTCACAGAATCATAGAATTGTTAACATTTGGAAGGGACCTTAAAAATCANAATCTAAATCTCCCCTCTTCTAGTTTAAAACCATTACCCCTTGTCCTATCACTACACTCCCTGACAAAGAGTCTCTCTCCTGCTCTCCTTTAGGTTTCCTTCAGGTACTGGAAGGCTGCTAGAAGGTCTCCCCAGAGCCTTCTCTTCTCCAGGCTGAATAACCCCAGCTCTCTCAGCCTGTTCTCAGAGGAGGGGTGCTCCATCCCTCTAACCATCTTTGTGGCCCTCTGCTGGACCCCTTCCAACAGTTCCACGTCCCTTCTCTGCTGAGAACTCCAGAGTTGGACACAGGACTCCAGGTGGGGTCTCACAGATGCTGAGTAGTGTGCAGTCTACAAAATGAAAGTTAGGTAAAAGACAAAAGAAGTGAAAGCAGAGCCTGCTACTAGAAAATACAATATGACTTGGACAAGAGGACTTGGACAACAATCACTGCATCTGCTGAAGTTTGCCACCTCTGAAATGGAGCTGCCAGTTGCTTTGGTTCCCCAAAGAAGTACTATACAGAAAAGGAAGCAAACCAGGATATTATTTCTAAGGAAAACCACACGTGCAATTATAGAGGAGGTGATGGTAAAGGCACCCCTTTCCAATCACAGTGCCCACACGGCGCAGAGGGAGGCTCGTCAGTATAAGCAAGGACAGGACGGGCTCTAAGGGCGGTCTGGCTAAGAAGTTGGTAGGGGCAACCAACAGGTTCCAAGTCCCTCCCTCACTGTCCTGCCAGGGGAACAGGCTACTCCTCTGCAGATTGGAAGTAAAGAGTTATGGATTACACGATCCAGAACTTTATGAAACAGCAAAATGACTTTTAAAAATGCAGAAAGACCCATCTGCCTGTTGCTTTCTTAGCAAGTTGGAAACTGAAGGGCACTGTGTAAGTTGAGGGAAAATCCCACCCAGGCTCAGTGCAAAATTCAGTTAAATCTCTGCCTTCATCAGCTTCCAAATCACAGACATTTTGAGAATATAAAAGGACTGGAACAATGGGCCTTAAGAGGCCAGGGCATAAAATGATGTTGTCTCAAGAGAAACTATAAATAGTATTTAGCATCTCCAAGCAAGCAAGTTCCTAAGTGAGCCTGCCTGATTGTGGACCGGCTTCCTTGTCAACTTAGTATTCAGGAAAGGGAAGATATTGCCATAGCAACCTTCCCATCTTCTGACATGTATCATGCAGATCATGTAGTCAAGGCAGCGCAGCACCCTCTCACACATGTGCTCTGTGAACTTTTGTATTCCTGACAGTATTAAAGAGAGAAATATGTCTCATGATTGACACGCTTGCCTCTCTGTCTTTATGATTCCTTAGAAAAAATATGGAAATGCTTCCCTTCCCCCATCATCCTTCCTTGAACTGTTTTCTCTTCTCCATCCCACTGAAATTATGAGAACAGCTCATGCTCCAGATCTGCAGATATATGCTCTTGACAGTAGTCCTACGCTATGCAAATGTGTAAACTGCAAAATTTAGAGGGTTTTAAAAAATTAAGTGTATCCAGCAGAATCTAAATTCTGAGTAAAAGTGCTGAAAGGAACTAGAAATCTTCCAGTACCTACATAACTAATGCTCTGTTAAACAAAGCCCTACAGCCTTTTTCTTTTGGTTTGGCTTGTTTTTTCTGGGCTTTGAGTTGGTGTGAAATCTCCAGACATGCAGGCCAACCATAGCTATGGGCACACGGAATCACAGAATGGCAGGGGTTGAAAGGGACCTCTGGAGATCATTTAGTCCAACCCCCTGCCAGAGCAAGGTCACCTAGAGCAAGTTGGACAGGACCATGTTCAGGTGGGTTTTGAATATCTTCAGAGAAGGAGACTCTACCACCTCTCTGGGCACCCTGTTCCAGTGCTCTGGCACCTTCAAAGAAGTTTTAGTTGCATGTTCAGATGGATTTTCCTGTGTTCCAGCTTGTGCCTGTTGCTCCCCATCCTGTCCCTGGGCAACACAGAGAAGAGCCTGACCCCATTCTTTTGCTACCCACCCTTTGGATATTGACAAGTGTTGATGAGGTCCCCTCTGAGCCTTCTCCAGGCTAAACAGAGCCAGGTCTCTCAGCCCCTCATCAGAGAGGTGCTCTATTCCATTGATCATCTTTTCTTCCAGCCCTCCACTGGACTCCTTCCAGCAGTTCCCTGTCCTTCTTGAACTGAGGAGCCTAGAACTGAACACAATACTCCAGATGGGGCCTCACCAAGGCGGAGTAGAGGAGGGGGATCACCTCCCTTGACCTGGTGGCCACGCTCTTTTTTAACGCACACCAATATATAACGTACATGTCAATATATATATTGCCCTATCTGGCAATGGAGTTGGCAAGAAGCAGAATAATCTACATATTTGCAGCCAAGGTCCAACTAACCTCTAGGATGGCTTGGGCTACGGGAAATTCCCATTGAAAGAAAAGTCCCACACGCTGCACAGGGCTCAGCTGTGGGTTAGTACAAATGGTATCCTGCAACACCATGCAGAAAAAGCACTTTTGCATCCCTGACAGCAGTGGCAGCCAGGTATTTGACTTTACAAGGGTTCTTGATTTAGTTATATCACAGGACATCCAGTGGTTCTCTTTCTAAGCCTATTCAGTATTGTGTCTCCCTTCAAAAACTCTGCAACCCTAGAAATAGTTGGAATACTTGCCACATTATATATATATATATTTATGTATGTATATGGCTCTAACTATACCTCTCCCACCAGTGGTTCTGACATTAAAAGTATCACAATATACTGTCACGTGCCTATGTATTATTTTTTTTTTCTCAGACCAGGAATTTAACAGGCCGTGCTGTCTTTGGCAGGATGCCTATGGCTCTATTTCTACATAAGGGTTGGCCTCAGAAGCTCCTTCTCTAAGGAAAAGGACTCAAAATCCTGCATAACTCTATAGCTTCAGCAGGGAGAGACCAAAACCCACCTTGTCTGAGTGCTCCTCTCTGGACTGGAGATGCCCCTGCTGTGGGCTACTCTGAAGGGAGGCAATTTTTCTAACCAGGTTAGTTTATCTTCTCTTGATTTTCCTCTTTCTTACACAGCTCCCCAGAGCTGCTTCATGACTGCTCACTGCAAAATGGTCTTGTTGGGTGGCAGAACCTCCCACTGTCTGTGCCAAGGGAGCTCCTTTGTATAACAGTCTGCTGGAGGCAAATCACCTTCAGATGGTGACAGATTGTTACATCTTCCCTCCATTCCTGTCCTCCCCATGACTTCTCTCCCGTGTTTAGGGTCACTGTACAAAGCTTTGGAACCTCACCTTCCCCACGGAGGGTGAATGTATTATACTGCAGTCAGCATTGCTCAATGGATCAGCTGGGATGAGGTCTCCAACAAGTCCTCGAGCTTCACCCAGGTTTGCGTGCCCTCCCTGCCTCTGTGTACTCCACAGCTGTTCGTTCCAAAAAATAACCATTCAAGAAATGTCTTCTTTATAACTTGTCCCACGGTGACTCTTGGCCAGACGGTATACAGGTAGTTGAGGTCTGTCATTATCATAATTTTTGCTGCCTCTCTAAGTACTGTGTACTTAATTGCCTCCTCCTGCTCTATGACTAATAACGCTCCTGTTCCGTTAAGCCACCTCAAGAGAAAATGGCTTGCAGCTTAACACCGGTAGCAGACGAGGGGTGACCTCCCCCTATTTTATATCTGTCAGGTGTAAACTTACAAGCCAAACTGGGAGCCATTATTAACTCATAACAACTTCTTTTATTTTACATAGTAAATAAGCTATGATGATTATATGCCGAAAGATAGCCAGGCACTGGTCTACATGCAAAATTAAACATGCAGAAATGTGGCCCTGCAGAGAAACTGCAGCTGCAGATCGTCCCCGTTACGCTGGGCAGGATGGCCAGCAGCTCAGCAGCCTTCCTTCCAGGGGAAAAGCAGGAGCACAGGGAGCTGTCGGTTTGGAGGTAGGGTAGAATTACTGCCTGTGTCAAGAATGACACCTTTTACAGTTGCTGATTTCTTTCCATGTTGTTTCCATGCACCAAAACAGATTGGAGGCTGACCTGCTGGAGGGCAGCTCTGAGGAAAAAGACATGGGAATCCTAGTGGACAACAGGATGACCATGAGCCAGCAATGTGCCCTTGTAGCCAAGATGGTCAATGGCATCCTGCGATGCATCAAGAATGGTTTGGCCAGCAGGTTAAGGGAGGTCATCCTCCTCTCTACTCTGCCCTGGTGAGGCCTCATCTGGAGTACTGTGTCCAGTTCTGGGCTCCCCAGTAGGACAGGGAACTGCTGGAGAGGGTACAGCAGAGGGTTGCAAAAATGATGAAGGGTTTAGAACATCTCTCTTACAAGGAAAGGCTGAGGGACTTGTGTCTATTTAGTCTGGAGAAGGCAAGACTGAGGCGGGATCTGATCAGTGCCCATAAATACTTCAAGGGTGGGTGTCAAGAGGAAGGGGCCAGTCTTTTTTCAGTGGTGCCCAATGAGAAGACAAGAGGTAACAGGCACAAATTTGAACATAGGAAATTCCACCTAAACTTGAGGAGGAGCTTGTTCACTTTGAGGGTAGCAGAGCACTGGGTGGCAGAGCACCACCAGAGAGGTGGTGGTGGAGTCTCCTTCTCTGGAGACATTCAAAACCCACCTGTTCCTGTGCAACCTGCTCCGGGTGACTCTGCTTTGGCAGGGGGTTGGACTAGATGATCTCCAGAGGTCCCTTCCAACCTCATATCATCGTCTGATTCTGTGACTCTTTACACAACATACATACAGAGGGGACTATCTGCATGTTGAAAAAGCAATGAGTTATTATGTCCTAGCACTGACTGTACCATACCAATCTCTATATTTAGAAGGCACACTGCAGAGATACTTCTCCTGCCTAATTGTAGATTTTTGCTTTTTAATACACAAGCTATATATAAAATGCTGAACTCGGACACCAGCTACAATACTCGTACTAGCTACAATACAAATTATACAAAAAAAAGAGAGATGTTATTTCACTTCTGTCTCATTTTACACAGCCGTAAGGAACAGCAGATACCTCCTCCAGTGGGCCACAAAGTCTGTGGCCTACCTTCCAAATTTCTGTACTGGCATTTATTGTGTTGAGGCTCAAATCCCTTTACGGCTGTGGTCTGAACAAGAAAGGGCACTTAAGGGAATAAGACTACAACTTGCTCTTCTGGGCTACATTAAAATCCATTGATTTCCATCTGTTACTTGAACAAAACGGAGCGCATTTTTTATAAAAATAAAAATAACTTATTTTGGAGAATATATGTTAACTATATTTGATGTTTCTGGTCTGTAAATCGGACAGTGCTGTTGTTCTTAGAGTTACTTAATAATACAAAGAAGAGGAAGTCACTGTGCTCAGAAGACCCATTTTCACTCTAAGTGCAAGAAGCTCTTTCATTACGTCGCCAGAAGCACTACAGAAAGTGTCCCACCCGCAAACCCACTTGCCCCCTCGTTCAGCAGAGCCCCTGCGCTGAAAAGCACCGGTGCGGCCGCTGTGAGTACAGCATGTGCCCACGTACTTTTTACTAAACAGATGCCAACAGCCAGACCTTTTTACTTCCCAGGCTGATTTCACTTCCCTTTTGCTCCTCTTGCTTCAGAAAGAGGGGAGATCATCACCACTGTAGAAAGCAGACCAGTCAAACCTGCAACTATTCTTTATTTTCCAGGACTTCTGCAATAGTCAGACCTCAGGTTTAATATTGCAGCCAGACACACTGAAGACCCACACTTTTACATTACGTAGTGGCCCAAATACACAATAAAACTCCCAGGTTTCTTTCCATTCCTGCAACACCCATGATCCCAGTTTGAGCCACCAGCCATGGTGGCACACGGAGCTCTGAAGCACAGGAGCAGAGCGGCTAGGATAACCTAAAGGAGATGACCTTTTCTACTACGAGCTACACTTTGATTAGGACCTTTTTTTTTGGACACTGCAGATGGAAAACAGCTGTCACCAACATCTGCCCCTGTTCTCATGAAACACGGGAGCATTAAAAGACAGGTTTAGTAGCACAGTTTCTCCAAGGCTGCACTCAGAGGTGACCTCACACACCAACAAAGGAAGGACACAGACCTGTTGGTACAGGTCCAGAGGAGGGCCACGAAGATGGTCAGAGGGATGGAGCACCTCTGTTACAAAGACATACAGAGACAATTGGGGTTGTTCAGCCTGGAGAAGAGAAGGCTCTGGGGAGACCTTCTAGCAGCCTTCCACTGCCTGAAGGGAACCTAAAGGAGAGATGGGGAGGGACTCTTGATTAGGGAGTGCAGCAATAGGATGAGGGGTAATGGTTTTAAATTGGAAGAGGGGAGATTTAGATGAGATCTGAGGAAGAAATCCCATCCCTGGAGGTGTTGAAGGC
>VZRU01021321.1:60414-114898 GCA_013398155.1 Pedionomus torquatus | reverse complement strand
GTTGACCTGTTGATCCTTCAGCTTTTTATACAGGGCATGATGCGGATGGGATGGAATACCCCTGTTGGTCCGTTCTGGGTCACCTGTCCTGTCCGCTCCTCCTTGAAGGTGGGACCCTCCAACGGGCAAATGTTGAAAATTATCTGACCTTGGTTCTTCCAGCAATAAGTCTAAACAAGGGCCTCTCTGCACCATCCCTTGGTATAATCAGGTCTTATCACTGTGAGACGGAACAGCTTTGAACAATGTGCTGTTAATTTCAGAGTTTAGCTAGTTAGAAAAGGCCCAGCTAAGAAAGTAAAACTGTAAAACAGAAAATTGGTTCGTTTTACCTCAAACCAGGACACCATGGCAGGGGGGTTGGAAATGGATGATCTTTAAGGTCCCCTCTAACACAAACCATTCTATGAGTCTATGATCTCCTACTGCTTGCTCCTTTACTCTTAGAGCAGGAACACTGAACCTACCTCAGTGATGTTAATCTCTGGTTGATCTCTTCAGGACTATACTTTAGCTCAAGTTCTAGATGATAAATCCTTTCAGTATAACATTATCCAAGTCTTCAAAGGCTACCAAAGTGTGTATTGGAGCCCTGCAGATTGACCAGTCTTTATAGAAACTAAAAGGCGAAGAAGAAATTGTTGTTATGTTTTAAAATAGTCTTTGAACAGCAAATTAAATTGGAAAAATTATCTAAGAAGCCTGTGCCTTATACACAGTCATTACGAAGTGCCACATGGGAGCCTGCAGAATGGTTGCCCATTTTTCACTCTATTTTGTGTCCAAGTGGTGGTGATGTGTACTGGTGCTAATTTATCTGATATTACTCATGTAGGCAGGGAAGCAACGAATCAACTTAAAATTAGGGAAAATATTTGTCATTTTCCTTTAGAATAAGGCAGCAAGTGCGACAGAGGGATGGCAAACTACGGTGTTATCACACACAAGGTAAATCACAGAATAAAATAATTTCTTTTTGAAATTGTGGCATAAGTTCATGATTTATGGCAACCCCTTTGTAACAGAGTGGTATGGGAATGGTGCATATATATTTTATAGTAGTTAAACACATGCAGAAAGTGAGGATGAGCTTTCTAAAGCCAAGCTGGGGATACAGCTGTACTGAAATTCATGGCATCTCTGTGGGCAGACCTTCTAACCAGTCTTAAAAAAAACCCTCCCCCCTTTTTTTGTGTTCTACACTGAGAGGATTATTAAGACTGCAAAATCAGGCGTTCAAGAGTGAGGTAATGTCAGAATTAAGGCCGTCTGTTCAACCTTAATTTGGCCCCTTGTGAGTATGAATTATGATACTGCCTTTAATTAGATGATCACACAATATTTTTTCCTATGCCTCATTCATAACACATGATGGATGGTGCTCACTGAATGATGAAACTGTATTTTGTTTTTTCCTTGTGGTTCAAGGTGTGGCAGCCTGCCTTGTTTACTGCAAGCTGTATTCTTCTCTGACAACAAAAATAATGATTCCTTCACAGAATTTTCTATGTGGTTTATCATTACAGCTATGACATACTCAAGAAACATTACCAATTTCAGTTTACTGCAGTCCTCAAGGCAAAAGCTAGAGTTTTATTCATGCAGTTTATCTGTCTAGAACCTATTTCATGGTGTAGATTTTCACCAAAGCTTTGCTTCCTTCAAGTTTGCTTGAGGCAGCTTTATTTGCATCAGCTTTGGGGAAGCATTGACAATACGTGGGAACCAAAGTTGGGGTGCCCCATTCTGGTGTGTGTCTTGGGTAGTTGGGACTGGAGGTCCACAGACGTCCACAGATAAGGGGTGGTAGGGAAAATCCTCTTCAGCCACAAGGTAGATCATTCTCAAAGTTGATAAACACTTTGAAGAATCACCTGTGCACTACAGGGAAGCGCAGGCATTTTTTTTCTAAAACTTGGACACAGACTAGGAGATTTTCCTCATAAATTCAAAAGTGCTACCAACATAAATGTCATTCTTCTTCCAAAGACTCGTTTCACACCAAGAGAAAAGTTTTCCAGACATGATTTTTTTCACAGACTTGCACTTGGAAACAGATGACTTGTTCTGACAAAAAGTTTTCCACCAAAAAAATAGTTCCCCCAAGAGAAATACCTTTCAGGGACAATTTCAGCCAAGATGGTTGAAATTTGGCAAGCTTACAAGTGACTTTTACTTTGGTCATCATTCATCCATCATCTTTCTTAAGAATGATGGATTGTGTAATTCTAAAGGGAATGAACAGAGTCTAGAAGAGTGCTCTCTGGGTACACAGGCCCCCAAGTTATTTATATCATGTTTCATACATCATAGGCTGGATTTAATGCTCTAAAATCTTTTTGACTTTAAATACAATGATTCAAAGCTCACAAGAGGTGGAGAACTTTTTGAGATCTGAGAAGACAAATTTGAGTTCAAACCTTCATGGAATAACATAAATTTCCTCAAACCAAATAAAACCCACCACACTTTGTGTCACATATATTGCCAGCCTCAGGGGCTTAACTGAGATCTAAGCCTGGTAGCCTATTTGTTTGAGGTGCTGGAATATTCATAAATTCACAGATACAAGGGAAGACAACTTTTAGTGTCCCCATGCTCTACCTCTGAAAGCAAGCCTTTTTTCACTTGGACACCTACCTACGGCTTCAGCTACACAATTTTGATCTCTGATGTTTCTATTCTCTTTATATTCTTATTACATCTCCAGAATCACCTAAAATAACGTGGCATCAGAAGAAAAATGCATCTCGAGCAGATGCAAAACTTACTGAGAAAGAAGCAGCCAGTTTCTGAGGTCTCAGCCATTCAGTGGTGCAATCAATATGGCAGAGATGTTCAGAGTGTGCTCTAGCAGAATCTGTACGGCTGTGTGACATTTGGCAACTTATTTTTATTTAACACATTCTTTCCACCAAAACGGAATCCCGAACTCAGTGAAGGAAAGAATCCCTGTGAAACAGAAAAATTACAAAGATGTCCTAGGCTTAACAGCAGAGCATGAGTTCTGCGAGTTCTTCAAATGACAAACAAGTCAAGAGGGTCTGTGCTTTGGAACAGGACAGCTTCCCACCCCAAATAACCTCTCAGGGTGCGATGTCCATCACCGCTGCTGCTGCGTTGGGAAGCACAGCCAGATTCCTCAGCGCAGTCATTGCCCACCAGTACTTCCATGTGCTACCACAGCTTTCAGAAGCAGCGCCTTTGAGCAGTTCCTAGCTCACTAAACATGACTGAATCCACGTTTTCTTTCCTTCCTCAGTTTTGAAAGCCTGTTGCAATCCTACCACCTCCCATAACAACTACCAATTTCAGTCAAGCCCTATTTATCCGTGAACAGAGTAACCATGTTACAGTATTAATTGTGTGCAATATCCTTAATGCAAGGCCACATTTACTTCCAAAATTCTGCTGGTTTTGTGTCATCTCCTTCTACGGGACCATGAGAGAAGCTCCTTTGCCTTTATCTGGCCACTTATTTCCATGAACTTTTTAGTAACTTGCCCAGCTTGAGAGATCTTTGCAACTCAGATTGACAAATTAAAAACTACTGAGAGGACAGTCAGTCACAAGGACAATACCATCATGGAAGCCTCATTTTTGAAGGAAACCGACTAAAAAGCACATTATTGAACTCATGCACCATTTCGTACATTCCTGTGTACACAGATACAAGTACATTTAAACATATACTGTGAAGGCATGTCATGAGCTGCATGAGATCAGTTTTCCCTAGAAGTGTTCCAGAGCAGAAACATGGTTATGTCATATTAAAACACTGCAGAAATCCCTATTAAAAAAAGATAAATTATAAAGTTAGTTTTTCATAAATGATTTGTTGCTGAAAATTATTCCATTCACTCTAATTCTAGGCAATTTTTCTGCTTTCCGGTGTTCCTTCTTCGTTGTTTGATAATTAAAAACAATCCCGTCAAGTTTAGACGATTGCTAGTATTTTGCAACTGAATTTCTAATACAAACAGGCATACGTTTAACTTCAAACATTTGCTTACGTGCCTTCCTGAAGTAGGGCTTAAATGCTCTCTCTGGTATAACACTAACGGCTCAGCCCATCTATTGAGAACTTACAACTTGAAAATGCAGGATCAGGCTTTGTACTAGGAAAATAAGAAGAAAAAGAGTAAGAAATAATATCATCTACAGTTGATAGCTGCAAACCTGAAAGTGTACCACTCAAAAGCCATCAATCCATCTAGAATTTCAAGAATCAGCATGAAGAAACAGAAACGCAGGGATAATTTGATCTTTATTTAGGTCTATTTAAGAAAAGTTGTGTCATATTTGGATAGTCTAAGACTGCAGATAAGATTTTACTGGACTGATAGAATTATTAACATCACTGATTTAAGGCAGCTGTTACATCGTGTTACATTAATATTTCAGTCAGATTGAATTCTTCGGACACATTCATGCAATTTACTTCTATTGTAATTGTACAGTGTACTTTGAAATATATTGGGTTGCTTTGTTTCCCCATATTAGACCTATCTGGTTAAGCTTTTCTCTAACAATACAGAAAATGGACTCATTGTTTTTCTTGGTGGAAGTGAAAAGATTTAATGACTTATTTGATGCAAGAAACACACGTTGAGAATGCCTCGGAGACAGATATACATCTTGTATGTGTATGTCACATGCAAGCATGGAGAAACGGGTATGGAGGTTGAAACATTATTATTATTATTATTAGCTAAAATGATTTACCCTCCATATAAAACCTCAAAATAGGCCCTCTGCAGTGAGAAGAGGGTCCATTAAACATCCTCCTTCCCAAAAGATTCCTCTCCATGCCAACCTCTGCTGGGGGTGAGAAATCTTCCATGGAGCCATAAAGAACCCTCCATGTTGCCTCTAGTGTTCAGTCCGATTTCGGCTTTTCTTTTCCTTCTTCAGTACCTGAAAACATATGGAAAACAGCTTTTAAAAATCTCTCAATGAATAAAAATTAAGAGTTTACTTAGAGAGGTTCTTCCAATGTGTCAATCTTTCTTTCCTCTCTATTGCTGTTCCTCTCCTACTTGCTGACATGCCCAAAAGTTGTCACCTCACCTGCTCTGAAGGAGAAGAACATCTGCACACCTGATGGCCGTGGTTGTCCAGTAATGAACCTCACAACCCTCCCTCTAGATCATTTTCAAACCAGCCTAACTCCCTGCCACAGGCTGAGCCTCAGGCTGCTGCAGGGGTCTGGGAACAGATAGTTCCCTCACCCCCTTCTGCTCACCTACGGGTAAATTAAAGTAGATGCTATTATAGCTGAAGCTAAGGAGATGACTTCATTTGAAAGCAAGTCTTTAAAACTGCATTTAGAATTCAGTAACTTTCAACATCCCACCCCATCATTTCATCACTGAAATTTTAAATATATGCAAGTGCATCCCCCTTTCTTGAGAGTACAAGAGCGAAGAATCAATTTCTGTCTCTCTCTTCTTGCAACGACTGTGTCTTTCAGTAATATTGGGAGGGCTGAGTTGAGTGTCAGGCTCTTTAAAGAACTTATCCTTGCTGCAGGACTTGTCTCTTTTCGAGGCTGAGCAAAGTCTGGGCTGGGCAACAGATTTTGTTTTTTCTGGCAATGAAAACATTCAGCTATTTCATATGCTTGTTCTTGGACAATGAATTACTATTGGTATCTGACACAAGTATTGTTCTTCTGACTAAGCCCTCTCTGCCAGACATCTCAAATACAAATATTTCTTTTGGAGGGTTTCAGGCCTGCTGCACGCTGGCAGAGACAGACTTTGAAGGCTGAAGGCGAAAGAGAAGTAATGTCTGAGAATGCTGAGAGGAAAGTCCAGTCACAAGTAAGATCACCTGCTAATGCAATATACGCAAAGATGGTAGCTACACCAAAAGTCACTTCAAAACCACAGTTAATTAATTCTCATGTGGGAAACGACAAGACCATCTGCAATTAGAAAGCCATTTGTTTCCATGTTGCTTCTTTTAGCAAAGCAGCTCTGCAGTTGTGCTTCTCCAGCAGCCCAAGGATGACGGCCCTGGGTGCTGTTGGCCAACCCCTGTCATGGAACAGCCACAGCTGAAGGTTTAACAACCAAAACAAAAGGCTGGGGCCAAAAGATTACACTGGGTTTACAAGGCTGCTCCAGAGCCAATCTGGAGTCTTCTCCTTTCTGCTGGAAGGAGGAATTTTTCCAATAGTTTTAAATAAGCTGTTTTATTTGCTTTTTTAAAAGAGCCTCTTTCCTTTCTTCTGAAGCACTCTGCTGCAGATGCATCGCATAATTTGGCAGGAATGCAGCTACCCTCAAACCTGTGGACAGACACTGGCTTGCAGAAAGGGCAAATTTTTCTTTGCCTGCCATGGTCGTGGTTTAACTTGGACAAACTAACTGCAAATCATTTTGTCGGTTGTAAGGTTTTATTTAATGCAGGCCCAGAGGAAAAGGACAAAAAACCCCCATTTCCAAACCCAAACAATCCCCTCTCACCCCAGATACCTTCTCATGGCAGACTGCTTTAATTTGCAAACTTACTGCTCGAAAGCCCCTTTGAAATGCAGAGTTTTCAAATAATATTTTCTCAAGTCTTGCATTATTTTACATCTCCATCCTTGATGGAGTGCCTGCCATCGGCTGCAGATTACGTTTAGTCGAAGTGCTTCAAGTGCAGCAGATCAGCAGGTGACTCACGGCATTTTCTGGTTTGCAACTGCTTGAGCCACAAAGGAATTTGGATCAATATCCTTTAGCCAAATGGAGGAAAGGACAGAGAGGATAACAAGGCCATGGTGAACACTGGAAGAGGTTGGACTCGATTGATGTTAGCTCCACTAGGGTGGAGGGCCACAAGAATCAGGGGGTTTGTTACGCATTCTGTGGAATAGAGAGGGAGATTTTCCACCACTTACTTATTCATGGACTTGGTAAGAACATGTGATTTTCCACCACGTTATTGTTCTTCATACAGGACTTAGGTCAAGTGTCTGCCTTTTTTAGGAACTTGTTTCCTGAATTAACTTAAGTAAATTAAATGGATGTGAATGTGACATCAAACTGAGAACTGAAAAACAGACTATAGCAAAAGCAGGTGCTATATATCAGCAAACGGCAAGTAAAACTGCTTTGAACTTCTGGCATTAGGTTCTACCTAGTACTGGAGGACTTGTTAAAAGAGATTTGTGTGTTCAATAAACTACTGTGTGAATTTACAGTGTATTAAGCAGAGCACACCAGGTTTCCCAAAAGGGGACAGCAAGCTGTTCATACAGTCCTGATGTGTTACAGGCCCAACGAATGGCATGAGAGAATTCCCATGGAGCACAGATTTCACTCCAGTTGTGATTTGCCCCTGTGGCAACTATGAAAGTTGTTCGCTTATTGCACACAATTTGATAAACGAACAACAACTTTCATAGATCAAAGGAGCCTACTTTTGATCTTGTATTTGCCTTCTTTTCCCTTTTCCACCATTCAGCAACGGGGTGGCCTATGCAGGGTAGATGATGGAGAGCCCGCACAGTTATGCTTCCCCTGCACTAAGGTGATCCTATTAATTTACATGAACATTTTCATTTTCCTTGAGTAAATCTGTAAGCAGAAAAGACCTCATACCAGAAAATACTAAAACAATACATTTTTATTTCTAAGTCTAAGCTTACCATTAACAGCTTTCCCGCAGAATGATACTTTATTCTAGCTGCATTTAATGGGTTCATCAGCTAATAAGTGGGTTGTAAACGAAGTGGGTTGTAAACCTCTCAGGTAATTGCCAACAGCTCTTAAAACAGTACTGGAAGTCATACAAAAGAATACATATTCATAGCTCATCATCCTCTTGAGCAGCCAGTCTGTTCATCCAGCTCCTTTTAAGAGCAAGCAAGCAGACGTTTCAGTGGAACTCGTGTGATTCTCCTTTGTTTTAGCCATTTCAAACCCTTGACTTTCAGGGGAGCAGATTCAAGTTCCAATGGTGTATTTCATGAGTTAGTATTCCTAAAACAATACTCACATTTTTGGGTGTCCCAGATGTAGTTGTTCAGGACTTCTCCCACCAAGTAGAATATGTTAATTATTACGGTAACAGCTGCAAAAAAGATTATTTTGACACCTGGGCTGAGGTGCTCAAGAAGCGGGTACACCCACACTCCTGTGACGTGGTGGATCCAGCACACCCTGAAACAAAAATAACAAGCACTGACTCTTACAGCCCTGTTTTTCAAAAGCAGCTTGAGCTATAGGCTTGGCTACTGTGACCTGAAAAGCCATTATTTGAAAGAACTGCAAGGTGTAACTGAACTGGAGCCCTTGGGTGACATCCACCCAGAACAGACATCACAAATGCCGAAACTATGACTGATTTCCCACATTCTTACTGCTTTGTTTTAAATTTCATATGAGCAGTTGGCCAGGTTTCATCATCCTCTGTAGGTAGGTATTTCCTTGCTGCATTTATATTTACGAGGAATACACACCCCTTTGTGTGGCAGCAGGGAAACTGCAGTTCCCTCCGTCCCAAGCAGGTTCTTTATCCAAAGAGTAATCCAGGTTCTCCAGGCTCTCCTACACAGCCTAACTCTCCTTCTGCAGTGTCTTCCATTTGGTACACTTTTGTGTGTTTCTGCTGCTTCTTGCTACACCTGGCATGAGTGTCAGGTTTTGGGTTTGCCAGAATGATTCTTTGACAGAATGATTTCTCCAGCACCTGTGTTTGACATTTTTCCTCCTCTTCTTTCAGGTACCTGGTAGCATTTGGGATTTAACAATTTTTCTCTAGGTAGGATAAATGTTTATTTGTTTGTTTTTTTTTTTTTTTTAAAGGAAACCACTTCATTGGTGAAATTCTGCCCAGCTCCAGACTCAACATACAGTAAAGGAAAAGAAATGATGGTGGTTTTGCTGATGGCACAGATTTTTATCATCCATCTCCAGTGTGGTTTGTTGGTGGGCTGACCCAAGGACAGGCTGTCAGTCTTGCTGCAACGCAGCCTGAGGAAGCACTCCAGGTTTGTGGTTTCACTGTGCGTGACCGCAATGGACACCTGCACCCTCTGTGTGACTGCGATGGACACCCTGCACCCTCTGAAGGGACAGATTTTGTGTTGAGATCTGATGTGATGAGCAGTGAAGTCCATACCTTCCAGCAGGTAGAAGCTAAGAAAGGCAAATGCTGCCAAAGAACTGAGCTGGTGGGGAAAGCGCTCAGTGGAGACCAGCTGGGGCCTGTGAGCTGCTGAGCAGTCTCCAAAGATGTCAATCTCTTCTTTTCTGATCCGGCAAGTTGAGAGAGAAGCTCCCAGTGAAGCACAGCTAGAGAAGGCTCAGCAGCTGCACAGACTATTATTGAGGGGGATTTCCATGTCCACATGATTTGCTTCACTTGCTGACACTTGGATTTGTTAAAGGAAAGCTTTTGATCACTAGATCAACAGTCACAGGCTCCCAAAGGGCTGAGACACAGAAGTCCACCCATAACCGTTACCATAAATGAGAATACAGAATCCCTGTTTAACGACTCTCCATCACCCTGGAAATGCACGTGGTTGTCATAGCTTCCCTCCTCCTTCGAAAAACTTTTATTACAGCCAAAGCAGTTGGACACTTCATGTAGGAATTTGCATGTGTCAGTAAATTAATCTGCACAATCTAAATGCAGATTAAAACCCCTTTCTCCGAATGAGTTCACATATAGAAAATGATCTCTGTGTTTTACCATTCTTTTCCACAATGTTCTTCTGTGCCAGAATTAACCCGACACGATAAATGTATCTGTGAGAAAACAAAGGGTTCCTGTGTAACCCACGGTGACAGGGGATACCATGCTCATGCTCCTTTTGATCAAAGAAGAAAATGGGTAGAAGGTAATGGGATGTCCTCTACGCCCAGGCTAGCTTAGCAGGGAGTGTCGTCATTGCCTGGCATTTCTCAGTTTTTTTTGCTTCTGTTTTATGATCGCTCTGTGAAAAACAGACTCCAAGAAAAAGCTTGAAAAGACACCCAGAGCTTCTTTTCTACTGCTTTTCCATGGTGTGATGAAACTGCCCAGCACTATAAAGCACTTTTATAGAGGGACTTTTCAAGTGACCTACTAAACTGCACCTAGGTAGCCAACTTCATGAACCAAGTAGAAGAGGGATGTAATAGACAGACGAAATGTTTTCTAAATCCAGCCAATGGATCCTGCTCTCTGCTGCCATTCATTGCTTGGTGACATTGCTCCTGTGTTCCACGTAGCTCTTGTACTCCTGGCCCAGCACAGCCCCATCGCAGGAACTCATCCTCTGAGCACAAGAGGTAGTGAGCACCGCTCAGGAGACGACAGTTACGAACCCACACGATCTTCCTTAAAATGAGCTGTACAATGCCACGGGCCACGTTGGGATGGAGTAATATTAGCCTTCTCTCCACTGCACAGTGACACATTGACTGTTTCCGTGTTGTCTATGCCACCAACGGGAGCAGCAAAAGGATGGCTGCTGCCATGGAAACCTCACCTGATGGCCTTTCTTAGTGGGTTCGTTCCTGCTATCTTGACGCCACACAATAAAGGGCTGATCAACTGTGGGCATAAAGCTTCCACACAAGATTGCTGATTACTAACGTTAATGAGTGACTTCAATGTTGCAATTCTAGTACTCATTATTCCTGGCCAACCTCATTATGAGATAAGTGCAGGGGAATGTGCATTAAGATTTACTTAGGAGGGCAAATCAGATCCAATTTAAGAACCTGTTACTGAACAGGCATAAAAAATGGGTCGTTTAGGTAAAAAAAAACGAGGATAAAAAGCTTAAGCTAAAACTGGACTGGCTACTTTGAGAAGATAAAATTATCTTGAACCTCCCTATTTTTTGGTTCTGTGGTAGCTTATGTAGGCATTACCATGTGTTTTCAAAGATGAATGTGCTACAGGTCATTGAGCTCATTTAGCCATTTTTTTTAGAACTGGTAAGAAAAGAAGGAATGGAAATATTCACACATTGTATTCAAATTGAAATGTCTGTTAAAAAATGCGGCGATTTTCAGAAATTTTCAACCAGCTGGTCTAGAACTCAGAAAAAGCTCTTTGAAAACACAAAATATTGCTTTTGAAAAAATCTGTCAAAATTTTGACTTTGTGGCTGTTTTTCACTTCTTGTATAGAATCATAGAACGGTTAAGAGTTGGAAGGGACCCTAAAGATCATCAAGTTCCAACCCCCCTGCCATGGGCAGGGACACCTCGCACTAGAGCAGGTTGCTCAAAGCCCCATCCAGCCTGGCCTTGAACATCTCCAGGGATGGGAAAGATATAGAGTAGATATTGCGTATCTCTCCTATCAAAGTAATCAGAAGGAAATGAAAACAACATAGAGAAGATATGTGTACATTTATTCTTTGGCTGTAGATGTTTTGTTCATGAGGAAAAGTAAATATAAAAAATTGTGGGGACCTTGCGGTTTTTATGTGTGCTCTCCCTGTTGCTTTGAGCAGGTTTTACAACAGCAGGTGTGAAATGGAGTCCTGGCACAAGCGAGCTCAATGGGTGGATGTAACAGTGGACAACCACAACGCCTGAAAGGTTTGGCAATGAGAGCCATGTTGCAGAAAACGGTTGTTCCTTCATAATGACTGCTCTTAGCTATGGGAGTTTGAATAGGACTGGAATGTCTCTCTTCCAAGGAAAGCCTGAGGGACTTGGGTCTTTTCAATCTGGAGAACAGAAGGCTGAGGGGGATCTGATCAACACCTATAAATACTTAAAGGGAGGAGGATGGGGCCAGTCTTTTTTTTCAGTGGTGCCCTTGACAGGACAAGAGGTAACAGGGGCAAACTTGAACATTGGAAGTTCCATCTAAAGATGAGGAGGAACTTGTTTACTTTGAAGGTGGCAGAGCATTGGAACAGATGGCCCAGAGAGGTGGTGGAGTCTGTGTCTCTGGAGACATTCAAATTCCACCTGAACAAGTTCCTGTGCAACCTGCTTCAGGTGGTACTGCTTTGGTAGGGGGGTTGGATAGATGATCTCCACAGGTCCCTTCTTACTCTTACTATTCTGTGATTCTGCAATTTAGTGAATACAATTACAGAGGTATCAGAGCTTGATGGCACATTGTGGTCTGAACTCAGAGAATTTCCACCATTTCCTGCCCAAGTCGAGTCCTTCAAAATCTGCAGCCAAACTACAACTAGTACTATGTGTTCTGGAAACAAGAACTACTAGCTGAGGGGCTGTGTAACTTTTCAAGAGCAGAGAATGAAAGGACACAGAATAATAATGCATGTCATAAAATGGCTGAAGAGGTCCCAATGCTCTTCCTCGTAACAGAAGCAGCACTTGAACAGAACTCAGAGACAAGAAATTCAAATTTGATACAGGAAATATCTTTCTGCATGATATTTAATTAACCTCTGGCATGCTCTACCCTATCTCTCAGTGGTACATCAAGATATTAAAAAAAGGTTCGAAACACACAAGTTTGGAAATCTACTTAGCTGACCCTTCTTCTTTGGGCTGTATCATGCAACTGTACCAAGCTTCTGAGGTCAGGAGACTGTACAAGCAATAAAAAAATGTACAGTTATGCTTAAATTGCAAGAGTACACGGTATATAAACCATCAAAGCTGAAGGATCCAAGTCCTTATTAGGCTGGTTATTCCAAAATAGCCTGTTAAATCTTCTGAAGCATCTGACATTAGCTATGGCTGGAGCCTGGATATGTGACTACTCTGATCTACTATGGCAGTTCCTTTCTGGTTCTCAAAGCAGCAAATCCCTTTCCACATCTTCTGTGCTGTTCAAGTTTCCAGTGACTGGATCACTCTTTGGTTCCGAAGGAATCCTAGGCCAGTTCCTCTTCTGGCTACTCTTTACCAAACAGCAGAACAGGCATTTTCTACGCTTCTATTTCATGATCTGTCCTAGCGTCACCCTTCCTTTTCCACAGAAAGTGAGAACTTTACCCAGAACTATTAAATTGTGGAATGTCTCCCAAAGGAGGTGATGATGGGCTTACAGCAGCTGAGTCATTCAAAACTTGAATGAACAAATCATTTGTGGTTCAGTATAGGGACCAAGCCTGTGCTTTCAGAGGCAGGAGCATAATGACCCACACTAAATCTGGTCTGCTCTTGGTTTCTAATACTGACTGAAATGATGTGAGGCACATTTTCATAAATCCTTATGAGTTCCCTTCTTTTTTTCCTCCACCAAGACATAGGCCAGGTTGTTTTATATTTAATCAGAATTGTTCACAGCCACATTAAGATGCTGAGGCCCTTATAATGCCAGGCAACCAGGTGTAAGTCACTGGCACTAAGAATATCTGTTGTTTAGAAATTGTAAATACTGAAAAGTAAGTTCAATAAACAGTCCATGGTTAGGAAATAGAAGCAATCATCTCCTCACGTTCCAGTTTCTTATGCTGGATTCTTCTCCATTGATCTGAGTGGATCTGAACAACACATGGGCCACCGGACTGTGCTACTGGTATGGACTGGCTTATGCAGTCAGAAGAAGACACGTCCTGGAAAACTGCAGCTATAAATAATGTCACATGCGAAAAATCCTCAGTGTGACATGGTGCTGGCATCCTCTGGATGAACAAAGGTTAGCAGAAATTTTTGTTTATGTACAGGTAGCTAGAATGAAAGAAACTCCATAGATTTGCTGCAAGGTGTTGTCATCTTTGGAAGTCATCTATTTTGATAAATAATATTTCATTTTAAATATAGTGGTGGTTGCTATGCCTTCTTGAGCTGTATTTTAAGGAGCTGCACAAGTGAAAATGTATTATCTGTGTATGTCATCTGTGATTGTACTATTGCTTTGACTGAAACATTTGAGGATGTGGAGGTGGAGGCGAGCCGGAATGTAACAGTCCATAATGGCGATGTCAGACCGAACAGGCTGAGGATCCGTGCAGCCTCCTCTCGCTGAAAGCCCTTCTGCTTTCCCACCCTCCTTCTGGGTCAGGTACAGGGGATGCTGATCTTCTTCTGACCTATTTCTGCTGCTTCTACTTCTTCCTACTCTTTCCTGTTCTGAGTAGCTCTGGCTCCAACTCTTTTCTCCTCCTCTGCATTGTCTCATCTATCACCCACCTCTCCATCAGCCTTCCACTCTGATTTCAAAGCCTGTCTCTCTCTTCCCCTCCTAGCTTTTCCCACTTACTTGCATGATTTCAGCTCTCAAGCTGCTGACGTGCGAGCTGAACATTCCCTTACCCACTTCTCTTTTAACCCATGGTTCTAGTCCATCACTTTTACTTGCCTCGAGGGCTTTTCACTTGGTTTTCCCCAAGTGATTCCTCTACTGAACATCTGTCCCCAGCGCTCACTTCCAAAAGCGTTCCTGACTCCTCCTTACACACAGACCCTCAGCACACCCTAGCACAGCCATGCTGTGTCTCTCCTGCTCCATTGGCACCAGCCGCCTCAGAGATCCTTCTGGTTTCTCAGTCCTGCCCTTCTTTATCAATATGGCTGTCAATTCCCACCAAGTTTCACGCTCTAACTCTCCACCCCTCTCTTCTGAATGTCAAGGTTTGTCCTAGCAGTCTGCACCCTTTGCCAACATCTGTTCTTTCTGATCTTCCTCTCCTTCTATGGAGAATTGCTGGTGGAAATCCTACAGCAAGGCTGACAGCATCGATATCAAATTCATTCCAAATTCTCAGTGTACATTCTTTCCTTAAATTCGTTCAAGAAAAATTCATCAAATTACCAAATCTAAACGCTCTCCCTCGGCAAATCTAAATAACTCTCTTAAAGTCACTTCAAGAGAAACGTTATTTTCAAATGAAAGTTTAAAGGTACCTGAGCTCTTTAAACTGATTTACCAAAGAATGAAAAAATGAATCAAGTCCAAGCTTGGCGCGTGTGGAGGCAGCTCCTGGCGGATTTGAGATAGCAACAAGAGAGCAGACCAAGCCTTTTGTTCCCAAACATGTACCCCAGCACGACTGGAGTGCTGGAGTCAGGTTCTTAGGGTCTGTGTTTTTGGCATCCTCAAGGGCTTAAAAGCAGAGGGAAAAAGAAAAGCATTTTAAATAAACCTATCTGTCTCAGTTTATTTTAGGGACATACTAGGCTCTGATACTAGTTGCCATGAGGTCATTCTTATTACAAGGAGCAATGCATTTCTGGCTCTTTCCTGCTCCCTGACAACCAACTCCATACACCCATTGGCAGTATTTTCTGGTAGTACTGGCAAGCTCCTGGGTTTTCTTAGCACTGTCTAGATTTAACAATTCAATACAAATTGTGACCTTTTCAAGCCTTGCTAAATAAAGCCAATCGGCCTTTCCTGTCTTATCCCACGGCCTTAGTCCTGAAAGTCCATGTATGGTCTGCAACAGCCAATGCAAGTCTGTGAATGCTCTTCTGGGCACCGTTCCCCAAGAGCAAGGGAGAGCTCCCCCTCACAGAGATTGCATGAGCTACATGTGCCTACTCAAATGCTCTCCGACCAAAGGGAGAGAACACACACACACACAAAAAAAGAAAACTAGAAAAAGGTTTTACTCTTCAAGAAAGGATGTTTCTCAGATAACATCTCTGAATAATGCTCAGGGGATAACAAGTTACTGAGCTGTGTTCTTCCAACTTCAGTGACTCTGTTCAGATTTGTTTACCTGTTTTCTCATTTATCAAATACATGTAAAAAAAAGCTTGCTACTCCACCATCTCTTCCATACGTGAAGGATTCTATCACATATGAAACAAAACAGGATCTCTCCTTTACTTAGAGTTGAAAAAAACCATTAATGGACTCACACCTGAACAATATCCTCCTGTATGCTCCTTTACAGTACAAAGTTCTCTAGAGCCGTCTAGAGGACAAGTCCTGTGAGGAGAGGCTGAGGGAACTGGGCATGTTTAGTTTGGAGAAGAGGAGGCTGAGGGGAGACCTCCTTGCCCTCTACAGCTACCTGAAAGGAGGTTGTAGAGAGGTGGATGTTGGCCTCTTCTCCCAAGGGAATAATGACAGGAACAGAGAAGATGGTCTGAAATTGTGGTGAAGGAGGCTTAGATTAGATATAAGGAAGAACTACTTTACTGAAAGAATGGTCAGGCACTGGAACGGCCTGCCCAGGGAGGTGGTGGAGTCACCATCCCTGGAGGTATTTAAGAAACGTGTAGTTGTGGCACTTCAGGGCATGCTCTAGTGGCCGAGACATGTTGGGTTTTTTTTTTTGTGTGTGCATGGTTGAACTTGATGATCTCAGAGGTCCTTTTAAACCATGAATATTCTGTGATTCTGTGAAAATGCAACATGATACATAGATAAGTAGCATGGTGAGAAGGTCTCAGCTGAGGTGGGGAGAGAGTTCTAAATTCAAGGGCAAAAGATAGAAAACATCTGATCAGTAACTGTCTCCACTTTATACTGAGAGAGTTGCAGTGAAGACACTTCAGTGAGAGGAAACATTATGTAGGGAGAAGGACAAATTCTCAAGCAGCAGACCCCTAAGTTCTAGTGAAAAAAACTTAAACCAAGAACTAAGTCCCAGAAGGGGACGCACAGACAATGGAAGTAAGTTCCACCAGGCAGTACATAACTGCGTCATTTGCAGTTATAGTCTCATTTTAATGCACTATGCTAAGCTTGAGGGGGCCTAAAGCGTAAACCAACAAGGGTAGCAGATCTGAATTAAGTAATTCCAAACCCTCTAAGTGATTACGGTCTCTACTTCAATGTGGTCACTCAGCAGCAGGAAGACAGTGGACCTCAGCTGTGAAAGGTAGGTACACTGAGTGAGAAGGATGAAAAAAACCCCAATTTTCATACTTTCTGGTAAATTTTCCCAAGCTGTGAATGTCAGAAACATTGTACTGGTATCATTGAGACATGATTTGGTCTGCAACCCCAATCAAGTCTTGGATAGAAGCTTCGATAACATTTGTAAGCTGAGGACACACAGAACTTGCAGATGATGGCACAGTGTAGCCCGTGTCTGCCTCTAGTCTTCCCCAAAGACCTTTTTTTTCATAAAATTAGAAGGAGAAATGGGCTGTAAGTGCAGAATTTAGCAGAATGACCTTTAGGCTGAATAAGCAATTGTCTCACATCATCTTTAGAAAAATCACAACTTGGAAAAAGGTGAGTCACTTGAGAATACCCCTATCCATTTTGGAAATAATGTATGTGCAGGCAAACCCAACAAGGGCTGCAAAAGCAAAGGGTCATAGGCTGCAAGTGTGTATCTGCTTAGTAGTTTATTTTTTAAAGCTGAATCTTCTTCCCCTGTTTTACCTGAGCTACAGTTTACCTTGTACTTTTAGCTGTAGGATGTAGACCTTGTAGGCAGGATCAAGCCATATGAGTATCACGCTGACACAGTAACAGATTCTTAAAAGATTTTAAAGCACCTCTGGTTTTATTGCACTTGCAGAACTGGATTGTTTCATTTTCCTATTCCTATTGACTAGCAGGGACCTACTCAGATGAATTTGAGAAAGCAGGAGTTGCCATAGGAGGTCAGATCACGGGTGTGGTAACTCTGCCAACCTGTCTCCAGGCACCCTTCAGAGGAAGGTCGAGAAACACCACAGTCATGTATTATTATATACGGGTTAATAAAAAATAAATAAATTCCTTTCTCCTGATGGCATCATTACGTGCCTTTTTGCATGAGGCTGTCCTTATCTTACAACTAGAAATATTATAAATTTTAAGAAGGATATGTATGTTTATAAAAGCAAATGGCAGAATGTGACTGCTGTCCTGGAACACAACATCCCCCTTCAGCTGGATTAAGAGCATTTTGTGATCACTCTGTGTGAGGATGTGTATGAATAACGGTGTCTCTCCTACTGGACTGAAGGGGTAAATTGGATGGTACCGCCTTAAGCCTGTGCTCCTCCCTCATCACTTTTATCTCACTTGACTGGTGGAAAAAGCAGTGTTATTCAAAATTTTGGAAAATATCCTCTTGGCTGAGGAAAGGGCATTGTGAGGTGAGAAGAAAGGAGATGAGAAGTAAACAGGGAGTCATGAAATATTTGCAGAAAGGATGAAGAATATATGGTATCAAAGGAGCACTGTAAATAAAACAAAAACTTAGTGAAAATAAAATGCTACAATTACCAAAGAAAACGAACTCTGTCATGTTAGTCAGTTGCTTGAATAGAAACTGCCCAGAGACTTAATTTAATGTTGTGTAAGAAAGGTTATTTCTGTTTTAGTTTAATTTTTCACAAACATTTGCATTTTTTAAAACAAACTTCAGAGCGTTTGGATTACTGGCTTATCCTGTAATCAATTTTACAGAAAGAAGTTACGAACAAGCAATGAAAAAAAAGACAATGTTCTATCTTTTCTGTTGCCGCTTAAATACCGATGCAGGAAATCATTTGCCTATTCTCAAGTTTATTTGATAGAACAAAAACCCTAAGCAATAAAACTAAGGTCCAAGAAAAACATATCGTTTGAAAAAGGTTGAAAAATGTACCCTTGGAAAGACCACTGCTTACATGGGATTGTTCAACAAATTCCTGTTGTGTGAGGTTTGGCATATACTTTCTAAAAATATAAGCATCTGGGGAAACCAGACAAAGCCCAGGTCTCGGACCAAACGAGGCATGCAGCATGAATCTGTTAGCGATTATATCCATAATGAAATATGTGCCCAAATTTAGCAGTACAAAACCCCCAATACAATACGAAAAAACAGCGTGTACAGCCCTTACCATAAAATATAGCCAACAGCGAAGGTGCACACTGCAGCCAGTCCGCAGCTCCTGCTGGGGTATTGATGATGTGTTGTTCTCATCTCGATTAATACAAAGGGCAAAACTGTCGTATGCTGAAAAAAACCCAAAACAACAGGGGAAAACCAGGTGATACAAATGATTCTCACTGCATTTCCCACGCAAATTCTACAATAAGAAACTTAAAACATAAAAACCTGAAGATGAGTTCGTGATGGTTAGAAAGATAAGGTAACATGACTCTATAAAGTCTATCAATAGCCCAGACAATATTGTCGCTGTAACATCCTATGGTTCAAGAGAGCAGAGGAAAACTGGGTGAGCAGAACGTGCTGTTTCTTTTGTCTAGGGACCCAAGGCAGACACTCGGTGAGTAAAAAGGGGATGTGGCATGAGGGGACAGGGTCCCCAGTCGCAGTTTGGCCTTGCAGCTGCTCTGTCATCTTCTATTTTAACCATTCAGGCTGGGAACGCACGCATCAGATTTTCAGGGACTCTAGGCACAAACTATGCCAAATGAATGAATATAAATGGAGGGTTTTAATGCTTCTGAGAATTAGGTTTAAATGTATCACAATCTGGGGACCTGAAATCAGGGGACCCGTTTTCAAATGATAGCCGCAATACCTCTGTTCTTCCATCTGTAAGACAGGAGCAATTATCTTCTTCGGAAAGGTTTTGTGAATCTTAATTTGTTAGTTGTTGTGCAAAACGGTTTTAGATTCCCAAATGAAACGTATGAAAGCCAAAGCTGTAAAAAACATTTTCAGCCACTTGTCTTTATTTAGCTGTGAAACTCCTTATTTTATCATTTTTCCATATATATTCCCCATGCTGTTCCTTCTGAAAAGGTCTGTTCATCCAATTAATGTCAGCAGCATGAAAAATTGCATCTAGCCTGCCCTCAACACTCGATGTCTAGATTTCAGAGTGCTGGCAGGCATGAAAATATACATAAGCGAAGTGCAAGACGTGCCAGGAAATAAACCTCATCATTTCTGAATGCACAGTTCACCTGGGACCAGAAGGATTGGTGACTCCAGGAACATATCCTGCCTTGCCACCGCGGGGCCAAGTTATCGCTGGTGTATAATGGGAATTACTTTGGTTGGGGGCTTGGTGTGACTGTGGGTATTGAGCTCTCCTGCCCAGTTCCCCGGGAGGTTTGAAGGTGCAAATATTGCATTTACTACGCTGTAAATCCACACTGATTTTCACCAACACGAAGGCAGAACAGGCATGGAATAGAAATATCCTTGCATGGGTAAGAGATCCAATGAGAGGAAAGAGAGTGGGGCCTGAGCCTTTAACAGCTGTGGAGAGGGAAGAATTGTTTGAATGGGAAATGAAAAGATAACGGAAACGCTCTGGCTCAGAGATGCAACATAATTTGAGTTGGGTAACTGCTCTGATTTTCAAGGCATTAGTAATTAATGACCAGCATTTGGAGAATATCGGGTGGATAATAAAGCAGTTAGGGGAGCTTTCAATGTCTTCATCTTTTAACAACTTCCATCCGCCCCCATCCCTTTAAACAGTATAAATCAGCACCAAGGGAATGCAGAGTTGCTTTACATGTGGCCTGCAACAGAGGTGTCCACTAGTAGATGAGAGGTCTATAAACAGTGCAGAGTCCATTAACAGGGACTGACAGCAAAGCAACCCCTGGAGATTCACCCATATGTCTTACATCCTTATGGAAAAGTTCTTCAGATGGAGACCCCGAAGCAGGGTATCTGGAGGCTGTCCAAACACCTCCTGCCCTGCCTCCATAACCTCTTCAGAGAAAAAAATAGAGGACAACAAAGACTTTTAACTCCAAACTGCACCCTTGACATTCCTTTTAGATGCATTCTTGTGATCCAGTCACTTAGTATTAACCCTCACTACATGGATGATGGTTACAGAGCTTGTGAGCTCTGTTTCTCAATTTAAATGTTTACCACTTTACATACTGCTTGTTGACGTGCTCTTCATTGATGATAACGACTCAACAGCTTGCCAATTAAAAAGTAGTTACAATAATTTCAGCAATCAACCTGTAATCTAGAGTTCTCCTTTCCTCCTCCCAATTCCTCTCATTATATAACAAAATAAGTCATTATTTTCCAAAATTTTCCCTTCTGCTCTTTTCTAAAGGTAATAGGAGGGGGAAAGGATAATGTGTTGCATCGCTAAAGAGTTTATGTACAAAATCCTGTCAGAAATACAGTGCAATTAACAGCGTTAGGAAATCAGAGACATGTATCTTTAATCTTTGTCTGTTACAGCAAACGTCAATGTTACCTGCAAACATGGCAGTTTTACAAATCCAGAATATGACCCTTGGTTTAAAATGTTCTAGTGACAATGCTGCTCTAAAATGCTGTTTCAGATGCTTTACCCAAACTACAACCAAGATAAAAGTTCCCTTTCCAGTATTTCAGCTCCTCCAAAAACTTTAATTCAAAAAACATTTGACTTTGTAGCAGGGATGCCTTCTGTCAAACAGTACCAATGGAAACCCTAGCGCTATAAATACCAGATTTGAACGAGACTGACACCTGGACTGAAGCCTAGTGAAGGTGAGCAGGGGCCAAATGTGCTTAGAGTAGGATCCATCAGGGCTGGGAAAGCTGCAGGAGACCAGAAATTTCATACCCTCTACCGCTTTTGCCACCTGATTTCTGAATAAACTTGGGCCATTGGGAAGCTGAAGCTTAAAGAGAAAGTAACATTGATGCTTTGTTGACCTGTTTTATAACAAAAATGCCATGCTGATCAAAGATGCCTGACTGGTATCTCTGGGGCTGATCCCTTTTACTTACTGGCAGGCTGGAGGAACAGCACATTTCTCACTTTGCTTGTCAAAGTATCTCTAGGGGCTTACATGAGAGAAGACTAAGGAACAAAAAAGTTCAAATACAAAGGCGGTTTAAGTGATGAGGATGATCAACTGCTGTAACAGCTTTCCGGTAGATACTTTGCACAATTTAAAGTCTTGTTTTTTTAGTCTTCTAAGTCTTCTAAAATTACACACTTAAAGAAATGTGTAAATTATTAAAAAGTGTTAATTATAAAATTAAGATCATAACAACTGGTACAGTATTATAATGGGTCCAGCGGAGGGCCACAAAAATGCTCAGAAGGCTTGAGCACTTCCCCAATGAAGACAGTCGTGAGAGAGTTGAGGTTGTTCAACCTGGAGAAGCACAAGGCTCTGGGGAGACCCTATAGGCCCTTCCAGTACCTGAAGATGCTACAGGAGAGATGGGGATGGACTCTTTGTCAGGGAGTAGAGTGACAGGTCAAGGGATTACAGTTTTAAATTGGAAAAGGGGAGATTTAGATTAGATATTAGGAAGAAATTCTTGCCTTTGAGGGTGGTGAGGCACAGGAACAGGTTGCCCAGAGAAGCTGTGGATGCCCCATCCCTGGAGATGTTTGAGACCAGGCTGGATGGGGCTTTGAGCAACCTGGTGGGAGGTGTCCCTGCCCATGGCAGGGGGTTGGAATTTGATGATCTTTAAGGTCCCTTCCAATTCAAATCACGCTATGATTCTATAGTAACTATGCCAGCACTAGTAATCAATGCTGTATTGATAAGTCATTTATATTATGGACTAAGCATTTACAAGCAAAGCAGCATTTTTACCAGGACAGTTTAATCTGCTCCCACTGAGACCAGCTGCTCCTGTAAGCCAGCTCTGCCCGTGTGGCTCTGCTGGGCTGAGCAATGTTGCAGGTACATCAGGGAGCACCCTCTACATCAGCGGGGAAGGTGACAATTTGCAGGAAGATTATAATATGGACAATTTGATCCAGAAAATACTCTAGAGATTGAGTCCAAAAGTCTCTGAGTTCACACACAGTTCAAAAAAATGCCACCTCCCAAGCTGCAGGTGGATTAAACCCCAGGAGCAATGCCACTGCTTCTCAAGAGAAACTCTGCTGAACTCTTTAAAAGACATTATTAAAATACATGCCACCCCCCACACAGTATATATGTGCCTAATGACATTTGAGACTGGAAAATCACACAGGCAGCACATCTGTAGTGTCGGCGTGACAAGCTGAGCCTTGATGGAAGACTCTGCTTCCTCATTTTAAGTGTGTGCTGCAACAAGTAGTCAGAAAAAAATATTTTATGCAGATCATGTACATTAAGAATGAGTTCTGTAATAGTCTTCAGGCAAATTAAGTGCTCATTCTTGAAAGCCTGATTATATTTTTTATCTTCCAACCTGTTAAGTGCTGCTCTTTTTTAACACTGTTTTCATCAATACCTTGCTTGGCCTTTTTGTCCTCCCTTAACTGTGTTTTAAAGGGAATGTTACAGCACTTTTTGGTGCTAAATCGACAGCTTTGTGTACTGATATCTTCTGTCCTTAGCACAAACATGGCAATACTGTCTTCCCCAGTCAGCCAGCCTTGATCTGCAGAGACTGTCCAGAACTACCTTTATGACAAAGAGTTCAGTCTAGAATCACAGAATCATCCAGGCCAGAAGGGACCTCCAAAAGGTCCTCTAGTCCGACCTCCCTGCAGTCGCAGGGACACCCCCAACTAGACCAAGTTGCCCAGGACCTCATCTAAAAAAGCTTCTGCTTTCTCAGATGCCCATATACTATGTAGAAGTTCTGCAGGGATGGTGAATTTTTGTGGGAATCATATAGACTAGGATTATAATTCATTTCAACCAACCGAAGACTGCGACTTGTTATTTAGTTTGATCAGACTAAAAACTGCAGGGTATAGGATATTTCAGTTCAACAGAAATACTCTGGACCTCTATTGAGAGGACTTCAGGGTGACATTCAGCCCAAGCTCATCACAGTCAACAAAAGCCCAGTGACAAGAAAAAAATACTTGCAGCTTTGATGTCAACAACATTTTAATTGATGGACTGAGAGCCTCCTGGAAGGGCTGGTGCTCCCTGAACGAGGAGGCTGAAGATAGGTCTTCACCCACAGAACTTGTGTGGGGAGGACTGCAACTGTCACCCAAAGCTGCGTCTATGTTGAAGCTGCTCCAACATCTGCAGGGAAACCTGGCCCCCAGCACACTGCCACCATGCCCAACACTTACTGGTATGAACTTGATGGAAGCCCCCCTTCTTTGCCCCCTGCTGCACCCACTGGCTTCCTCTGCTTTCTGTTTTTCTAAATTCCTCTATAAAATCTAGTTTCCATCAGTAGGATGTTAGCCTTAACAATTTTTCCTGAGCTCACAAGCAGCTTATGTATTGTTTAACAGCTGCTGCAAGTCTGAATCAGTGAACCAATCCCTCTGCATCTCCTTCTTACCTCTCAGGGGTTTGTGCAGCACCTTGAGATTCAAGGTTTTACAGCAATAAAGCTGCGTGCTCATAGCAAAGTAATACGGAGAACCAGATCAGAAACTGGTAAAACAAGAGGCATGGTTATGATTTACTCATTGAGAAACTTTTGAGAAAGGAACAGCTGGCAAGAGAGTATTTATGTGTCATCTGAAGGATGATACCTTCCACCAAGGAAGCCTAATCCATAAAGAGAGCAGCAGGATATCAGAGCTGGATGCGTAATAAATTGGAATCCTTGAGTGAGCCTGAGCCCTTCTGAGACTGAAAGTGCTGGTAGCACTTTACCTCTTACAAATGAGAAATTATGACTATTAACTGAGACATGCACAGGATGCACTCCAAGGCAGCCACAGACGGCTTGTTAATTGTTATTGTAAGCTGGAAGGAGGGGGAAGTATTGTATGATCTAAACAAAGACCAATACCCTATAATGCCACAAAACACACAGGAGCCAGAGATACCCATTTTCAACCCATGTTAGGGTATAGCGTTCTTTGAAAAGAAAATTAACACCTCCTCTTTAACGATACCGCCTCTTTTCTTCTTTTCTGTAGATAAATCCAGTGGATGCAGCATACCTGACTTAACAGTAATTGTACTACTTTCTCTGCCTTGATGGATTTGTTCTCGTTGTTTCTGACACACGCAGTACATACTATATATTGAAACAGTCTCACCCCTGTAACTGTATTCATGTCAGGGAGGTTATATATAGGTGTTTATAGACCTTCCACAACACTTCAGCACCTCCAAAGTGTTATTAAACATACCCTCACAGCAGCCCTGACCGAAGAGGCAAGATATCCTAGGAGGGCAAGTAGGAGATGGCATGGCTCACCCGAGGTCATGTAGGGTAGCTTCAGAGGAATGGAGACCCACATTGTATCCCTCAGTTCCATTCCTGAGTGTCAGCCTAACATGAGCAAGCACGTATGCAGAAGTAACAAAAACGTCATATGAAAGTCAATCTACTCATTCAAGTTTATAGCTCTGCGACTTCTTGGCCCTTTCAGCATCTCTCAGTTGTTACCTCGATCGACCCTCTGTCTTGGTTCCTCTCTGCTTTTGGAGGCTTCTTCAACTGCTTCCCTCTGAGCTGTCTGTGTGTCTCCTGCCTCAGCTCCTGCTGCGATGGGAGCTGCTTCCTTGCTGCTCCCATCCCACCAGCCCACGCAACCCCTCTGTGCCCCCCTGGCCCTGATTCAGCAGCTCCCAGGACGAGGCATCTTCACTTTTGCCTTGGCCTCTTTCAGTGGTGACTGAAAGACCCTTCACATCCATCGGTACATTGATCAGGCACAGGTAATGCCTTAACTTGATACATCAAAATCCTGGTTGCATGAACTTGAAAGAAGATGACCAAAACCAGTGCCACATGCCCAAATGGAACAGCACTGCTATATGTTTAATTTTCTTTAATTTTGTATAATTCAATATAACAACTCTTTGTGCATGTTGTGTATCCAGGTATCATTAAACACAAGCGAAGTGCAATGTCACATAAGTCACCTGTCTTCTTTTGCTGGGATCCCTTAGCTGGGCTTTCTGGTCCTTCTGTGCCATGGCCACACTCTCTGCTCAGCTCCCAACAGTGTGCACTGCACTACCATTAGAAGACCTTTAAAATACAGGTGAACCAACACAGCCCAGATTCTGTGCACTCAGCCACAGCTGAGCAAACCCTACAAATCCCAATTTGCTTTCAACTGCAAGTCCTTATTTGTCCCATAAAATAATAAGAACAAAGACACCACTAAGAACTGGAACATACGCACGCATACACCCTGCGCAAGGACCACCACTAATCCCACTGTTACAGAATCACAGAATGATATGGGGTTGGAAGGGACCTCTGGAGATCATCTAGTTCAACCCCCTGCCAAAGCAGGTCCTCCTAGACCAGATTGCATGTGAATGTATCCAGGTGGGTTTTGAACGTCTCCAGAGATGGAGACTCCACCACCTGTGGGCAGCCTGTTCCAGGGCTCTGCCACCCTCAAAGTGAAGAAGATCCTCCTCAAGTTTAGATGGAACTTCCTATGTACAAGTTCGTGCCCATCAACTCTTGTCCTCTCACTGGGCACCACTGAAAAAAGACTGGCCCCTTCCTCTTGACACCCACCCTTGAAGTATCTATAGGTGTTGATCAGATCCTCCCTCAGCCTTCACTGTTATGCAATGTAATTTTTCTACATATTTTGTTCAGCTTATTTGCCTCTTACCAGTTAAACCACTTGCCCTAGAACTTCTTAAGCTACCCTTTGCAAAAAAGTTTACTTAGGCAAAGAAATATGTTCCTGTCTCTTACAATTATCCTTAAAATCAATGTTTATACACAGACACACACACACACTTTTATGTATCACTGAGATTTAATTTGCATGAATGCACGTTGAGTGTTTATGCAGGTCATGCTGCGAAAGCGCTAGTAAAATCATTGAGGCTCACATATTCCTTGCACAAATGTCACTCAAGAAAGTTTGCAGATGTATTTTAGCAATGGTTGAAAACAATTTTCCTCTTGGAAAATAGTATCCTCTCCTTGAAAAGCCAAATCCTTCCATATGATGAGTCC
Source organism: Pedionomus torquatus (assembly GCA_013398155.1). NCBI lineage: Eukaryota > Metazoa > Chordata > Aves > Charadriiformes > Pedionomidae > Pedionomus > Pedionomus torquatus. The sequence goes on along the minus strand of VZRU01021321.1, from coordinate 88,329 downwards.
AGTTGCACAAGACTCAAAAGGAGAAAATAATTTGTGTGTCAGTACATATTCTAAATCTCTTTAACTGACTTGAAAAGTTTATCTGTACATAAAATGTGCCATGTTAAATTCTAACATCTGGCAGTCTCCCAGGGCTAGCACTAAGGCTTTCACAGGAGGAAATTTCTGGCTTCACAATAGCCAAAGTATCCTCTTTCTGACCTGAAGGCATTGGACTTTGAATCTGTCACTGGTCCAGGACTGAATATTGCTTGTCCTGGGCTTTGGGCCAGTGCAATTTGGGGAAAGGAATTCCACATTTGGGAAAATCAAGAAACCATTACTTGGCAGTTTCTTATTCAAATGGTGGCTCTTTGATGCTACCTGGAAATTTAAAATCTTGGAAGTGGTTTCTGAGGAGGTGGATTTATTGGGTGTTGTGCAGGTGAGGGAGCCAAAGGTCAAATTTTGGTTTATCACATGGTGACTGCAACTATCTGCAGCTTGGTTCAGACAATTTATCTCACAGCCATTGCCATTATTTTAATTTGATTATTTCTTTATATTGTACACACAAACTCCTTTAATAAATAACTCCAGGAGGACGTAAGCTCCTAAGCCTTTTTGCCCTCATATTACAGAAAGCAATAGCGGACTAATGTGAGCACAGTCTCCTTACAGCACCTGGTGGTCTGTTTGTAAGGGGTTTCACATGACACACATTGTCCTGTGTCTTCTGAATAGAATCACAGAATGGTTAGAGTTGGAAGGGACCTTAGAGATCATCCAGTTCCACATCTCCCACCAGACCAGGTTGCTCGAAGCCCCATCCAGGCTAACTTTGAACACCTCCAGGGAAGGGGCAGCATCAGCTTCTCTGGGCAACCTGTTCCAGTGTCTCAACACCCTCACAGGCAAGAATTTCTTCCTAATATCTGATCTAAATCTCCCCTTTTTCAGTTTAAAACTGTTACCCCTCCTCCTATCGTTAAGCTGCCTGATAAAGAGTTCTTCCCCACCTCTCCCGCAGGCAAGAGCTCATACCCCACTGTGAGGCAGAGGTGCATGAGGGAAGAGCTTCTCAAGCAATGGTGTACGTGCCCTTGGCCATGTAGGAACACCAGCTTTGTGTTCCTCCAGCCTGTGGAAGGGCGCTGGGCCAAGCTCTGCAGTGGCAGCCATTCACTGGCAGCTACCGTCGAGTGACCTGATGACCGGTGATAAGCCATGGCCGGGCACCAAGGCAGCTCTCAGTTCTACACTCAGTTTTGCTGACAGCAACTCTGCAGGAAAGAAAGCTCTGCTGGTCCGGCACTTTGTGCTGAGGATGCAGAAGCCAGGCCGAGGTATGGTCTGGAGGTACCACAGGATTAGTAAGACCAGGAGTGATGTGCTTTCAGTGGGCAAGTAAGGGACTGGTGTGCGCTGGGGTGCAGGGAAGAGAGGGTACGTGGTGGGGTTATAGGGAAGGAGGAGGCACAAGCTGAGGTTTTGCATTTGCTGGGGGTCAGATGGGGCTGCAGGTGCGGTCAGAAAACTTGTTGAGGGGGAGAATGAGCCCGTGCAGGAAGGCAGGGGAAGAAGGACAGAGGTCCAGCCCTGCTTGTGTGTCTCCTAGAGCTGCTTCTCCTCTGTGAAGAAGGCACATAAGCAAACAAACCTGGGGACACATCCCAAACTAAGGTCTTCCATTATGAACACACACTGACATTCCATACTTGTTTTGCCCGCTATATGACACACTTTATTTAGGAGAATCATTCCTCTTCAAATGCAATTAGTTCCAAATGCTATTGTTCATGTTAAAACAATTGTTATTTTGATTGATAGTAAAAGCCTACACATGCTAGTAAAGGCAGCAAGGTCGGACACAAAGACATTACAAAATCTATAACCCAACCCTTTAAAACCTGACTTGAACCATCAGATTTGACTTATGAGACTAGTTACAATAGTGCTTCATGCAAAAAGCATTAGGTTAATGTTGGATCAGGCAAAGTTGCCAAACACACCCTGGCATAATTAATCAAGAATATTTCAAAACCAGATCGCCTCCAAGAGGTTATTGATTTCCTGTCACGACACGTTTTCCTTATGAGGTGCTACAGTGCTATGGATCTGAGATGTGCTGGCGTGTGTTTTTCGGTGACTAAGCCCTGATCTATCTTCCTGGATCCCTGCCACTGGTGCACTGACATCTGCAACTACTCATGTTTGACAGTCTCATGCACGAGCGATGTGGCTTCCAACTTGGACGGGATTAGTGCAGGAGAGTTTCTGAATACTTCAAATGTAATTGAAAGCAGATAAATACAAGGGTCTCGAGAGGGTGGCATACTTTTTACATACGGTATCGCATTAAATCACGCGTCGATGCTTAGACTGAGAAAGAGCTCAGTTTTAACCAGTATAGCATGTAAGAAAGTGTTTGCCCTTGTTCTTAAATAGGTATGAATCTTGATAAGGTCACATCTTTGTAAAATCCAAATATGCTGTGTGGCTTAAGTGTGGTTTAGACAAGCATGAAAAAGTACACATTTGGGGAGAAGGGGGGGGGAAGAGGTATGTTTTCGGCAACTGGCAGGTGTTTTGCCTTTCATCCATGCTTGAACTAAGGCATTAGAGTGCCCTGTGAACCATCCCTGCCAAGTGATGAGAGCCGAAGACAAACTACGCATCATGTAACTCAAGATTATACTGTTTTAGTGTCAAATGTCAGCAAATAAGAAACTATGTTTTCTTTTAGAGTACGATTCAACAATTCTTCCACAGAAGACATTTCACCTGTTTTTCTCAGTAAATGAGGACATCGATATTATAATCTGTAAATGTTTCTGCACGTTTACTGATTACAGTGAAACAGAGGATGTAAACAAAACCAACATTAACACTGCTGTAGAGAGCTTATCTTTCACATTTCCTTACTTTTTTAGACTTTGAACTCTGCAAACACAAGTAATCTTGCTTTAATGCAGATAATGCAGAGTTCCAGAAATCTTTTAGTGGGAAATGGCCCACTATTTCCTGCTGTCAAAGAACTGTTAGAGTGTGACAAGAGGACAGTGATACTGAACACAGGTGATACCGAAGGGCTCCAAGGTTGCAGTGGAGCTGTGATACCAATAATAATAAAACTATGGGCTTCTCTGGGTTGTCTCACAGAGTCCAGCCTGATTTTTATCATCCACCTTAACCTTGAGATGCCTGTCTCTGCTTCCCTCACTAACAGCTCTTCCCCAACCATCAGTGACCATGTGGCTTTTCTGTTTCAGATGTGAAAAAGGAAGAAGGGCTGAAGATGAGATGTGATTCTTCTTACCACATGGTAGCATTTTTCTCATCAGGGAGGGGAGCAGAGCTCTAGCGTGTGTAAGCTCAGTGGTTCCTGGGAAAGCAGTAGGTGAACAGGAAGGTTGCAATGGGATGAGTTGTCTCATGTCTCATATTCTGAAGAACCCTGGAGGAAGGCGGGTTTTTCACTCTACCTGGTGTCACAGCTCCTACCATGGAGCCTCCCAGAAACAGAAATCAGCTGAGGTCTGAAATAGTTAATGTGAGGTACCTCTTGGTCTCCTTCCCGGGACCCTGCTAAACATGGTCTGAGAAGTTAATCAGTTTGGTGATACTTGAAGTATCATAATGCATTTTTCTGGTACTAGAAAATTTATCTGTCTATTGCCACAGGGATTTAAGACAGAACTTCTTTTGCTGCACCTGCTCATATGCTGTACTATCAGTCATCTGTAGTTTTGCCATGGATCCTTCGGCTGGTCTGATCACTGCTGTGCTGGGGGATGGAGATCCCAGTACTGGGACTGTCGTCATCCACACATGCAAATAGTCCATGACGACTTTTCTTTAGACATAAGAAGTATCTTTTTAACTGTAAGGGTGATCAAACACTGAAAGTCATTGACCAGAGAGGCTGTGGAATCTCAGTCTCTGAGATTCAAAGCTTGACTGGCCCCTGTGCTAAGCCACTGGCCCTAGCTGACCTTGCTTGAGCAGAGGGGTTGGACAAGATGATCTCCTTCCCACCTCGGCAACATTATGAGCCTATGTCCCCATTTGCCTGGCTGTGATGCTCACTGGCTTTATACCCAGGCTTGTCAGTCCTCAATACCTCTCCTTCCACCTTCCCTCCCTGGATAAGGCTGGGTCTATAAAAACTTCTGGCATTTTCTATGTGATCTTCAATACCATCTTCTTGGTTCTCTGGGCTGAGAGCAGAAAAGCAGATCTGAACCACCCTGACCTGCAGTATTTCCACCCTCTGCACTTCAGAAGCCTTTTTCAGACTTGTAAGAGAATTTTCTAAATATTTCCGTAACTGTCACCATTCTGTGGCTGAGAAACAGTGAGACAATAGGAAGGCCCCAGTTCTACATGTGGTTTCCTCATTGTTAATGATCCCATTGTGTGTGAACGTGTATTTGAGGTGGAAAGTTATAGAAATGCCTTTCAGGTGGAAACAGACTGGCCAGTCATGAGACACATTTAATAACATCAGCTGTAACACTGCTGTGTTCCAACTAAAACCCTCAGAGTGACTACAAGTGCAAGAATTGCAGAGCAAACCTTTACAAACAAGGAAGATCACTACACGTGTGTCACTGAAGAGAGATAACAGTGATTCCAAGCTGCCCGAGATTCTCTTAAGCTAAGCACCCACGGGTGGAATTCGCTTCTACAAGTTCCTTGGTGGGGTCTTGTGCCAGGGTTATTTTTGGCAAGAAGACCTAAGTGATGGGAGCTGGTCCGTTTGACTGGCAGCAGGGCTGGGCAGAGCGTACATAATGTCCACCTACGCCAGAGTGGGCACCTCTTGTTTCTCCTCTGCTGCTGCAGTGCATTCTTAGCGGGTTTCTAATCTCTGTGCTGGAATTTCTGCAGAAGGTACCTGGCAGCAGAATGGTATTAGAATTTTAATTACTTGACCTATTGGCCTACCTTGTTGAGCAGTCTTCTTTAGCCCTGTAACTAATTTCTTAATGGTCTCCACTACTGAAANACTGAAAAAAAAAAAAAAAACCAAAAGGAAAAGCTTGCCACACTGATGAAATGTGCCAGAGCAGCAAAATCACTGCAAAAAGACTTGAAACTTTACTACTATCCTTAGATAAATCCTAAACTTTAAAATGATTCTCTCTAGTACATTCTGCAGTGCATGACACTGCTTTCTCATTTCAGGAAGACAGTTACCATTTTGCCATTTTACTGAAAAAAAAAGAAGAGCAAAACCAACCCAAACCCCAAGACGCTTTAGCAAACTGGGACAAAAAGTACATTAAGAGGCCCAAGATAGCCCACAGTCACTATGGGATCAGCAGGGATAACCAGAGTATAATTCCTTGTGATGACGATGTATCATTAGTCTTATTAATAATTAAAATAACTTCTGTCAGTATGCTTTATAAGAACTTCAATTACAACATTTCTGTGAATTGAAAAAAATAAAAAAAAAAGCAAGCACTTTATCAGTGAAGAAATGCGCTCACAAAGAAAGAAAAAGCATCTTGTCTAAACCAAGGCGAGAAGCAATCGGTGATGGATTTTGTACTGGACTGCCGGTGCTGGCGATGCCTTGAGTGGGCTCAGTCCACGTCACCACACTGCTCCCTTGTCAGGAGGTCACAGCTGGAGAAGTCCTGGTGGAAAGTCCACAGCTACTTAAGGGCTTCACTGTCCTGACCTCGAACGTTCGTGGCAGCAGGAGAAGAAAATCACGTGGATAAAATCCAATAGTTTAAGCACCCAAATCAAAGTAAATTATTTCAAAGCTTTTTATTAAATGTGAATCCATCTGCCTCTCTAAATGTCAACGCAGACATGCTAGAGAAAACACAAAAAGGCCAGAGGAATACTTGGGCTCTTGCCTATGAAATTTGTTCTTGTTCTGACCCCTCTCTGCTGGTGAAAGCTGAGAGCAACTGGGGCTTAAACTAATGGACTTCAGCTTCAGGGCACCTTTGGACAGGGCGCATGAATGTGAGCCCAGGCTTAGCAGCACATATCCTGGTGACTCACAGTCAGGATTCAAGGATTCATGGCATGCTTTCATCTAGGCATATCCTGGGAAGCAGAAAGGATGCAGTAGTAGCTTAAGGAGCCAGGAACATCATTATAATATCTGGGAAGAAGTTCCTGTTCTGTTTCCAATGTCCCCTTCCCAGGAAAAGTCCCAACACATTTAGGAATAACCACAAGTCTGAAGAAGCAAAGAGAAACTGCACTTTGGTCTCATCTTCCCCTTTGCCTTCAGGTGATATCAAGGGGCTGAAATGACTTCAGCAATGTTCCTGGATGACTTCATAGTGGCTACGGACATACTACAAATCTCTGTGCCACAACTCCTATCCAAACAAATACTCACTCTGACCGTCCCACACAACAGCTGGGAGCCTGGCACACACCAACCAGACTCTGGCACCCCTGTAAAGCAAGGAAGTACCATCCGTGTTTTAAAAAGAGAACTGAGTTATCAAAATAGTAAATTATTTGCACAAAGAACATAAGTGGCAGCACTAAGAACTGTGCCTCGATCCTTCAGAAAGCCTTCTCTACTGATCCTTCTCCTCCAGTGGTAGCTGAGACACCAGCTCCTTCTCCCAGGCAGAAGGTCCTCCCTTCATGGTGGGGACAATGAGCTGCTGGTGGGGCACAGCTGGGTGCTGGTGACTGGAGAGGAGAATGCTGCAACTGCTTCCTTCGCCCAAACAAGACCTCAGGAGCTCTCTATTGTACTTCCCCCGTCTACTTTAGAGATGATAGACTGGTTTTGGCCAGAAAGTAGAGAAGCCTTCTCACTCTGCATCTAGGAGAGGTCAACAGCTCCTCTAGCCAGTAAATCCTTGTCTGAGAGATAAGAATTGCAGTATATGGTATTATATCAATTGTTTACATCTGCTTTTTTTTGGGGGAAGGTTGAATACACAAAACTTTCACTTTTGAGAAATGAAAGCAATGTGGATTTAGGTGCTCTTTTATTTTAATCTTTAAAGGAGAAAATAGAGTTTCTCCTCATAAAAATAAAAAATATATTGAAATATCTACTTGATTAAATCTAAAAAGCCATTTTTCATTAAAAAGTAGTCTGAATTTAATATGTTACGAGCTCTGGTGGTAAAGTAATTGACCAGTGATGTTGCTAAAAAGTACCAATGTCTACTAGAATTCCTTTGTGAAGAACAGATGCATCTAGTGGAACTGAAATATCATTGAAATAGGAGAAACTACTTGGAAGATCTTGCTAAAAGTAATTTTTCATCAAGAACATTAGCACTCTATTTGTCAAAGCATTCAGAAAGCTCCTTAACACTTCTGGACTCACTGCTAATGCTGCTGCCTATGTTGGGACAATAATAATCTCCCATTTAATAGGAAGCCACATTCTTTCATTTTGGGTGAGGATTTGCAAATGGCATTCTATTCATTCATTTATCAATTCCAGATGTATTTAATAGTCTTTCAAACTGAAAGTGGGGAAATGAAAATTAGATTAATTGTAATATGGCAACAATCTTCACTACATTATACCATGCTTTCTGCCCTCTAAGGACTCCTAAATCACTTCAACTACCACTTTGGTGCCTTGTTTGTATTGAAAAGCAGGGAAACCTTCAGCCTTGCCTTCACTCAGGATGAGCCACCACCACCACCTGAAGTGTTCTTTCTCTTCCTACATTTCACTTGTCTTTTCTCTATAATATCCTTCTTTCCCTTTCTGCTTCCAGTGTCTCACTGCCTGGATGCTTCTCTGCTTCTTCCATTCTCTTTCCACTTGTGCTGCATGGTGTGAAGTTGGGTGGGTGTTAACAAGGTCTTCATCAGTGGTTGTCCTGTCCAGCTTTTGGTAGGGAAGAAATTCCCTGTCTTGTTTTGTCTTCTTTATGCTCTATTCCAGCACCAGACACAAGAGAAGCCACTGCTTCGTTTTTCTTTTATGAGGGAGCAGAGCAACGGGTAATGGTTTTAAACTGAAAGAGGGGAGATTTAGATTAGGTATTAAGAAGAAATTCTTTCCTGTGAGGGTGGTGAGGCGCTGGAACAGATGAAGTTATTGTTGCCCAGAGAAGCTGTGGATGCCCCATCCCTGGAAGTGTTCCAGGCCAGGTTGGATGGGGCTTTGAGCAACCTGGTCTAGTGGGAGGTGTCCCTGCCCGTCGCAGGGGGGCTGGAAGTTGATGATCTTTAAGGTCCCTTCCAACTCAAACCATTCTATGATTCATAGCCAGAGTGAGAGGCAGGGTTCCTAGAGACAGTGCAGCTTTGAAGTCCTCCAAGGAGGATAGTTCTTGAAAGTTGGAGGTTGGTTAAGGATGCTCAAGTTTAAAATGTGGAGCGGAAGAAAAATAACTGAACCACATCACTGGTATTTTTAACACTGTGAAAGGCAGTATTTTCCCAGTCTTTCAAGGACAGAAAAATCAAAGAAAAAGGAAGCGGTGGCAAAACCCAAGCCAACTGAGCACCTGGAGCACAGGGAACAAAAAGGGGAGAGGTAAAGCACAGAGGCCACCAGAGACAATCCATGGCACATCACAAGCGCCAGGTCTTGCTGTTAATACGGCACAAACTATTTGTGCTCCCTGCTCACTTCTCAGTGAGAGATGGGCAGCTTACCTTGCATCTCCAGCGGGTGTGTGAGAGGCAACAGCACACAGACAGACATAACAGAGCAGATGGAGAACGTATGAGTCAAAGCACACTCTGTAAACAGGCGCTACAGAAGGGGATAGGTGGTAGAAGACTATTTTTTATTAAGTGCCCTTAGCGTTTCCTCAGCAGCCTATTCCTTTAGTGTAAGGAAAGGGTCCTTCTTGTAAGGAACTGAGAAATACTTGTTTTACTGATTGCTTTAGTAGAGATGTAAGTTTGGGGAATCTGAATGGTAAGATGAAAGCTCAGCACTGCTGCTGATATTTGCGTAGGATGTATCTTAGCCTGGAGGCTGACACAGGCTGAATATGTAACATACAAGCTGTATAATTCAAAGACAAGATATAGAGTTTTCCAGCATTTTCTCATCTCCATTTCACCTCTTCTTTCTTGCTCTCTCTTTAAGAAAGAATGAAGGATGAGGAAAGTCTACGGATACCATATTTCTTTTGGCATTTGATGACATGAAAATGGGAAAATCATGGGGAAAAGGTTAAAATGAGAGGAAGAAAATCCATAATGGTAAAAATTCAAACTACTAAAATCTAAGTTTTGGTGAAAAAACAGATGTAACCAACAATTACAAAAAAGAAGGTTCTAGTCTGAGTTGAAGGTTTATTTTTGTGCTGGATATAGCTTTTAATGATTCTATTCCACTTTTTATACCTTCCAACTTTAAAGTGCCCAATCAGTACAAGATATTAAAATTCATCACAAGTTACATAATGCATTTTAATTATATACCTTCTTAATGTACTTCAGTAAAATCCAGGCATAGATACACTATTATATCTTGTATACATAGAACTTCTACCATTTAAAACTAAGATACTACAATTTTAAAATGTCATGCACCTGCCAAGTAACTTACATTTTTGTATTCACCATAAGCATGTATGTAGGAGAGCCACATGAATCTTCTTACATCCTGGTGAAGTATTCTGGTTTCTAGAGGCACACAACCTCTTTCTAATATTTTCAGAAAGCTACCTGCTCTTAGTTTTTATTAAAGCTTACAAGTAACCACCTAGTAAATATATATGTTCCCTGGCAGGTCTGTTGTGGTCAAGAAGGCCAACGGCATCCTGAGGTGCATCAAGAAGAATTTAGGAAGAAATTCTTTCCTGTGAGGGTGGTGAGACACTGGAACAACAGGTTGCCCAGAGAAGCTGTGGCTGCTCCATCCCTGGAGGTGTTCCAGGCCAGGCTGGATGGGGCTTTGAGCAACCTGGTCTGGTAGGAGGTGTCCCTGCCCATTGCAGGATTGTTGGAACTTGATCTTTAAGGTCCCTTCCAACTGTAACTATTCTATAATTCTATGAAGAAGAGTGTCACCAGCAGTTGGAGGGTGGGTATCCTGCCCCTCTACTCTGCCCTGGTGAGACCCCATTCTGGAGTACTGTGTCCAGTTCTGGGCTTCCCAGTTTGAGAATGACAGGGAACTGCTGGAGAGGGTCCAGCAGATGAGGAGACTAGAACATCTCTCTAATGAGGAAAGGTTGAGGTGCTTGGGTCTTTTTAGCCTGGAGAAGATGGTAAATGGTGCCCAGTGACAGGACAAGAGGAAATGGGCACAAATTTGTACATAGGAAGTTCCATCTAAACATGAGGAGGAACTTTTTCATTTTAAGGGTGGTAGAGCCCTCAAACTGGTTGCTCAGAGAGATCATGGAGTCTCTGTCTCTGGAGATGTTCGAAATCCACCTGGATGCATTTCTGTGCAGCCTGCCTTAGGAGGACCCGCTTTGGCAGGAGTGTTGGACTAGATGATCTCCAGAGGTTCCTTCCAACCCCATAACATTCTGTTATTCTGTGATTCTGTAATTATTCTCAACATTTGCACTCAAAGATGAAGTCCTCTGAGATCCACTCTCCCTCTCTGCTTGTCAATTTTGAATTTGCTTGCTGAAAGGAGGAGTTAACTCAGAGGCAGTGTTGCTATATTTTATCTGCCTAAAGAATGACCAGCAAGGAGGTCTGGTTTATTTTCCTGAAAGCTGTGTTGCCATAATACTGCACTACATTTGATATAGTCAGATGAATCTTGCAATCCACATACAAATGGAAATGATTTTGCCACTTCTGTGTCTCAAATAAGCTTTCCTCCAATAACTGGATTACCTATACCCACTTAGATAACCTTGATGCAGTTTGGATATACAAGAGAATTTAGCATAACCAGTGTTTTTTTGCCAACTGTTATTTTTTAACACTTCCTCCTATGAATCCTAAACCACTTTTTGTTATTCATCTCACTAACCATTCATGGATGAATGGCAATTGCTGAATGTCTTAGAAACAACACCTTGAAAATGTCATTCAAATCAATTTTTCAACAGCATGAGAGGCTAGGAGGTAATTCACACTTCTTTTACAATAATATTCTATAAGAGGTACTCTAGTCATCTGCCTTCCCTCCGCCCCCTCCAAAAGTAAAGGATTATAAATTCACTCTGATTTAGTGCAGCCAAATCAACCAGGCAGAGAAAAACACTGCAGACAAAGTATGATATCAAGAATGGTAAATTATGAGAAAAGCTATCTCCATTATTGCCCCCAAAGTAACCTGTTCCCCTCCAGCTCAGCAAAAGCATGGGAGAAGAATTATGCAACTCTGAATTTTCCTCCTGCAAAGAGCAATTTATCCATGGCCATCAGCTCCAGAAGCACACGGGCCCAACATACGGAAAACTGCTTCTTTCTGATGAGAGAAGCCCAGAACCCCACTTTTTCTTCTGAATATCAGCTACTTATTAAGACCCATACGGTCCTTCTTCCTGAAGTGGTGTACACACCTTAGGAGTTCACTGAACCTCTCCTGATCCTCAGATGCCAGGACAGCATTATTCTAGCATCTGCTCATATCCAACTGCACCCCGAGTTTTGGGGCACCTCAAGCCCCAAAGCTGGGACAAAGGGACTAGAGACCCTATGGCTAAAAGACTGTTTCATCCTTCCAAGCAGCAACCAGTGAATGAGGACGTACCAGCTAAGAAGTTCACGCCAAAAGATCCATCTTGTATCTGACAGTTGAGATTAGTTTCTGCTCTTGTCACCATGTCCCCAAAGCACCCGAAACCAAAGCAACAGAAGATTTGAACCGTGACTGAGGAACATGTGAAGCAACTAAACCCAAACCATCTCTTTTCAAAGTCTGCCTGTATTACTGAAAGCAGCTGTTAAAAAGCACCAGTGTTCCTATTGCTAAGCTAATTTCCACGGTATTTTCTATGTACACAGGCTAAGACTAAGCCAAAGCAATAAAAAAAAAAAGAGGGGGAAATATTGCCTCTTTCTCTAATGAGCCATGCAGACCAGGCATCTTCCTGTAAGTCAGTTCCTTTCACGCAAAACCTCTGATAAATCTTACAGCTACGGGTGAGCCCACTTTTTATCATAACATTTGAACCTAAACTCATTGCTTCTGGTGACTTCATATGAAGGATGTTGGCACCACACAGTCAAGGACACCGTAGCTCAAACTCCTCTCAAGGTGGACGCTGCATAATCTCTCATGTGTACAGAACTGTATGCACTTGCCATAAGCCTCAGGGCTGCTGATATACAGGGCTGCTAGTGAGGCTGCAGATATTCTGATGTATTTAGAGCCTTCTCCAGCCCTCCTGGTCAGAACAGTTTAATGCTCTGTCTGAGCGGTGTCTCACGTAGGGGAAGATTTCATTTCCACCACACCTGGAAGTAACAAACCTGACTTGCGGGACAGAAAAAAAATCCCAACTCATTTCAATCCTTCTGGTGTTCAACGTGTTCCAGGATAACTCCCACAGTCTCCATCATAGGGCTCACCAGTAAGGCACCTGTTTCTCCACAGCTCATCTGCGTGCATCACAACCATTACTCTGTGTGGCACCTAGACTTGCCCAGCCTGAAAGTAAAGCTATGATGCCTCAGGAATAATTTTTTAAAGTGAATTCCTCATGTTATTTACAGGCTTGGACCTTCTCATTTTTAAAGCAGTGGAAGATTTAACCTTCCCTATCGAGCTATCGAGCTGCTCACATGTTGTCCGTCCGTCCCACTGGAGAACATTTCCTGTTAAAATAATTTTTGGCACAGTTGCTTCATTCTGCACAGGGAGCAGAAAGTCAATGCACGGATTTAGCAATCGATTTTCTAAAGAGTACCCCACAAATCAGGTCTCCTCTCTCTCTGTTTGCCTTCACATTTCTGCTGGAGCCTCTATAATTAATTTAAACAGATACAAGCACTTCTCCTCCTCTCCTTTTTGATGCGAGCTGTTCCAACAGACTGTGCAGCGAAGCTGCAGCAATTTCAAAGGCTTCCGCTCCCTGCGCAGAAGGGAGCAGCTGCAGGAATAGCTCTTTGAAGAGGAAATGGCACCCAATGGGACTGGCAGGCGGCTCCGAGCTGAGCTCAAACAACCCCCAAAGTCCTTGGGAGCATCTGAGGACATCAAAAGAGGAAAGATCCAGGCTAGGAGAAACCTGAAGAATTAATTTATACGATTTCCCCCCATATCCCCGGAGCTTTCTTCTGTATAAGCATCAGGGTCTGAGAGGAAGAGTCTTCCTCACATTTGGCTCAGATGATCCTACTTGTATTGAAAGGCTGGAAATAAGAGCTGAACACGATGGGTGGTTGCACTCCTGGCTTATTTATTAAACCATAGATTTATAGATAAATTAACAAAACAAAATAAAAAATATCTAAAAAAATCTAAAAAAATACCTGTTAACAAAAAAAATACCTACTAAAAATTGTATTCCTGTATATGACTAAAAAGCGATGATACTTCTATTACATTTCTATTCCCAGCAGGAATGTATCCAGTGAAGCCCTAGAGCCTGAGCCATGCCTTCAGGACTACCCCGGCTGAGGGGCAGTTCAAACAGCAGTCAGTTTGTCATGGCAGGCCCAGAACAAGTGTATTAGACCAAAGGCATGCTCATGCTCTTCTCTGAAAGCTGTGTGCTCCCTTAATCACTTATGTATAAATAGATGCCATTTTACTACACTCTGCTACCGCGCGTAACCAAGGTGCCGTCCAGAAAAAGAACTGACACAATACATCCTGCAAACGCTTCCTTTGTCAGGTTGCGGTGATTACACAACCACCGCATAAAACGGCCCCATCTTTGTCCTCCTAACTGGTAAATTCTGCCTTTTCCCGGCAATTTCTACACCACGCCTCTCTCTTCATTTTTGAAGTTTGCTTTTGGAAGAACTGAAGTTCATGGATGCGCAAGGCTGAGTTAAGCGGTGCCCAGACATACTGTGCGTGCCGACTGATGCCCACGCTTCTGCACATCCTCTGGCAGAGATGTGGAGAGCTTTTATTTCTGAGACCATGCTGGTTTTGGCAGGACAACCTTACATCCTGGCAGGAAATGCCCTCAAATCATTTTTCTCCATAAACAGTTTTGCTTTGCTATTGACATTATGCCCCATTGTTCTGATACTGCCCAACGAATTCTGACAGAGCATTATATAGCGACTATTTTATTATACATCGCATTGAACTGACTAATGAACTTCATTATGAACACTTCACTTTCCCTAAGCGTATAGGCTCCTTAAATGAGTTACGAGGTGATGTGGAAAAATAACATAAGGAACTAAAGATGAGATCAGTGGAATAATTCTCCTTTGCACTTTTCTCTGAAGCGCAAGGTTTGCTGATACTCCTTGACACCCCACATCTTGGTTGCATTTTGGAGGTCTGACGGGATCAGCCGTTGAGAGACAAAACCTCCAAAGCCAGTTGTTTATACTTCTGACAGCAAAATTAAAATGCAGAGCAGAAAATAAACTGAAACGGTCCCATACTTGCATGGAATATAAACATTCTGCTCAATTAGGTCACTAAGCATATGTTTGTTTACTTGGGCATTTTCTCTCTGGCAGTTCATCTCCGGGTAACGAAACGACCTCGCTGGAGACACGGGAATTCCCATGGCAGATACACGTGAAGTCGGTACTTTGGGGGCCAAAAAAGTATGTTTGTCAGCACTATTTCAAGTACCTCATTACGAAGAGAGCTAGAGTGCAAGAGCAATACACGGCTCACCGGCTTCTGTGTCAGGTTGGTGACACGGACAACACACAAGACACTATACAAAGGACAGCAGAGCCACTAGGGAGCTGGTTATAGCTCTCTGAATTTCTGCCTGTCCCTGATTTACCTTCTAAGCTGATTGTAATTCAGAGAAGCGTGTAGGAGCTAGCGCTGCCTATTCCATACATATGGAAAATCTTCCCATGTTGCAAATCAAGAGGGACAAGTGATGCTGCCACCTACATTCATCTCAATCACTATGTATTTTTTTTTTGGGAAGGGCTGAGGGGGAGAAGCTTGAACGTCTTGCACTGTTTCCCAAAAGCTGACCGGGGAATTAGAAAATAATTACAGCTTTTAAAGAATGCAGTGCAGTTGATCTGAAGAGAATGGCATCAGCAGCTTGCAGTGCAGTCTGAGTTCAGAGTGACCCTCTTCCTAAAGCTGACTGAAAGCAAACTGAGTTCTTTATTTCAGCTGAACAAACTCCTATCCGACTACTGTACCCTGAAGGCGTGAAAGCTACCTCTCAGTTTCTGACCGTTGGCACATGGGGCCTAGAGATTCCTGTCTCAGCTGAGCACATGCTATCTAAAGCAGAGCCTTTATTTTAAGAGGCAAAGGCGGCTGGCTACTCGGAAGACCTCAAGAAGCACACTTTACTGCTGCGATTCACAGCTATTTGCTAATGCTGAGGCTGAGGAAAGAAATGCTGAATACTGGGATTTACAGGAATACCCACAGGCCCAGAAACCCTAAGCCTGTGACACCTTCCTGCCTTTCACCTTGTCGTTATTCTGTTCACAGGCTTCAATCCTCACCTCATTTTTGGTTCTCCATCACAGACTTCCTTCCCTGCTGCCTTTTCTTCCTTGCCATGTTCCCAGATCCCCTGGTCAGCCCTTACCTCCTCCAATAGCTCACATGGGACTTGAGATCGATCCCTCAACAGTCAATCTGTGCTGCATCCTCATCCACCAGCTTCCATGTGGTTGTTTCTATCTGTCCCCCCCACTCACTGGGCACCACCAAGGAAAAGGCAAGAACACAGAAGAGCTAGTTTGCATCAGCTCAAAAGCTATAGATTGCCACAAATGAGCTCTGAAAGTCTCAGATTTTGCGTCCTGTGCTTAAGCCTGGCTTTCCCAAGGAATATGGGACCAACTCTCTGGCATGCCTCAGTGCCACAAAGGCATGAAATGATGAGTCCTGCCTGGGAAGGGGTGTCTCTTGCACAAGGTTTCCAAGGAAATCAGTCAAGTCAATAGTTTGGATGTTGCTATTTCATTTGGCACAAGCAACGAGCCTGATGGGCTACACACACATCACATCAGTTTAATCTGCAAGTTGCAACAAATATGCATATATATATATATATTTATAATTTTTTTTTAAGAAAAACATATTATTTTTAAATTTTGTATATATATTTTATCTCTGTTACTTGGAGATGCTACCAGTAAAACTGATTGTGGAGATAAAAAGGCAGGGAAAACGGACTGTTAACTCCAGAATACCACTGGCTGCCTCACAAAGAAGCAAAGACAACAAATCCATGTTACTTAATAGGAGATCTTGAGTTAAATCACTGGAAGGCATGTTTGTACAGACACATTTGCTATTTGCAGTTCCCGTACGACCACAGAAATCCCCAGTAATGCAGAGAGACATGTCATCAAAAGTCATGGTTGCCCTTCTCACAGCAGGCAGAAACACGTTTAGTCCTTCTGAGGATGGTGACCATGTGCAGCTCGGTCCTCACCACAAAGCTGGGGTAGCGTTACCTCTGTGGGACCAATGGAACCAGTTGCCCACTTTGAGCAAGCCTGCCCAGAGACTGAGGCAACTGAGAACCTCAGAAGCTTGCAGATTCTCCAGATCTCAGTAAACTGCAAACTGAAAGACCAGAAAAAGATGTATCCCTACACAACATTGTCTCTTTGCCAAAATTCAGCCTCTTATTCTAAGGATGAAGGTGTTGGAATACCTCCAGTGCCAAAAGGTACTGTTTCTCATCATCTATTTTTTTTATATAGCTGTTCTGTGGTTTCTGAAGTTACCTCCTGAAAAAAAATGAGGTAGGAATGTAACGCCTCACATGGAAAATTTCAGGCTACGCTTTTTTTATCTTGAAGAAGTAGGCAAACCTAACTAGAAGTATTTCAAGGCATAAAATCTACTTCTACAACAAGATGCATCAAACTGTATTTCTCTTGCATTGATTTTCCCCATATCCTATTTTCTTCTGCATCCATCTACGCCTTATTTTTCTTGTTCTCTTTATGAGCACCGGCTGCTTGGAACACGGATGCAGCTTTCTTGTCTTCGGAGGCTCAAGCACATTTCTGGCGGTGCGTAAAACCCCTCAAAATTTCTGTTTCTTTCTGCATGACCAGCCAAAGAGGCATCAGAGACTCACGAAAGACCTTCTGAGATGGCCACAGCAGAGACAAGTCAGCATAGGCACCGTGGAGACAGTAGATCCCCCTCCTTTTATGGGCCTGTGTTAAAAGCAGGACAGGACTTTCAGAAAACGGCGTCTACTGTTCCCCCCAGATCCCAGTTCCAGGACAGGGAGCTTTAAGGACAGGCCTGTTTTTCACAAATAGCCAGTATTTTCTGGACAGAGGACTTCAGCAGTTGTTCCTTCGCTATCAGTCTCACGTCATCTCCTGGGATGAGTTTCTTCTGATTTCTCAATACAGATTACTTGCACCTGGACGGGAATGATAGGCTGTTGGCAGAGACACTGAGCAGATGAGAAGAGAAGGGAGAAACCTTGCCAGCCTTTGTGTGTGCAACTGCTGAGTCAGTTCAACAGCCCTAGATATCCCCACCCCCACAAACACAGGTGCAGATGGCCACATAAAAGTAATCTGAAATTGGCTGCTGCCCAAAATTCCACATTCCCCTTGGCTCCGCTGGACCCGTTTTCCCACATGACCTCATCTCCCACGGCCTTGCGGTGGACGGCCAGGCAGGCAACGCGCAGTCGATTCTCCAAACATCCAGGAGTTGTTGTGGAAGTGGGAAGGAGATGAGAGTCTGATACGAGGGGGAGGAAGAATACATAGGCATGCCTGGGTCTGGGCCTTTGACCCCCAGACTTCCCCCACACCCACGCAAGTCTGGGAGCCAGATCCTCGGAGCTACCGGGCTGTCTTTAAGTCCTTCCGCTCCAGCAATAATGCTGCAGGAGATCCCTCCATGCGAAGATCCAAAGGGATAAAGCTGTTCTGCACAAAGCCTGGCACTCCCTGCTCTGCCCACCTCCAGGACAGGATTAGAGGCTGCCTGGTGGTACCAGGATGCCCTTGTGGGAGACTCGAGCAGGTCAGGCCCCTGTCCCTCTCCATACTCAGCTCCAGGTAGCTGAGGACTGAGGTGAAGCTCTGTGAACACTAACTTCAGTGCCAGATTGAGGACCAAGAGCTAATTCTCGCACCCATCTCAACACCTGAGTTAGTGCTGAGCACAGCTACAGCATATGGAACTCATAAACGTCACGCAAACACAACCACCGAAGATCAAGAAAGTTCAATTTAACCTACACAACCCTTAATGATGCTCTTGACTACCATGCATTTTGCCTACAGTGACTGTATCCACCTGTCTCCAAAAGCAGAGTAAATCCTTTCTTTTAACTTGAGCGAAACAATCAGCAAGTCCACACGTTCACCTCACGCCAGGGAGATTGGTGAAGCCAAAGCTGGTAGGGACGAAACACATGACGTCTGACCAAAGGTTGTTTCCATGCTATGTCTCCGTTTCCAAACTGAAGCCACTTTGCGTGCACAGCTAAGAAACTCTCCACTTCCCTGATCTGCTTTTGAGGGACTCTGATTTTTCCCCTCTTCAGTGATTTTTCAAAGAAAAGGGGAAAAAAAATAATTGGCTGACCTTGATTACAGTAAAGCAGAGAAAAATCCTTGAGAACTTCGGATCACAGAGGTTTCAGGAATATGCAAGCAATTTGAAGCAGGACAAGGGACTAGAAATCACGACACAACTTCAGCGCAGGGACCACTGCTTCAGCTGTGACAACTGGGAAAGGAAAATCAAAATCTGTAGCACTCTGGTGTGTATCGTATTTCATGACGCATATCTAAGAAGCACCCATTCCCTCGTCTCGTGTTTAGCATATCCCATGTGTTAGGGCAAAAAATAAAAACCTGAGCAGTAGGCACGAGAATGACAACACCATCGGGAGCCTCCTGCTGTTGGAGGCTATATTGAGGGGAACTTTGACTGTCAGCTTGGCTGAGCTTCAAAATTGCCCTAAATATGGTGAAACTGGCTGAGAAGAACTGGGACGACAGGGTGAGAAAGCTTGCCACTGGAGAGCTAGCAACACAAGCGGGTGGCTACCTTCCTCTTCGCTGGGCTCTCACACAGACCGATCCTAAAGGGAACGCTAATAAATCCTCCCGAGTGTTAGGTACGAGCGTGCCAAGCTCAAGCAAAGCTGCCCACGTAAAGCAGAGGCCGTGGCCTCGAAGACTGGGGCAGAGGCACAGAGCAGCACACAGGGGTCCGTACGGCACCGTGGAGCTCCCGGTGGGAAGGAAAAAAAATGAATTGCAGGAGGAATTCCATTTTTAACAAGTTGCTAAGAGGCGCTCTGTGCCTATTTAAATCTGAATTGTGTAAGCAGTGGAAACAAAAAGGGAAGGGTGGGCAAGGTTAGGACTGCCCATTAAATTTCCTGGAGTGGCTGGGAAAGAATCCTGTTTGGCATCCAAATATGTTGCAGGAAGCACTCCTGACGTTGTATCTACACCTTTAGGCTCCTTTAGGGATATGACCATATGTCAGAGACCTTCTTCCCATGGTAGCCATGAAGTTGCTTTGTAGCCTTTGCTGGTTCCTAGGGAGAAACACTGAGTGGGAGGTTTTACTCTTTCTGTCAACCTGGACCATGGTCATTGCAACTTCCTGTGGTTGCAAACTGCATCCAAAGATCCTACGGACATCTTCTTGCACATAAGCTCTGGGGTAGGCTTTAGGTTGAAACCACGCTGTGAACTTGGGAGAAGGGAGGTGTGTGGGAAGGAAGAAATGAGAACAGAAGGGAAGGACACCAGAGGAGCCAACAGCAGGATGAAGAAACGGAGATACACAGGAAACTTGTCCTCAACAGAAATGAAGAACAAAAAATTGTTGACATGACACCCTACGTGAACTACACAAAATACTATTAGCAGCTTTGGAGGTGTGCACGATCAGGGTAACAAGGAAGAAGAAACATCCTGCATCTGAATCATTATCTGTCCCTGAAACAGGCAGCTAATTAATTTTTAGGTTTAAAAGCTGGAAGAGATCACTGATCATCTGAGCATGTTTCAGCATGACTGAAAACAAGTAAGGAAAAACCTAGCTTACACGTACAAGCAAGCCACGCTTGGGATGATTTGTTTTTATTAGAATTTTTTTAGAAAGAGCATTTATAAAAATCCAAATATAGATTTGCAGCTCCGTATGTACAGCAAGTAGAACATTTGGTTGCACTGTGGTCACCTCAGTGGTATTAACCTGCAGGCTCATGACTTGTTATTTCTAACATCATGCCCTTTGTGAAGTACCTGGTCACAATCATCATAAGCCCCAGATATTTCATGTCGGCACTAAAATTTTGTCAGTCTTTAAGAATGAAAAAAGGAGAGGGGTTAAGTCACCCAAATGGACAGGACAATTAGATTCTGTGGGAACAGACAACAGGACAAGCAGATCATGTCATAAGGGAATTTCAGCTCTAATGCACTGAAGTTTGAACAGAAGCTCCTGTGCCATGTTTGTTGAAAGAGCCCATGCAACAGCTTGGCCGTGCAAGAACACCACGACTTCCTGTGGACCTGAAAACCAATTCCAGAAGTGAACATGCACTACCGATCTCAGCTAGCAAAATTCAGCCCTGCTCCCACTTCTACAAGCCGTGACAGCCCAAACTCTCATTAGACAGCAAGAATTCAGGGCAAGGATCATCCTTCACTATGTGCTCTGTACGGTGCCAAGCAGGAGGGGGTGGAGGACTCCAGCTGCCACACAATATAAATAATAGCGATTCATCTTTCTGATGCTTTGCTATTAATTTGATTACCTGGCTTGATTCACTTGAGGTCTGTAATGGCTTCCGGGGGCTGTCAGAAACTTTACTTCCTCAAGCTGTTTATATTGGTGAGAAAAACCCCAACACACCTGCCTCCGGAGGGGATGAGTTTGAGGCAGAACAACATTACATGGCCTCTCCTCTTCATGCCAGTGAATGCAAGTTGGCCTGAGCTGCTCTTGAGGTGACGAGGCAGGGTGGGAATCCAGGATCTGTATCTGCAGCCAAGAGCAGCTTATCTGTAGCTCTGATGAGTTTTGTTTCGGGGGAAACACATGTGCCATGTTCTGCTACTTCTTCTCACCTCTGCAAGGGACAGGAGGTTCCTTCTTTTCCCTGAGCACACAGGGACATGTGCAGGAAGAAGGTCCTGGTGTTCTCATTCTGCTCTAAACCATGTCCTTGGCTCACTTGCTGGTGCAGCAATTTTGGGGAAGTGGATATTTGTTCGTTTTAATAAAGGCTTGTCTCTATTAATCCATCCTGTTCGCGTTCTCATCAAGATCCAGACTCACACTGTCTGGGACATTTGCAAAAAAAAAAATAATTCAATGCTTTGTTACTCCAGCCACACTCATCTATCATTTCCTTTTGCAATGAGCCATCCCACCTCTTTTATTTCTTTATAAGCCCTTGTCACATCTTGGTCAACCCATTATCTATTTCTACCTGTCCTCTCTTTACCTGGGTATAGGAACTGGGCTTTTACCTGGACTGGACTGGACTAGAATTCAGCAATTTTGAGCTTGTTCAGGGCCACGGTATTTTCAGGTTTTATTTTTTTAGGCTAGAGTTTAGCCTTGTGGTTATCCAGCATGTTCCCCTGCAGTTCCTACCCCCCAACACCTTATGACTGCTCTGACAGCAGCATTCTTAACCAAAAATTAAGATTTTTACACACAGTCTTCATAACTGCCTCTTCTACCTAAATGCTAACAAACTCCTGACTCACCTCTGCAAGTCCAAGTTCTGAAACATTTTATTTCAATAACCAGTGTGCTTTTGATGAACAACACAACCTCAAGAGATGATTCCCTTCTAGTTCCTCTATGCCTTCAGTGCATGCTTTTCTCTTCATCCCTTCCTGTCTTTGTCCTTTAACCATGCTTAGGAAATAATATTTGTGGAAAAAAATCACACCTCTCTTTGACCTCCGCTATTTCTCTTCTATTCCATGACCAAACCCTTCCTGATCATTGAGAAGATTTCTAACAATACAAATACCCAGAGACACCTTTCCAAGTACATCACAAAATTAAATGTTGTCACCTACAGCAGTTACAGGCACACTATCAACCTCAACTAATTACACAGGAGCTGTTTCACATACTTTCTTCCAACCTTGCAGCCACAGCAGGTGAAAGCCTTCCAAATTAAACTCTTGCAACTTCTAAAACCAATGTCACATCTCTTTTTGTGCAAGTAATGTCTCACTGGTGAAGCTTGGTCAGTCATGGCTTGAACTGCACCTCTAAACACGTGCTAAACTTTCGCAAGGTGAGGAAGACAGGTCACAGTGCGCACGCTTGAAGAGTCAAGACCATAGATCTCTCCTGTGTACCCAGAGAGAAGCAATTCCCTGTCAGCAGACACAAAAGAGGAGGTATGAAGATAACCTTTCCCTATCTGTGCTGCAGTAGCCTCCAAAGGCTGTAAATCTCCCCAGAGCAGCCATTACAATGATGGCTCTACGTGTTGTGCTTGAAGAATAGTGACATTTCATCATCTGCCTACAAGAGATGCTGAATCAATGGAGAAGTATTTTACAGTTTTCCAAGGCCACACAGGGCCAGCAACACATGCTGCTACTACATCTGCTAAAGCTTTTGCACTGCCCACTCACACATTATTAGTAATTTTCCCATGTGCTTACAAGGGACATCTCTAACACCTCTGCCAGACGTACCTCTGCAACCCATCCCACCACGCTGCAGAACCTCTGCCCAAACAACCTTGGGTTACCAAATGCACATCTTGGTTTCTTGCCTTCCTGGGCTTGCAACAATGGCTGATATTCAGCGCTTTCCTACTTCTCCATATTAGATTTGCCTAATCTATCTCTTTAGAGCAAAAAGCTAAAAGACAGCATTTTATGGATGTCCCATTCCTGGAAGTGTTGAAGGCCAGGCTGGATGGGGCTTTGAGCAACTTGTTCTGGTGGGAGGTGTCCCTGCTCATAGCAGGGGGGCTCGAACTCGATGATCTTTAAGGTCCCGTCCAACCCAAACCATTCTATGATTTTAGGTGGCACACAGTTAAGCAAAGGTCACCTTGAACCAGGACTGATGTTAGCTGCTGCTGTGTTCTATGGTCTCCTGAAAGATCCATTGCCTACATCACTAAACATGGGATAGACTTTCCCAAAGCCATTTTTACACCTAGAGGCCACATTCCATTTCCAAGTGAGGGAGGTACTTAAGAGCCTAAGATCCATCCATGTTTGAAAAGGTGACTTTGAAACTGGAAAATCAGAGAATCACTGAGGTGGGAAGGAACCTCTGGAGATTATCTAGTCCAAACTAACTGCTCGGAGAAGAGTTCAGTAAAGTGGGCTGTCCACTGCAATGTCTGGTTGCATTTTGAGTATCTCCAAGGATGGAGACTCCACAGGCTCTCTAGACAACCTGTTTGAATGTTCAGGACAAAAACATCTCAAAGTCACTCCCTCTTTGCTGGCATGATGAAGTGTTTTACTCTTCATTACAGTACAGGATACTGATGATGCCACCTCCCTCAGAAGTTCATTAGCAGGACAAAACCAATTATTGTACCCATCTCTTAGTACCTAATGTTCAGTCTGAGAACCTCACACAGAACCCACCCTCCAGGCATCACAAGAGGAAACAGGGCTTTCAAATGGGAATTCTCCACCAGTGGCAGCCTTGCATCCAGCCACCAAGACCACTGGGGTTTTTCACCAGCTTGTCCAGCACATCTCCACCCTTTTTCTGTAAGGGTATTTTTTTCAGCATGCTTACTAATATCAGGATTGGATGAGGAATCTTCCACACCCAGCTAGCTTTCTTTACCAACAGTATTATCTTCAAGGACTTGTTCCATTTTACAACATGAAGATACCCATTACTGGCCTCAGTTAGGTTTCAAATCAGAAAAAAAACAACAAACCAACCAAGCAGTGGGAAAGAAATCCCCTGAAGTTTGAAAGCAAGACTCTCAGGTACATACAAGACCACTGCTGAAGAACCAACTGACAAGATCTCCAGAGAGACAGGGCTGTTTTATTAAGTGCATTTTGGTTGAAGCTTTATCACTTCCACTGCCAGGATTCTCTGTCCCCTAAAAAATACCTAATTATGAAACAAGGATAGGAAATGATGGGCTGACATAAACCTAACCAACTTCTAAGCCGTAATTAAGATAATGCTACAAGGTAGTCCTTGGCCAGGGAGGGAATGATGGGGTTTTCTTTGTTAAAACTGAGAAATGGATGCGTCAGAGCAGCTATCCAGCACAGCTCCCAAAGTACAAAAAGTGGTAGATGTGCTAAGTTGTTGACTGCAAAGGTTAGAGACATCTGGGCCAAGACAGGACTCTTTTCCTTTAATTTTTATATTGAAATGGGAAAAAAAGTCAGCTGAAGTCAGCCTTGTCTGTACCAGAAAATTATTGTCTAGTAATATGTATTAAATAAGTCAACATGAAAAGATTAGAGCAAAGCCTACATTTAAAGGACCTTAATGCTAACTGGAACAACAGATGATGATACGAAGTTAAGGATGACAGTGCTACATGCCACGTCAAATTTAGCTAACATAAACTGACATGATAGCTAAAGGATGTTCAAGTGTAGCTTCCAGATGGAAGAGGGAAAGTCAGTCAGCAAAAACTTGCTTAAGATGATTTCTGATGACTTTCTTACCGGAAGGACATAATCGGTCAGTTAAGACTACAGTAAAATGAGAATGTAGCAACTTGCAGGAATTTTACCCCACCAAACAAAGCAATCTATCTCTACATATATGCACAGAACTGACGACAGAATAAATGTAAATAAAGTTACCCTTCATTTCTACCACTTTTAAAAATTCTGAAAACCCCAAGTGATAGATGGGTATCACTGAAGTAAAGCACAAGTCACCAGTTTCTCAGTCCAAACAGCAGCAGTTTCGATGTAGAATCACAGAATCATAGAATTGTCTAGGCTGGAAGGGACTTTTGAGATTATCAGCAAACTAACTCTGATAAAAAACTACCAACCTATAACTAAACCGTGTCACTAAAACATGTGCCCTTTCACTGTTCAGTGTTGCTCTTTCATGAAGATTACATTCAATATTGCTTTTCAAGTAGAGATTCCAGAAAATGTCAGATTGCAATAGATACCTTTATTGTGTCTCTCAGTAAAACCAAAACTCTGTATACGAAAACAACTAGCACTAAGGTATTAACACCTGAGGTACAAAACTGCTGAACGAAAACACTATACTTGGTAATCAAAAGATACACATTTTCATCATGGACAAATATTTATGTCTGAGTCTTTAAGCAGAGTTTATTAGATTTATTGACATAGAATAATACCATTGCCAAATATATTATAAATTAAAATATGTACACCAGAAATAGTCTCACTTTCACAATATCGAGAATTCAGTCGGTAAGCAGGACAAAGTGGTCTTAAGGCACTTCAAGCACTAGAAATGGGTATTAGGTAATAACTTCTCTCTTGAAGTACGTGTATTGCTTTCAGATCACAGCTTTCCACCGATAAATGCTACTACTGTACCACCACCTTCATTACAAAGTAGGAATATACGGGGAAGGTAAGACCTGTGCAGGAGAGGAAAACAGAAATCCTGGATTGAAACATGATGATGGTCGACCTTCCCTCATGAGGCTGCGAGACGCGTTTCAAGGCTGCCCATGCAGTGTCCAACACGAGAGCCAGGGCCAGCCTGCTGTGCTGAACTAAAGGATGACAGGAAGGGCTCAATTCTCCATCACCCTAAAGCTCTAATTGGGATAAAGTCAGAGCAAGAACTGGTGTGCAAATGTACAAACCCTTCACCTTTTGCACTATCTGGTCATAAATAGAGCCACTATCGTCAGCCTCCCAAAACGTAAACGTAGACTAAGCCATGCATCTATACAGATCCTCTGCTAAACTCTAACTCTGCACAGGCAGTTTATGTTGGCAGAAAGTTCCTTGACCAACACCACAATGACAAAAAAACTTTTGTAAATATAACCACATCCACTTCTGTACAGAAAGGAAGTGACATTGGGCAACCTAAACCAACACTGTCACAACAGCAAGAGCTTCAACGAGAGCCAGCGTTCATGGATGTCAGCTACCACAGGCTCTGCCACATTTCTTCTGAATCACTCTCAGGCATAAACTGATGCGAGGGGCTGGCAAATGGGGGCTCCAGTTTGCAAAAAGGCCTTTGTTACCCTCTGCCACAAGATGCTTCCTTGCTGCAAGAGGAATGCTTCAACATTCAGAGCATCAGAGGGACCTGGACAGGCTTGAGAGGGGGGCTAGTGCAAATGGCATGAAGTTCAACCAAGCCAAGTGCAGGGTCCTGCACCTGGGACGTGGCAATCCCAGGCACAAATACAGGTTGGGCAGAGAATGGCTGGAGAGCAGCCCTGAGGAGAAGGACTTGGGAGTGCTCATGGATGAGAAGCTCAACAGGAGCTGGCAGTGTGTGCTGGCAGCCCAGAAAGCCAACGCCATCCTGGGCTGCATCAAAAGAAGTGTGACCAGCAAGTCATGGGAGGTGATTCTCTTCCACTACTCTGAACTTGTAAGACCCCACCTGCAGTCCTGTGTCCAGCTCTGGAGACCTCAGCACAGGAAGGACATGGACCTGTTGGAACGGGTCCAGCAGAGGGCCACAAAAATGATCAGAGGGCTCGAGCACCTCTCCTATGAAGACAGGCTGAGAGAGCTGGGGCTGTTCAGTCCGGAGAAGAGAAGGCTCCAGGGAGACCTTATTACAGCCTTCCAGTACCTGAAGGGAGCTATAGGAGAGCTGGAGAGGGACCCTTTGTCAGGGAGTGTAGGGACAGGACAGGGGGTGATGGTTTTAAATAGGAAGAGGGGAGATTTAGATTAGATATTAGGAAGAAATTCTTTCCTATGAGGGTGATGAGGCACTGGAACAGGTTGCCCAGAGAAGCTGTGGCTGCCCCATCCCTGGAGGGGTTCAAGGCCAGGCTGGATGGGGCTTTGAGCAACCTGGTCAAGTGGGAGGTGTCCCTGCCCATGGCAGAGGGGTTGGAACAGGATGATCTTTAAGGTCCCTTCCAACTCTAACCATTCTGCGATTCTGTGAATCTACGAACAGCCTTGTTCACCTTCTCCCACTATTTGGCCACTGCAGCTCAAAACATGAAATCAAACCAGAGAAGAGTTTACATTCCATTCCTTCTTTTTGCTCAATAAGTGTTAGCTTGGGGCAGTGGGGAAAGCAGAAGAGAAAGAAAGGAATTACAAAATACACACAATACGGTAGCATTTTCTTAAAACTCTTCAGGAGATCAGGCAAAGAAGAGGAACACTGATTTTACACTCTTCTTCACGTTCCTGTCCCCAAATACAGGACAAGGCAGAGCAATGAAGACAGTGAGCTCTGGTTGCCCACTCCCTGCCACACAGCCCAGTACTTGTCCACCTGGAAGCCCTGCACCTTGTTGGGCTGCACTGGGCTCAGGGAGGCAACATGAAGTCCTCATCCAGCCCCAGGGTATAGGACATTAGAAAGGCAATAGCCTGAAAGCACTTTATAGGCTCTTAAGTTGTATTTTTTCTTCAGAAGACAAAGATCTTTCATTGCAGAACACTAAATACTCATTTATTTCTCTTTTCCAGATTCTTACACGTTTTCAAAACCCACTAATGCAGTTTGTTTGAGGAAGAACTTGAAATATGACCTTTTTATCAATTACCAAGAGAAACTCAGAGTTGTATGAAGGTTTTCTTTTTTTGTCCTTGTTGGGTTTTGGTTGCTTCTCTGTGTGTTTTTCTTTCCACACAAAACGGGAAGGAAATAATCTGTTTCTAACACCGGCCAGCAGTTCTCTATCACCTCAGAAAATATTTTTGAAGACTGGATAAAAAGAGAGTAACCAAATGTTTAAATTCCAATTCTCCCACACACACCCGCAC
>VZRU01021321.1:5294-60318 GCA_013398155.1 Pedionomus torquatus | reverse complement strand
CCCCCCCTTAGTAAAAGTCCATGTATTTTTCTTAAAAAGACCCTGTATTTTCTTTTATTTTTAAAGAGATGTCAAAGCCTTGGCCACACATTTTCCATTATTACTAAGCAAAAACAATGTGGGCAAACCCTTTTTGTGCGATTCTCTAAAAATCTCAACCTTTGATAAAACCAAAGGCCGAAACAAAAGTATTAATACTGTGGTTAGCATTAACATGAACGGGTCAGTTGTTTAAGCTTTATCTGATTCCTTAATATGGACAGTTTGGTTTCTGGGATAATAGTAATTTGGATAGTTATTTCATTATTTCATCTCAACTGGGGTTTTGAGGAAATGTTAGTTGATTTGTGGGTATGTTGCTCTTATTTACCAATGAAATACTATAGTCAAATACAGCAAAGACTTTTTCCCATTTGTTTTATATAAAAACAGTAACAATTCAGCCATATCCCTGGAGGACTGACAATTGCCAAAATCCTTCCAAGGGCTACTTTATCTGCGTTTTTTTTGGTTCATGCCTCCAGTTTGTCAGCAACTGAATCAATAATTAACTTGGACTGTCATGTTTTCTGTAACATAAATAGAACATTTAAAATAACAACCTTGAAAAGTCCTATTTTCTTTAGGTTACACAACATCTCAAAAAAAAAGGAAAAAAAAAAAAAAAAAGCAGGCAGCTGAAAACCAGTACAGAATTGATTTTCATGTTTTGAGTTCCAAGGGAAAGTCAGCTGCAGGACATCCACGGCTGTTTTTCAGAGGTTTGGGGTGAACAAAAAGTGAGCACCTTTCCCAAGTTTTCTAAGTGAGTGTATGACAGGGCTCTTTGCTTTTTCACTGCCTAAGAAAGTGGCAGGTTATTCCCAGCCTTATGGACACCTTTGATCTGCATTGGTGAGGACCCGTCCAGGAATCTCCTTTCTCAGGGGCTTACAAAAGATGACAAGAGACAAGCATGCAGACAAGCAGTCATCCCAAATACCAATTCAGGTGACTGCTATTAGCAAAGACAAATGTGTAATCTATTAATTAAAAAAAAATAAAAAATAAAAAATCCTCACTCATATCCCCTCCCTCCAAATCTCTGTAGCTATAGTAGCTGGGCCATGCTGTTTCTTAGATAGTGGGACAGGATATTTCTTCTTATTTTAACAAGATGAGAAACACAGTGACATGACATCAATGGATATAAAAGCGGTTGCAACTAAGAGTGTCAAAAACTTCTTGCTTTATGAAAACAGTTCTGCTCAGTTTCAGAAGGGCTGAATTGTTATGCCTCATTATTCCTGTTATATTTTGGTGGGGGAAAACTGAAAACTGAAAAGAAGGAATCTGCCAGAAATATCGACTGCAATGTACTGCATTTAACTACGCGGTGAGGTGTGGTCTTACTTCTGGAGGTACGCTGTACTATTTGGTTTAAACCCAACAACGTACCGCTGTGAAAAACAAAGGAATATAATTACCAAGGAGGCTCTTTTGCAAAGGATCACATGAAGACAACATAAAAAGCAGAAGAAAACTATTATTAGGCTTACTGTTTTGCTACTGTGGGCTTCCCTATGCCGAAGACAATTTCCTACAAGTTTTTTTCCTCCACTATTTCTCAAACCCAGGGGTGAAATACTTATTAAACCCACGTTTTCTAGATTAAGAGATGAGCAGCACACCACACTGTGCTTCACTAACCCCAATCTGGTTCCAATAGTTTAATAATTCTTTCCCTTTTAATTTAACACTGAAAAGGTACCAAAAAGGTAACAACGCTCTCGGCTCGGATTAAAGATTTTGCTGTTCATTTTGAACGTAGGGGATCAGTTTAGGGAAACCACCTTTTTATGAAGAAGCTGTTTAATAAATGGCAAAGAACGTTCCCTGCTGGAACTGCCTGTGCAAATATATGCTGAAGACCTCAATATCTGCAATTCGTTGTCCTCACTACTGGGGACCTGGCTGCCCTCTCTATTCCCCTATGGTAAGAAGCAGCTAAGCAGCACAGTGATTTGATGAAGCTCTTTCTCATGACATTCTGGAAAATGATTCAACTAATGGCTTGGTGGGCAGGTCCAATTTTTTGCCTCATTGTCTGTGTTCTGACTCCAACTCTGTACAATATTTTGGAGAAAGTTTGCCTTTTCTGCACTGTGCCGAGTAAATATTTTGTCAGTTGTTAAGGATGAGCTACAGAGTAAGACCCAGCAACGTATCCAAATTCAGCAGCAAGATTTGGAACCGTGTTAGAACTTTTTCCAGATTGTGATTTGTAAGCCAGCAGAAAACCAACCACTTGAACTATTACAAAAAGGCTGAATGAAGCCTTTTCAGAGCAGTGAAAATGTTTTTCCCCACAGCTGGGGGAAAAAAAACCAAAAAAATCATTAATGCTAGCAGAAAGGGCTGGGTGACCAAGGGAGAAGTTTTCTTCCTGACCACTCTGTGGTGCAGCACAATGAAGAGCAGTGATTCTGTGCCTCTACTCCACTCTGGTCAGATCCTACCTGGAGAACTGTGTCTACTTCTGAAGCCCCCAACATAAGAAGAACATAGACGTCTTGGAGTGAGTCCAGAGGAGGGCCACAAAGACGCACAAAGAAGGCTGGAGCACCTCTCCTATGAGGACAAGCTGAGAGAGTTGGGGTTCAGCCTGGAGAAGAAAAGGCTCCAGGGAGACCTTAGAGCAGCCTTCTAGTACCTAGAGGGGAAGAGACTCTTGATCAAAGAGTAGAGTAACTGGAGGCAGAGCAACAGTTTTAAACTGGAAGAGAGGAGATCTAGATTAGAGTTAGATAAATTAGTCAGATTAAAGAAGCAAGTATGTTTTATATACGTTTTATTCCTTTCACTGCTACTATTTAATTTAAACCAAGATATACGATTTTAATCCTTCAGAACGAATATCACACCCCTCAATTAAAAAAAGCATGTATAAGCAGAGGCAAACTGTCTTTAGCACTCTTGTAAAGTTTAATTCATTTGGTTGTAAAGTCATCTGAGATACCTGGAAAGGGAGGGACTCTTTATCAGGGAGCAGAATGATAGGATGAGAGGTAATGGTTTTAAATTGGAAGAGAGGAGATTTAGATTAGATATTAGGAAGAAATTCTTTCCTGTGAGGGTGGTGAGGCACTGGAACAGGTTGCCCAGAGAAGCTGTGGCTGCCCCATCCCCAGAGGTGTTCAAGGCCAGGATGGATGGGGCTTTGAGCAACCTGGTCTGGTGGGAGGTGTCCCTGCCCATGACAGGAGGGTTGGAACCTGATGATCTATAGGTCCCTTCCAACTCAAACCATTCTAGGATTGTATGATCTGTGCTGTACAGGACAGAAAAACCTCACTGGAAGGAAGCAAAAGAGCCAGTGCTAAAGCAAGACCGTGACACCAAGCTGCCTGTGTCAGGGATATATCCATATGACCTGCTGGTGAGGGGTGGGGAAGGAAAATGCAAATAGAAGCTGCCTTCCATACTGTCTCCACAGCGGAGCTACAGAGAAGGAGGCACAATGAAAGACAAATCCTCGTTTCAGGAACATAATTATTTGATCTCCGCTGCAGTCAGGCAATTACTAGAAGTGATGATCACTAAAACTGAACTCTGCTACTTAAGCTAGACAAACATTCAGCTTATAAATTACTAAATAAAGACAATGAAAAGTGAACACAACTGTGTGGCTCAGCATACATCTATAAAATGCCATGGTAACCACTTGTTTGTTATTTTTATGTTATGTCTAACATAAAATCTCTACAGTAATAACCTGTGGAAAAAGAAACAGATAGACCCATATACTTGGTGCTGTTATTTGGACCAATGAAGAAATAAAATAAAAAAAACCACCTTCCTTTCAAATAAAACAGTCCTTCCTCATATAGTTTTGCTGGAAGTTATGTTAAAATAGTGGGTATCTGGAGATTAGTATGCCAGAGAGATTCTGTCTCCATTTTACTGTTATAATTGGAGCCGGAAAAATAATTTTTATAGCCTGCATGGCGAGGCACAAAAATCCTACATCACTTGTTAAGAATCCAAAGAATGAACAGGGTTGCCAGAAAAGAAACAGTGAGAGGAAAAAAACTGAAAAAATAAGGTTGGTGTCCTCAGTGGCGCGTATACCTGAGGAAATTTCTGCCACTGCTCAAGCTATCCAACGGTAATAAAAACATCAAGCAGTTTAACGTCCTTCCATCCATCCATCCATGTACCCATCTGTTCTTCCTTCCTTCCTTCCTTCCTCTCCATCCCCCTTCCTCCTTTTTCTCTTTCCTTCCCCTCCTTCCTTTGCTTCTCCCTGTCCATTTCTTGATTTTTTTTTTTTTTTGAGGTACTGACTTTATATGGGAAATAGTAGTAGGGTTCTTCTACTGGAGGACAGAGTACCACTTTCTCAACCAGGCTTTTTTTTTTGACAGCACCGACAATTCAAGCCTGGCTAATGATTCTAGTCCCTGACTGACCTCTGCCACTTGTGGTATGTTCAGAGCAAAGAAAGCCAGTCCTTGAAGGGAAGCCATACCGAAAAGCTCTTAGAAGGCCAGAAGGATTTAATTTTTGTTGCAGTTACATTTCACTGTTGGCAACACCACGCAAAATATTTCACTGAATCACCAGGCATTTGATCGAGGCACAAATCGATAAAATTTACAAATTTCCATTTGTAAGAAGAGCAATTTTTGGACAAAATTTACAATTTGCACTGTGAAAAACATTTCCAGTTTTGTTTCTTTAGGACATTCCTAAGCTTACCATCTTTCCCTCCTTCACCTTTTGGGACATCAGGTCAGATAGACATAAGCACACGCTTCTTCTCCAGACCAATATGTCCTAAGACCTTAATTTCCCATCCTTCCATCCCATCTGATTTCAGGACCTTTCTGCCGCACTCTTAGGCCACGGACTCCTGCATTCCACTGCTCTCCTTCTCCTCCCCATCTGCTGGGCTGGATGCATTCTCTGCTCTGCCCTTTCCTGCCATGCCCTGACCTCTGGGAACCCCCTCCTGCTTCACAGCCCTCTTCTCCTCTTCCTTTCCTTTGCCTGTGGCCTCTTGTGGTCTTCTCCCCACCCTTGTTTCCCTTCAGAGAACTTCTCACATATCAGTCTTTTCTGATTCAGCAGAAGCGAAGCAGAAGTGACACAACCAGCTAAAGAAGCTACAGGCAGAATATGCAGTCATGTCCTGCCTTCCTGTGGCAGCTGCTCTTGACTGGGGCTCTCCACCATGGCCAAAGTGCCTCCAGACAAGAAGAGCTACCAGTCAGGCAGGGAGATGTACAATGTACAGGTCTACAACCAATGGTCAAAAAACCTGCTGGTCAAATGAAACTACTGGAGGAAGTCTAGAGAAGAGTAGTTGGGTGTCGCATGACACATGGTGGTCGCTGGTTTTAGAATGGCTTTCTAACCACCTTTCAAAAGCAGAAAAAATGACATATAAACAAGGGGGAAAAAAAAGATTTTGAACAGATATACATTCCCAGTTCTTCCTCCTGTCCTTTTCTGGCTCAGTTTTACAACTCTGCTACAGACTAACCAGAGCCCAGTCAGTACAGACTGGAGGTTCTACTCAAGCCTCATGGTGCTTCAGCCTGAGACACTTGCTGAAGCCCACTGGGCTCCTGCACGTAACAACGCACAACAGAGGAAAGGACACATTTTGGAAAATGCTAAGCCAATTCTTGCACGTTGAAGAAAAGGCATGAGATGGCACAGGGACCTCTGGCTGCTCTTTCAAGGACTGCTGAAGCAGGTGGGAAAAGAAACTCTTTTAAGATGATTATTTCTTCTATAAGCAAACAGCACAACAGAGATGCGGCAAGGCATTAAACCTGCGGTCTCCTTTCAAGGTCTCGGCCCGTGTTCAGCTCATATTTACATCTAGTCTCAACCAAATTTTGCCCACTTAGGGAGGTCCAGTCCACCCCATGAGGCCATTTACATTCTCTCAGCTGGCGGAATACAGGACACCACAGGACATGTTATTTTACATACACCATCAACCAAATCCAGGCAGCCTTTATCGTCTGTTATTTTTACTCGGTGCTCTCTCAGGCAAACGTCAGTGTCAGTTCCTGAATGTAAAGGGAGTTTGCCTGAGGACAAAATGGCTAAGGATCTCATTTCTGTTGACCTCAGTTTCGGAAAGTCTTTCACACCCTGTAACTTCCTTAGTTGCTTTCCCACGTAATATTGCTTCTATCCAGCTGCTTGAGCCACTGTTCAACCGTTGTCCTCACCTGAAAACTCTCCCGGTGTCACAACTTACAAGAGGTGTGCCGATTTTTCAACTACTTGTCAAATTCGAATTTCGTGTTAATCTTGAAGAAACATATTAGCTTATACATCATCGGAGAGGAAGGGACACAACACAAAAAACTGCCATTGCCTCTTTCTGGTATACAGACAATATTTTGGTAAGATTACAGGGAAAATCTTCTCAGCATTTCAACAAAGGCTTTCCTTGTGTGTTAAAATCATAATATCAAGAAGAAACATCACCAAGCTCCTAATCTATTTATGCACGTGTTTCTAACTATTTTCTTTCGGTCTGTTATCCAAAATTAGAAATTACATTAGTATAAGAACACAAGTTTTCTGTGTCTTGGTTTTCACCTTTTCATCTTTCTGCTGGATCAAGGAATGAAGTCCTAAATATTTACAGAATCACAGAATGATATGGAGTTGGGAGGGACCTCTGGAGATCACCTAGCCCAACTTCCCTGCCAAAGCAGGTCCACCCAGAGCAGGCTGCACAGGAACATGTCCAGGTGGGTTTTGAGTGTCTCCAGAAATGAAGACTCCACCACCTTTCTGGGCAGCCTGTTCCAGGGCTCTGCCACCCTCAAAGCGGCACCCTTGAAGTTCCTCTCACATTCAGATGGAACTTCTTATGCTGAAGTTTGTGCCCATTACCTCTTGTCCTAAACATATATTTAGTTATGTATGTTAAAAATTATAGCCTGCTTACATGCATTTATCTTCAGATAAAGCCAGTAACGATCCTTAAAAATTAAATACAGTCCAAATAAAAGTCATTGTTTTAATAAAAAATGTTATTGCTTTCCTCAGTAGTCTGTCTCCGTAAGGTGTTCCATGGTTATACGGACAGTAAAAATCAACTGTGGTGAAGTGAATGAAGGGACAGAGTCAGTGACCGAGAGAGGAGACAGCAGGTAACAGCATCAGGAAATGAAGTATAAGCCACACAGGATTGATGATTTTTATCATCAATCATTACCCAGTGTTCTTATCTACTCTGGCACCTGGCCTAAAGCAATGCACAGTGCATGTATATGCTCACCACCTATGTCCAGCGTCAGTGATGGACAGGCACTGCCTACCCCTATAGCTCTGCCACATTTCTGAAAACATCCTGCAGAGATCCATTTTTTTCAGCGGGTGCATATTCAAGTCACTTGCTTTGAAGGAACACACCAGTTTTGGGGGCATCTGGCAACTCAGAGTGCAGAACTTACTTTTTTAAGACCAGTGACTGAAAGCAAGTTTCTGCAATTTTGTTTACTGCTGTGAAGAAATTCACACTGCATCTTGACAGCGCAGGAGATGACATATGATGAGGAAAGAGCTTAATAAGGCAGGCAAATATCAAAGAGCAATTCCATACAACTTGAGAAAAACATTTTTAAAATTTTGCTTAGAAAAAGTTTAAATATATGCATTTTTAAATCTGCAAATGTGTTTCTTAAAAAGCAAACCGTTGGATAATTCCTCACTGCACTGAAAGGAACAGCCTAATTTGTACCGATGTCAAAAGGGTAAGATTTCATTGCGTATTATCAAAAATGAAGCTACGGCAAATGACAAAATTAAATATGCATTGCAGGGTTGGCAGAGCACGTTCACAGCAAGGATGACACAATATTAATTAAACATCTTTCAGAGACAGGAACCAAATTTTTGCAGGTTTTGTAAGTTTTGCCTTATTATGTGTATTATCTAGAATTTGAAATGTGTATTTGGCCCCTCTGAGGGAAAAAATTTATTTCAAGAAGAAACCAAGAGAACTTGCTTAACTTCACCAGAAGGAAGACAATCTAGAAGATGCCCTTACTTCTATTTTTGTGTTTTCACACTATGTGAAAAGCATTTAAGCCATAAACTGGGGCTTTAGAAGCAACTGGAGAACAGATGCCCCTAGCACAACCTCCACGAGGACAGCTGTGTGGCTATCCCTAAGCACAAAGTATTCCAAAGTAGAGGTGTATCTCACAGCGTGACTGGAATTTCATACCACACTCAGGCCAGTGCAAGTCTGTGTAAATCACTAATTTAGGGAACACAAATCACTGCAAGTGTCTTTTCAACTTAAGGTGCAGAGAAGATGCAGGAGGGCC
This sequence comes from Pedionomus torquatus, assembly GCA_013398155.1. Classification (NCBI taxonomy): domain Eukaryota; kingdom Metazoa; phylum Chordata; class Aves; order Charadriiformes; family Pedionomidae; genus Pedionomus; species Pedionomus torquatus. Next base: position 51,970 of record VZRU01021321.1, on the reverse strand, counting down.
TCAAGGAGAGCCTGTGGCCTCCATTGCTCCTCTGTTCTCTGGGACACGAGTTAGCTGAACCTTTCAGAAGCTCGGTGTAGAAACTTGCCCACAGCTCCGACATCTGTGAACTATGCCTTTCTTTATATTTAATTTATAGTTATCTTTTTTCATATCGCCATCCCATCTTCCACCCATATGCCTAGTCAGGTCTCCTTCTCCCTGTAATCTGGAAGGACTGGAGTGCTGCGATTCGAGCTTTGGCTACACCTTTCATTTTCATCTAGATATGCTATTGATTTTGTTAGAAGATTGCATTTGGGAGGGATGAGAAACCAAAATTAAGTTAATAGTGGGGCAGACTTTTAAAAAAAAATTGCTTCTCTGGCTATTCTCTGCCCTCATTCTTGAGAACTGTAATGAACTACAAGTCTGTGGAGGCAAACTCGACAACTTTTAAATCCATTTTTTTCCTTTCAGCGGATAATTTATTATTGTTTCTAAAATTATCTTCCACAGACTACTGCAACAACAAATGCAAATCCATGCTGATCAGAATATCATCTCACTGGCTGATCTAATCTCGCTGAGAGAAAGGGAGGCTTATAAAAAATGTTTAAAGACTAAACAGTACAACTAGTGCCAAGTTTCACTTGACTCATGCTATATGGAAGCTGAGGCCCAAATAGCCAATATTCTTGTCTGCCAGAGGCCCATGTTCTCAAGTACAAACACGTTTTATAGTTGCCAGTCATACTTCCAGTAATCACCAAGTGCTACTAAAGAAGACATTCACTAACTCGCATGACACCATGTACTGTATTTAATTTTATCTTTAAAAATGCATTAAGAAACATTCTGTAAAAAACAAATTTTTCATAAACAAAACGTAATCAGTATGGGTGTGTGTACCCAGATGTCTAGTGTGACAGAGATTTTGGAAACTAAAGGCTCTAATTCATTTTTTCTGAAAGGCCCTAGATTTCCTAAGGTCAGAAGAGGAACTCTCAAATAAAGAAAAAAACCCATGAACACACAGAAGGAACACACATCTGTTATGCTGCAATCCAAAGGCAACACAAGGGAAGGCATGCAAACAACATAACAATTTTGGTGGTTCTGCTGGGATTTTAGATAACCAGGAAATTTTTGGTTAAGAGCAAACTAGGAAAAAAAAAGAAAAAGGTGCTATGAAAACTCAGCATATTCCAGTTCTATGCCCTCTGGCTGCGATGCTCTGAAAAGGCTCCTGAAAAAACAGACAGAAACCTCTGACATTTCTGATGCTCCTTCTAGAGGGAAGCAGAGAGTCTCTCGATCCTCCTTGTTCCAGTCTGGAGGCTGTGCAAGTGCACACTGGTGTTTTAAGATAGAATTGGGACATACCAGAGGCCAGAAATTCTCTTCCCATAGGTTGTCTTCAACAAAATAGAGCTGTGGGATGAAGGCAAGAGGAAGCGGTCTCGGGTGGCAGCTGGTGGTTTGGGAAGGAGTCCAGGCTGCTGAGCATCTACAGTGCCTGAGAGTGGGAAGGGTGGCACGGGCAGAGCACGGTTTTGCTCGATCTCATCGAGAAGGAATCCTGGAAAACATCATCCTGGGATCTGCTGGGATTTGCAGACCTCCATAGAAAGACGTATTTGGAAGGAGTGCAAAATAGAAGGAGCCTCCTTTCTAATAACTTAGGAAAGTCTGGAAGAAACCAGAGATGATGCTCGTCTCTCCTGCAAGCAGAGAAAAAACCTCTTTGTCTTTCAGTGTCAAAGCTGAGAAGGCATTCAGTTAACTCAGCCATAACAACACCTGGGACAGTTTTAAACTCTATGAACAGGCCTTTTTGGTTTTGGTGTGGTTTTTAAGTTACTGAAAGTGTCTGTGGTTGGTTGGTTGTTAGACTTTGCCACGAGAGCTCTGAGGAGAAATCTCTCTTCAGAGACAAGCTGTACTATTTGTTTGTAAAATAACTTGATTCCCCGCAAAGCCTGCAGGGAAGACTGGCCTGTAACATGCTGGAAAAGAAAAAACAAGGAGTTGTAATGGAATTAAAGGTTAATGCAGAGTCAATGAAGAAATTAATTAGGTTAATGAATGCCCTCAGCTACCTACCCGCCCTTCCATCCAAACATAATGGCATGGCTGCACCATGGTTCTGGGCACATCCTCAAGAGGGATGAGAATCAGATACTGCAAACCAGTGTGAGATGCAGCACGTGGGAACATAGGGGAGCTGGAAGTGTGTAAATATTGGCAAGTATGTATCTATACCTTGCCAGGCTGCACAACTAATACCTTGCAGATTGACTCACTTCAAGCTGGGAGGGCCCCTGCTGATTGCCTACGGTGCACAGGCCACAGCATTTTCCCCTGCGACTGAAGGAAACCATTCTTTACCAACACGTGTCACTGAGCCCAATGTGGAACGGCTGAACTACAGACCATCATACAGGTGGAATTTCCCAACCCACCTTTACAACTGGATTTTCTCACCCTCGGTCCTGAAAAGCTTACAAACTTACAAAACTTCCCAGCCCAGCTTAAATTCAGGCAACGTTTCAGATTCCTTCATTTCCGAAGTAACTCCCCAACCTTCTTTTCCCCAAATTAGGGACTCTTCGTAATGAAGTGTAGTGATAGGACAAGGAGTAACGGTTTTAAATTGGAAGAGGGGAGATTTAGATTAGATACCAGAAAGAAATTCTTTCCTGTGAGGGTGGTGGAAAGAGACTTTTTAAAGGGGCATGTAGTGATGAGACAAGAGGTCATGTCTTTCCACTGAAATATATGTAGATTTAGATTAGAATTAGGTTAGATATTAGAAATAAATTCTTTCCTGTGAGAGTGGTGAGACACTGGAACAAGTTGCTCAGAGAAGTTGTGGCTGCCCCATCCCTGGAGGGGTTCAAGGCCAGGCTGGATGGGGTTTGGAGCAACCTGCTCTGGTGGGAGGTGTCCCTGCCCTTGGCAGGGGGGTTGAAACTCCAATGATCTTTAAGATCCTTTTCAACTCTAACCATTCTATGATTCCATGAATTTGGGATTTAGAAACAAACTCCATCCAAAATTCAAGGTCACAACTTACTGTGTGACTTACAGTCACAATTTACCGTGACTGGCTTATTTAACATCATCCCTTCTGTATTTCCCTGCTATCTTCAGGAACTACCGTGAGACTGTAAGGTGCTGCAGAAAGTGTTTATGTAAATTAAAACAGCAATTAGAGACTGCCAAGAAATTCTACAGCATGCTACCAAAATAAAACCTCAAGGTACTTGACAGAGCCCTAAAACTAAGGCTGAAAAAGCATCACAGTTAAAATAGTCACAAAGTTGCATGTTGGAGTTAAGAAAATTTCCAGACTGAATTTCTGACAGAAATCAGTTTGAGTATAACTGGCATTTTGCCATTTTTGATTTCACAAAATTTTTCCATGCTCATAAACAATCTAAAAGATCCATCGGGCTAATTCAGCATGGCTGCACTTGGGCCATTCTGCCTTCTCTGAGCAGCAGCCCTCCAGAACAACGTGGCCTTGGGGGAATTTTAGTTTTCAAGCACCTGACAGACCAGTTCCTGGCTCTGGACTAAATCTTCTGGCTAGACCACACCTCTCGTAATGCAATTTTTCGTCCGCTCAGACTGACCAATTTGGACACAAGTGCAACTATGAAACATCATAGGAAGATGCTGTTCAGGTTTTAACTAACTCAGAATGAATTGTGACTTCTAGATTTAAAATGTTTGAAATAGATATATATATATAAGATATATTGGTATAAACTAATGAAAAATAAAAAAATAAAGCTAAACACCCCCCCCCAACAAAGCATAACAATTTTTTTTTTTTTTTATATCACAATTAGTGATATAAAGGGTAAGTACAATCTATGGATATATATGAAAAACTGGAGAATAATGGCTATGCAGACTGCTGCAGGTCTGTATAGCAGTGGTCAGTCAGATGCGAGATCCTGGAGAGCATCACCTGTGCTGCATTTATGAGTATATACAATCTGCCTTTGGTAAGCTCTATCTTTCCATCCAAATGAAAGAGAAACAGAGGCTGGCTTATTTGAGGCTACAGAGGAAAAAAAAGCATTCTGAATCCAAGAAGAATAAGGGACTGGGGGGGGAAAGGGGGGCTTTAGAATACAGTCCAATGCTAGGGAACCATAACCAGCAATAAAGTGGCGTTAACAAGTGAAGAGCTCACGTCTGTCTCTAATAGCACGATAAGTGGTTGAAGTGCCCGAGCCTCTCAGCCGGGAAAAGGAGGTAAGAACAATTTATTGCATGCAGTGTATTTTCTCTGTCAGGTTTTCCTCCTAAAATAAACTGCACGGTGCTCCATGAAAGGCAGGTGGTGACTGTCCCAACTTGTATGTTGCACTGATTTGTTAGGGATGACCAAAATGAAATGCGAGGGGATGCCGGAGCCGACGATCCGTGTTGATCACAGCATGCTGACAGCTCAGGTGTCCCCTTTTAGAAGAGGGTGTTGGAACAGGGGGGCAAGAACAGCCACCAGTTTTACTGGGAGACTGCAGAGCATCTCCTGAGGTGAGACTGAGGGATCTTAACCTGATCGGTTTATCCAAAAGGAGAACTCACAAGATCTTTCCATGTATGGAAAACAGTGATACAAAACAAGAAATAAAGGGCTCTTTAACGTAGCAGTGGAAAGCCTAACCAGCTGAACTCAGACAAGTTAGAAATTTGGAATAGAATGAGCAGTGACAATGAATAATGACAGGAGCAGGCTGCTAAGGAAAACAGAAGATTGTTTATCTCTTCAGATCATGACCAAATGCCTTTCTGGGAGATAAACTTCAGCGAAACAGAAATTACTGGGCTCACTACAGGTGCAAGTGAAATGTTATGGCCTGTGTTAAACAGGAGGTCAGACAAAATGATCTAATACTCTTTTCAGACCTTAAATGCCATGAATGTCTGGGTTTGTCCGTGTGGTATTTTGTCGGTAGGTGAGAACTCACTCTGTTTCTGAGCCTGGATGAATCCATGCCAACAAGGAACCAGGAGCCATGTAGCTGTGGTTAGCACAGTGTACAATCCAACCTAACAAACTTGCTCCTGGCTTCCAGCTGGCTGAAGCCCGGCCAGGTTATAATGCAGAATAAAGTTGTATCTGTTTGCAAAATACCATACAGGTATTTTCCCTATATATATATTCTCTACCCCTACTCAGCAAGGCACTCTTCTGTGCTTTTGCAGATAAGGAGATGGGAGGCACGTCTGTGCCATGTCCTGGGACATGGTGCAGGGATTGCCAAACACCCAAGGTGTTCACACAGGAGCCACCTCAGCCCCATTGAAAAAGCCTGACTGGGGGCAAGGCCTGTCCCCTGGGGCCCTGGGCTAGCCATGCTGCCTTCAGGAACAATGAGCATGTTGGCACAAGAGCTGTACCAGACAGTGCCAGGACACAGCTGGCCATGGTGACTACCCCTACCACAGGACAAATGGGCACAAGGTCCTCATACTGCATGTGGTCCTTCCAGGCAAACCGTACCATGGATTCTCTTCTTCTAGAGCAATAAGGAGTGCTCAAGACATGCTCACTGGTCATGGCTGGAGATCAAATGCTCCCAAAGGACAAACTGCATTCCCTTCCATAAAGCTCCCAGAACCTGCCTGGTGACCTCTCTCTTTTTCTCAGTGTGAATTAACCGAAGCAATTCACACACAATGCTATGGGATTGGAAGAGATCTCTGGAGATCATCTAGTCCAACTCCTCTGTCAAAACAAGTCCTCCTAGAGCAGGTTGTACAGGAACGTGTCCAGGCAGGTTTTGAACGTCTCCAGAGACAGAGACCCCACCACATCCCTGGGTACCCTGTTTCAGGGCTCTGCCACTCTGAAAGTGATGACGTTCCTCCTCATATTTAGATGGAACCTCCTATGTACCAGTTTGTGCCCATTACCTCTTGTCCTGTCACTGGGCACCACTGAAAAAAGACTGTCCCCTTCCTCTTGACACCCACCCTTTAAGTAATTATAAGTATTGATTAGGTCGTCCCTCATTCTTCTCTTCTCCAGACTGAAAAGACTCAAGTACCTCAGCCTTTCCTTGTAAGAGAAATGTTCTAGGCCCATAATCGTCTTTGTAACCCTCTGCTTTACCCTCTCCAGCAGTTCCCTGTCCTACTTGAACTGGGGAGCCCAAAACTGGACTGCAAAAGAAGCGATATGGTCACGCTGTTTTCTGTGCTCAGCACCTAGAGAGTACAATAATGAACAAGGTCATAAGAATGTGTATCAGATGTGCAAGGAAGGGCAAATCAAGTGCATGGTGCTGACATCATTGCCACCACATGGTTTGTCTTTACAGAAAGTACAGTGTAAGACACTGAAAACCTTAGTTTCTCAGCACAGAGCTCTACATCGAGAAGAAAAGCACAGCATGAGCAAAGAATACAGAATGTGGTCCTGGGGGAAGAATGTTTTCCAAAAGAACTTACACCACAGGACTGAATTAATGCTGTGAGGAAGCATTAAAGTAAAAGTGCAAACCAAAAGTGAGATTCAGACGTTTACTCCACCTGTGACAATCTGATCCAATATGGTAGCTGCTGGGAAGAAATTAATATGGGAGAAAGGATTTACTACTTCTCCAGAAACATAAATACAGATTAACACTTTTGAAATATCTTAAGAATCTTCATATTACAAAGAGAACTCAATAAAAATAAGACAAAGGTAAAAACAATAAATATAAGCTAAACTTTCAAGTAAAAACTCCTTTGTAGCAGGCTGTACTTACTGAGACTCTTCTGGGAATGGCTGATCCCCTGCTTTTCTAAGGCATCAGATCCTCGATTTACATGATTAGTTGATTATCTCAGCTTTTATACAATGAAAAAGGTTTTCCATTCCTTCACGATGTGAGGAACAGCTTAGAACCAAGGCTCTAAGGATTAAACTAACAAGGCAAACTTCCCAAACTTCCATATTTCTGAACCTCTGCTATTTTTAATCCTGACCATTCATGTTAACACTTGCAGGCTTACCCTGAAGACCACCGATACCTGGTAAACAGCCCAAAAATGCTGGCAGCAGCATAGGATGCTCAGGGTTTGTCTACATATTTCACTGAGATGATGTAAAGAAACACTCCATAAGAAGGAGTAGTGCATGAGCAGCGTTAGCATGTGCGACTTATTCCACAAGAGAGCTCCTGATGAGCGCCCTGTGTCATTAGTTTCTGGGGGTGGACAGTTCCTTGAAAGAATAGTGCCTGACTCAATGGGAAGAGTATTTGGAAAGAGGCACTGGGGCTGGGATTTAAGCAGTACTGCAGCTTCTGTATAATAAACTACAAAACATGGTAAACATTTCAAATGCAATATTAATTGCAAACCAGAAACTTTTAGGATGATAAAAATGACCTCAAAGTTAAGTTTTTCTGTAATCATAGGACCTTAAAAGTTAAAATCTCTCCTTCTTTCCCCTCTATTGTGCACCAGTATGATTCTCACAATCACATCAGTTACTGCAAAGGAATGAAAACAGGATGGATATTAGACATTGGAAAGTCTCCATTTGCCTTTACCACAAGGGTTTTTTTTTTTTTCCCATGGATCGTAAGAAGGGCAGACGGGCATTCCCTTGAGGCAAACAGAGATGTTTTCAGAACATCATGCAACAGGAATACTCCCTGACAACATGTCTATAACAATATGTTCTAAGTACAACTTTCTGCACTGCACCTTAGGCTATTGGGGGTGGACATATTTTTACGTCCATTCATTTTTCCTGAACTTGTGTAGGGACCATTGCAACTACACATGAGGCTTTGAAAAGCAATATATCTCACCGAGCCACACACACGCTCCTAACAAGTCAACAGGACCATAAAATTTTCTGAAAAAGGATCTGTGTATCATCATTATCCGGTTTCTCCATCAGCAAGGTGGAAAAGGTTATGATGAAAGAAATACAGTTAGTCACAGAGTATCTGGTGAGCAGGAAGATTCCAACCCACTCCTTGTCCCAGCATCTAGTTTCCCTACAGAGCCTCTACGTTGCCAGTTTGTTAAAGACATGAAAAGTGAGAGGGTGTCAAATGCCGTCCAAGGCTTCCCTGTGGATAGACTTGCAAAAGAAAGGAGAGAAGATTCTGGGTTCGTTTCGGTCCCATGAGACTTCCCTCAACGCACAGCTAATGTCAATGCCTCCCCAGGTGGCGTTTTCCCAAGGACTGACAACAAGTAAACATCGATCCCTGGCTCGAGGTGTGCTCTACACAGCTCATCGTGGCTCTCCCTGGGCAGCTCACCAGCTCCTCCCCAGCACGTCACCATCAGCAGGATGACAGGACATCAGGTTGGGTAAAAGCCCTGCAATGGACATAGCAAGAGGAAGAAGACTGTTGACTCTCTCATGCCCTCAGGGCAGCTGCCTTCCCCTTGCATCTCTGTGAATCCCAGCTGCAGTAGCCCTTCTCACTGAGAAAAATACAAATTTTCTGTGCTGCCGATAGTCCTTTCCGTTTCACATCTGGAGATCGTTAACTGTTTCCCATGTGGTCTGAGTTTTAGCAGCAAAAACACTCCAACAAATTCTAGTAAAACTGATTTATTTGTATTAACTGGACACTGGATACCAAAATAATACTGTATGGGGGACTCTATTCTGTCTTCCTCTTCACATTGACATTTCACCTCGACCTGTCCTCTGAAATAAATACTAGGGAAATCTCATGTTTTAGTGGTTGGAAGTTCAGAATTGAAAAGGTCAAAAGCTGAAAATAATTAAAGGATGACATCTCCTCTGTTTAGGAGAGCTTAAGTACTTACGAGTGGCGGAAGTCCCAGCTAAAACTCAAAATTGATGCTGTGAAGCTGTGACTTCCCCTTGGATACCAACAGCTCACAGGAACCACTGGTTTTGCAGAGTCATAATTTGCTGCCATGGGAAGAATTATACTAGCAGAAACTGAAGGCATTGCTTCACATCTTCAAGGGACAAGTGACTGCAGGAAAGAAGACGATACATATATACATACGTATATGTATTTTTTGCAACTTCAGAAAAGGAGAAACTGGATAAATAAAGCTGGGGGAGTGCTGAGTGGAGCTGGGAAAATGGTTTTAAGTTGTGAACATAGAGGAGAAATTACCCAAGTCCTGGACAGTAATCCAGCATACCTTTCCAGAAGAGCCAGTTATGAATTTATCAAAGTGTTATTTGGTGCAAAACCACTTCAGCAAATACCTTTGTTTAATATCCAAGCTACTCTCAGGTGAAAGCAAGAAAGCTAAGTTATATGCTCTTCAAAAGTAAACTACCACAAGTCACTAAAGAAACCAAGCTACTTGGTATAAGTAAAGGTATTTATTTAAAAAATCATCACTACTAGGAAAAAGAACAAATTTAATAGTTGCAGAATGCTTTCCACTCTATTCATGCAGGAAAAACCCTCCCCTGTGAGATCACCCATGTGCCTCAGCCATGTGGCAGAAAAATAACCTTTAGAACTGAGAATGTGAGAATGAAAGAGATGATGGCTTTCATCAGGCAAATACTTGTTCCCTTATCTTACTTTCTCAGGTTAATTTAATCTTGAGCCCATCACTGCAGATCTACCAGCCGCCAGAACCTTTCGCTGCCCATGTTCCTACATCATTTCATTGCATGAGGTGGTAGGAGACACGATGCACCCCAAGGATGCCAGTGAGCGTATCCCATTTCGGGCTTCATATCGTGGATAAAGGCGGTGGACTGCAAGATGCAGAAGGGCTGTGCTTGGGTCTATCTCATTTATGGATGGGTGTCCGTAGGCATGTAGTGTTAAGAGGGTGCTGCAGACCACAGGAGGCACCAGCCGTGTTGTGGCGCAGCGATCTTCAGCAATATCTCTGTCCCATGCAAGCACCAGTTCCTGGGGAAAGGGTTTACTGCCCAGCATTCATCATCATGTGCTCAGGAAAATGAAAGAGAACAGGTTTTATTTCTTCTACAAACTGTGCACAGCACCAAACCAGAAGAAAAGCAAAGGTTTGCCTGTGATCTGACAAAGAGAGACCTTTTTTATTTTTATTTTTAAACTGAGACGCACTGTAGCTTGAACATAATGGAACCAAGTATCTGTTTTGAAGTGTTGCATGCCATTTTCACTTAAGAAAAGGAGGAAAAGATGTGAAAATTGTAAGATGACAGAGAGAGTCCTGTGCTGTAAGAAATGATCTTTGAAGATTTTGAAGAGATCACAACTGAGCCTTCTAGGCCAGTTGCAGGAAAGCTGATGCAAGAGCCCTGGCTGGGACACGCTGCCTCCCAAGTTCCTCCTAATTGGGAATAAGGACAGGTGAAGACACAGGCCTCCGAAACAAAAAATAAAGCTTGAAACCTCAGACCAACTTCTTCAGAAACGCAACTACTTCTGCAGGGAGCCGTAAACTGGTGTGCAGGGAAAGATATAGGCTAATGCCTATAAATAGCTCCAAGCTGGCAGCGCCACGGCAGCAACAGAAGCCAGACTGTGGTAACAGCCGGCTTCGCTATAGAAATATTCATCTTAATGCCATCTTCCTCCTTGCTGTGGGAGACGCACTGAAAACAGGTCTGGGGAGTATATTAAAACTCTATCAAGCTTTCAACAAGGTTTGGTAAGGTTATACCAGTAAGTTTTAAATTTCATTTTAGGAATTCAGTTCAATCTCTATGCGACTGCGATAATATTCCTAGATCTCACTGTTTACATGAAAATGCCAGGGAACAAGATCTTTAAATACAGGTTTTATATTTAGTCGGTAAGTTTTCTCTACAGCAGCAGTTAATAAACCTTATACTGAAAGACTTCAGATAAATTAGCCGAGATTAAAGAAGCAAATTTGTTTTATATATCTTTTATTCCTTTCGCTGCTACTGTTAATTTAAACCAAAATGCATAATTTTAATCCTTCTGAATGAATGTCACACCCCTCAATTATAAAAAAGCATGTATATTTACAGGTAAACTGTCTTTAGCACTCTTGTAAAGTTTAATTCATTTGGTTGTAAAGTCATCTGAGATACCTGGAAAGGGAGGGACTCTTTATCGAGGAGTAGAGTAATAGGATGAGGGGTAACGGTTTTAAACTGGAAAAAAAGGAGATTTAGATTAGATATTAGGAAGAAATTCTTTGCTCTGAGGGTGGTGAGACACTGGAACAACAGGTTGCCCAGAGAAGTTGTGGTTGCCCCATCCCTGGAGGGGTTCAAGGCCAGGCTGGATGGGGCTTTGAGCAACCTGGTCTGTTGGGAGGTGTCCCTGCCCATGGCAGTGGGGTTGGAACTGGATGGTCTTTAAGGTTCCTTCCAACCCAAACCATCCTGTGATTCTATGATTAAGTACTATTTTCTTTCCTTAGTGTAAGTTAGGGTATGTTTGGGAATTCTGCTGCAGTAATGCTAAGGAGCCTGGTTTCCACAGACATAAAGAAAACACAAGATTTTCAAGTACATCACATCTGCACTGAGTTGTACAGACAAAAGCGAGGCAAGAGAGGAGTAAAATTACAGCACTTTTCCACCCTTCTGACACAGAGGGGTTGTTGGGACTCACATTTCCTGCAAGAGCAATGGAGAGTAATTTGCTATTCTAACATGTACTGACAGGAACTGCCTGGTCTGTGTCACCTGTGAGGGGACCAAGTAGGGACTAGTTCTATTTAAATATTGTGCAGTTAAAGCACTATCAGAGACATTCTAATGCCAAGGAATTTTACATATTCCTATTTATATTTTGACATTGCAGCCAGATAGTGTTCAGACTCGCCCATCTCTGCCTAGCAATGTATAGGTGGCATCTTCCATCTACAAGCCAATTTGAAATAATATGCTTTCAGGTTCACTGCAAAACGTTCTTCCTTACACTGTCAAACCTACCAAGAGGCTCTACAGCATTATATTACATGGCAATGGTATTTCCAGACAAAAAAAAAAAAAAAAAAAAAAAAAAGAGAATTACACATGAATAAGGGAATGAAAGTATGCAGGTAACCATGGCTACTGTTGTGAACTAAATAACATTTTTTCTACAGCTGTGAATATTTGTATTATTGCCAGTTAAGCCGTGGAGTTCAGATTTGAGACAGGACTGGTAAACACTGAATTCTTTCCCGAAGAAAGGTACTTCCCAAAGTGGATACAGGCCTCTACATCGTGCCACTGCGCATTCCAGGGTAAATTCTGCCTAGTAAACACACATCTTATTACCTCAGCCAAAATAACGACAGTCCAACTTCTCATGGCCACTACTTATACTTCACTGTCAGTGACACACTTTTGCACAAGATATGTTCTCTCTTCATTCAATTTCCTCTTGCCATATACCAGCCAACTATGATTTTTGACATAGCTGTTGAAATAGCTTTGGCTCCACAAAAGAGACTTTTGAAAGATCTTAAAAAAAATTTGCAAGCGAAACTCTCAGCTTTCCTTGATTTTTTGCTAGTGGTAACACCCCCTTCTTTGGTCCCAACAGCGTTCCTGGAGAACAAAAGGAAAACCAATTCCAAATGATAGGGCAGTTGAGAGAGACCTTTTCTCCTTTGAAATCTTTTCAATTTTCCAAGTTCATCCTTCTTAAGTCATCCTTCTGTTTACATGTCAGAGTCTCTCCTCTCAAATCAATCATCATCAGAGAAGGAATGGAAACCTAAGGGATTTTTCTCCTTACGGAGAAAAGGTACGCCCAAAATCAAATTATTTGGAAATAGTTGCCAGTAGTTGCTATACGAAAAGAAAACATAAACACAAAAACAGTTAGTGAGATGAACCTGTGCTTCCAGTAATATAAACAAAAGGAAAATAATGAAACGCCTATTGTAACTAAGTGAAGCAGGACTTTGAGCAACACCTCTCTATGCAAAAATTGAGTCACTTCTTCCTTCCAATAAGCATGAATTTGAAACCCAAGCGGGTTCATTCACTGTCGTCTTTGTCTGCTTTGGAGACAGAGGATCGTTTCTTAATAAAAGCATTGGCTAATGAAGCAAGCACAGAATCACTTCACAGTTCAATCTTTAACAAGCTGCCTATAGCCTCGGGCAAAACACAAATTCCAGTTTTAGTTTCTCCTCTGTAACGTGGAAAATCGGAAATCTTTTCTGCCTGTCTTTACCTGTGCTCTTCATTTAGGTGGACAGAATTTTGAGGACTAAATATTTCCTATCTGTATCAACGGTGCTTGGTTGAAAATTATAGTAGTTCTTCAAAACGGTACCAATATCATTATTCATGTATGAAGATCGTTATTAATGTACAAATATATATAGTATATACATGACTATTTACCCACTATATATAGTGTGCATTTATACATCTACTACATATAATATACTATACACAATATATATCCACATGATACATATATTACTATACACATAGGACACCTAGTGTATATATATACACACACTATACAGAAATCCTACCAAACTGACATTGTGGAGAATAAAATTGTGGGAGGTACGGTAGGATAGTGTTTGGGCAAACAGCTGTGAGATCTAAAGACCCTCAAACTCCGGGGATATCAGAGGCTCTGGAGAACAAAGCAGGACACTCTGCTGACTTCTGCCTGCACAAAAATGTTGGAGAAAGAAAATGCAGAGTGATCTTGCGCAGCGGTCACAAGAAACCAAATGGAGCCCAATTTCTGCATGCTGGCCTAGAACAAATGAAGGGTCACATTTTCAATATACACTGGGTAGTTTAAACTTCCCTTTCAAGCTTTTTCTCAGTGATGTACAGTACACACAATTATCACCTCCGTGTTCTATGGCTCTCTCCAGCTGACTACTGTTATCACCTCTTTATGTCGGTATTTGGTTTTCTCTACTTTGCTCGCTATCTTCTCCTTCTGAACAGCCTCTAAGGCTACCACTTTTTCTCTTAGCTTCCAACGCATGCATTTCTTTTTCCTTCAAATTCCCTCCTCTTTTTATCTTTCATTCCTCTGCTTCAGGAGCAAACACCAAAATGCCACCCGCTTTAGTTTTTGATCTAAGAATACATACATTCACCTCCTAAAATGATTTGCAGCTGTATGCATTTTTAAACAACTTGCAGCCAACACAATTTTGTTTTTAATGGAGACATCAGTAAATCTGTGTATTAGTGAAAAAAAAATATCTTTAATGGATGTTTCCTTTATAGAAAATTATATCATTCCTTCATTTAAAAACATGCCTTAAAATAAAAAGTTCAGTAGAATGACATACATATGTCATCTTTCCCATAAATAGTTCATAAAAAAATTCTACATTACATACTGTTTTTGCAAAAGAAGCCACAAAAACATGCATGGCAGTGACTCAGCAAGTTGGAACTCTGCATATAGGGTTTATAGAAAGCCGGTGAAGCTGAAAGCAGCAGAATAAAAAGCTAAAAGCCCCACGATGCAAATAAAATTGCTTCCTGTTGGAAACAAACTTAAGGATGTGATTGGAACGTTACAGTCATTTTTGATAAAGAATTTCCTTTCTAGGTGTATTTGAACTTTCTATAGCATGCACCATGTCAGCCCAGAGTATTTTATGAGATACCAGGAGAATTAAATTTGGTATATAACTATAAATTATATTATTTGAAGCAGAGGTTGCTTCTATTCTGTAGCAGAGCGGACAGCTACACCGAGTCCTACTCTCACATGATCCTCCAAGTAATCTCCAAAAGGCAATTCACCTCTTCATTCCAAGTGAATGAATGGGACACCATGGCACATGAAATGGAAATAAATACCTCTGAGCAGCCGGCAAGCACTTTGTAACCAGAATCAGGCACAGAATTATGAACCAAGTAACAGCCAGCACTTGTTCCAAAGCCCCACAAAATGCAGACACTAGCTAATTAAGACTTGCAAAAAACACTTTTGGTTAAACACGACATAATTTCTCTCAGATTATTCAGTAAAACAGTGGCAGAACTAGGAATAAACCAGTCCTTTAATAACAGAGTTTAAACAGCACTTCAAATACACAATATTACTTGAAGAGAAATCAAGTTGTGAAGAGTTGAAGGGCACCAGTTAATATCGCAAGGAAGATGTAAGAGCATGTACTGGCCACTGGTCTGCCTTTGGCAGTTCTGAGACACCTCTAGCCCCCTACTATTTCTTCATGGTTGGAGCTTTTTCCTGCTCAGATAACTGTGGTGCCAGAATGAAGATAAGGGTCACCTTAGTCAAATCACCCTTAGGGTCTCTCTGAGAGAAACAGACACCTCTGAAAGGAGATGGCTCTTCCTGAGCAGGGTACCGGGCTGAGACTTCGGTGTTGTAGACTTTGTTGTGTTTTATATGTCTATAAAGGTAATAGGGAAAACTGTGAACCTGCATGACTAGTGGCCATGACTAATGGCCATGGCTTATACATCTGTTAAAAACATCCTCATGCCACATCTTGAATTTGAGTCTCTTGTATTTGAGGAGTTACTAAAACCATACACTATCTTTACGTATTTGTATCTATGTGGGAAAGTAAAAATACAAGGATTGAACTGAAGAGCAGGGCAGACATCAGGTTATATCAAAGCTCACAGCACACCATGAGCAAAAGTAATTACTCGAGGTTGTCCCCAAATCCCTGATTTCTGCTGATCACCATGTATAAAACATTACTTCAATGGCACTACTTCAACATATTAATCATTTGAATATGAAATGATTTCTGCAGAAACGATGACTGTTTCCAAATACAAAGACATGTAAAAAGACGGCAATCAACAAAGAAAAAAGCTACTTTTAAAAGGTGGCAATTTGTTACAAAAAACAATGTCAAAATATTTCCTTGTATTAGTGTTTCTGTAGTAATAACGATCTTGGGATACAGGGAGAAGTAATATTTTTTTATTCCACCAACTTCAAGGGCTGGAAAAAGCATATAAGGTTTTGGGCTCCAAATCCCTTCATCAGGTCTGCTGATTCTTCTGGTATTATGTCCATGTGAAATAACCCACTTTCCAACAATGATAAATAGGTAAAAATCTGGTCACTGAGTTAGTGCATATGCCTTCAATTGAAGGAAAAGTTGCCTGCCAAGCTTCAACCAAGTAGATCATAGGTCTGCGAAAGAAAGAATCTGAAAGGATGGAATCCAGTTGCTATAGCGCAAATTAAACAAATAAATGAAGATACCATGGAATGCTGCAAAATATTTGCGGTCTGATTAAGTCATATTTGCCACATGTGTGAATACTAACAGCACAGTTTAGTAAAGTGGGTGCAATATAGTACAATCCCATTTTTATTGTATTTCTATTCTAATTCGTTTCTGAGTAAGTGCTAGTGATTGCTAACCAGCGTGTCCAAGGATACCTAATACTTCATTTTACCATGATCATAAGGCAAAGCATAGTCCCTTAAATACATAGAGATAGACCAAAAAAAAGCATATTAAACCGCTATACCCTCAAAGAGATATTTGTATCCTTCCCTGTGTTCACATGGCCCACTAAAGAGTCCGAGGTTTTTGTAGTGATTGCCTTTGGGATGACCTGCCCGTGGAGTGCTTTAGGGTACACAACCTGTAGCTGGCAGCTGACATATCAAAGGGTCTTCAACATAGGCAACCCTCCCCACAATACATTACTTTTCTCTATTTTTCCAGTGAAATGTTCTATTTTCTTGATAAAAGACACTGTTTGAATATATTTACCATTAATCATAATAATAAATCAGTTCCTGTTTGATTCTACTAATTGTCTATGTTCTTTGGGAAAAAAAAAAATTGAAGAAAAAACCAGACATCTGTTATCTCAAAAGATAAAACGAGTGTCTTATTTTAAAAGAAGAGAGGAGGGAACATAGATTTTTATAAAAAATGCTTTACAGTTATTTTAAACATTAAATTCATATTTACATTTATAACCTGCAAACCACGAATTTGATAAACCCTGTAGCAGCACCACGGAAATGTATCAGCTTCAGCAATATGAAAGGGTTGTGCCTGGCTCCAGCAGTGACTTCGGCCAGCATGAAAAGCTGCCCAGAAAGTGAATATTAAAACAAAACCGGTGTTCTTAATATTGTCACAATTATGGGAATGAACCAAACGCGTTTCCATCCCACATGGCTGCTGGTTTAACAAACAGACCCAGCAGTCCAGGGCCAAACCCTGCTTCTAGGAAAATACGGTTCAGTACGTCCTCCACACCCACAGAAAGGCAGAAAGCCTAAGCCTCCCTTCCTACGTCCTTTCAGGGCTTTTCTCTGGTCATTTATTTTGTGCCCATAGTAATCGCTTTACCAAACAATTCCATGAGCTACTTCAGCTGCAAATCTGGCTTTGAGATTTTATTATCTGTATGATTGAGATTACCAGAATTATTATTTCCAGATTTACAACCTGGTTTTGGCTGTTAAAGCAGGGTGGTTTGAAATACAGACAGTACACCTCCTTACCGCTCAAATATGTGATCTCCCCACACGCCTGCAACCCTTAGCAAAGAGCACATCTGTTTTCATGCGCCACGCAACCTCACAGCTGGTACAATAAAATAAGACACGCTGTGAAGTGGCTTTGTTTTCAATAGCAGGACTAATTTTGAGGGTCAGAAACCTCAAATAATTTACAGTGTTGTCCGAGAAAAATACAGAGACGCAAAGACACTGATGCCGTGCTACAAATACCACACAGACACAGTTCACATGAACACAGGGCTTACACTCTTGCATAGCTGCAGGTGGTTTTAATCCTAAACATTTTACGAGGATTTGAAGATCCTGGCATGACACTATGTAAAAATTACTTCATCTGAGGTGTAAACCTACATCCAACAACAACAGAAGCAATTCTTCTCCTCTCACAGCAGCAGCAGCAATAAACCTCTCCTCTCATCTCTTCTACTTAATAGATCTCAGGAAAGTTTTCCCAGGGAAGTGATGGAAAGATATGGTAAGAAAACATCCTGGTCATTTCCTCTTTCTTGCTTTTCCTTATTTTCTCATATTTCCTGTCCTCATCCTTCTCCTTCCCCACGTCCCCTTCAGCATTTTGAATCTCTTCCACCATGTCTACAGTATTCTGTGGCTGCTTTTTTTTATACACTTGCCTCATCTGTTTTGGTTCTTTTTTTTTTTAGGTAGGAGTTGGAACAGCATCAGTTCACTTTCTGATTTGTCTCTTTCCTTCAGCCTGTCTTTTCCTCTCATCCAACTATCCTTCCCTAAACTGTTTTTTTTTGTGTGCTCTCTGACTCTCTCCCCTTCTCTCCTCCTCTGCTAGTCACTCCCATGACTTGGTGTTGACACGCCGTGCTCTCATCCTCTGCGCTAACAGAGCGGGTTACGTGACCCTGTCATCAGAAGAAGGGCAAAACTGCAGAAAAAAGATCTCATCTGGGGATTTCAGCTCTCCGGCTTTTCATTTGCAATGCTCATGTCTGGAACAGGGCTTGCATGTTTAGCTGTTACTAAGTAGTCTAGGATATTTTAGAAAAGGTCCCTCGTTACAACACGTTTGGGCTCATCTGCACCAGGAGGAGCCTCTATGTGCGCGTTTTCTCTAGATTACTGGAAACAGCAAATAATGAGAAACATTCAGCACCTGTGTTGAGTTAGAAAGCTGTCTGCACCTTACCCTGATGACTCTCCTCCAGCAGACACGGACTGGGGTTAAAGCCAGCTTCCCACTCACAAAAACTGTTGTGCCCTTACTGGATTAGGTGAAGGGGTTTTCCTAACGCTCCCAGAGGATACCACTCAGGTAATTTGGTCTTCTTTACTCAGCAGCCTCTCTCAATTTGCAGGTGTTATGCTCTCACAGGTTTTGACACACTACCTATTTCCAAGCCCTTCACATAAGTCACAGAAAATAAAAAAAAAAATCTTTTAAGCTGCTACTGTTTTTCTCCCCAGAGCAAGGAATAATTGATACTACTGTATTCATGTTCCAGTGGTGGAAATAGGAGGTAATGACACAGGACACCAGAAGGAGCCACGTAACTGCAGCATGAACGCTGAAGAAGTCTACAAAACCAATGATCTCTAAAGGTTCCTTCCAACTCTGACAACTCTACAATTCCGTGATTATTTTCACTGGTTTTGCAAATATTCTGAGTCCCCGGGCAACCAGCTTCAATTGCTGTTCTTTCCATCGGGTAGATGTTTAAATAATAGCCATCTAGTAGGGAGTATTCTGTTGGAAATTAAATTCCAAATTTTCCCCGATTTTTATGAGAAAACTTGCAAGTTTTATGAGAAAAATGCAAGTTATGTAACAAGCGGGAACTCCTTCCTGGAGCACTGAAGACTTCATTCACCCCTAAAATACAAGAATATTACAGATAAACTAAGAAGAGCACTTGATTTGGACTATCCTTGAAAGCCTTAGATTTGATTTAGAAACACATCTCAGAAGAGGATAAGTATCCTCTAGACATGAGCACGAAGCACTACCAAGGTGCAGTACACCATACAAAAATAGTTGATAGATGTTGCTGTATTAGGAAAGCATCCTCAAGAAGTATAATGCACTGTTGGAGACGAGTCATTTCTGAAAAAGATTTTTAGGGCAACAGGCTAGATGGAAATACTTTGCTGAAAGAAAGGACATCTCCTTGTTTGTACGTCAGAGTGAGTGTTGTGCAGCAATTGACCCAACGAATGATGGAGAGACAGGTTTGTCAAAACACCCACCAGTTTTGGACCTTCCAATCTCTATATGGCAGGTTGTGATGAATTTTGATCTTTGCATGGCTCTTCTATTTTTCTACTTCTCGAATCACTAAGGGAAAAAAGCTTTCCACCAGAAAAGCAAAGGAACAAACAAGCAAGGCCACTGGACCTCAGACAAGGCTGCCAGGAGGAACAACAACTGGAGAGAGATGGCCAGAGGGTCTCTGTACCTCTCACCAGTGGGCTGAACAGCACAATAAAAAAGAGATCCAACTTGTGAAAATAAGTAGAGATGTATCACTTGGACAGGCTCTTTTCTCTCCATAACTTTTCTTTGTCTGCTGTTTGTCAGGTTTTGTGCAGTGAATACAATGACAGAAGGTATGTCTGCCTAGGAACACCATAGTTTCCCAAAACCGGCATAAAAAGAACAGAGTACAAAACTGGAAGAGTTCATATAGATTGTAGTGGCACAGAGCACACACAATAATCAGTTTTCCAACCCCACAGAGGCAGAGTCTATTCCCCTGCCTCCTTGCCCGATCTCTCTCCTGGAGGTTTCATATGAAGACAATTCTTCGCTTCTGACCTCCAAAGCCATTAAATTCATCAGTATGTAATCTCTATATTTTTCTTTCCTTGCCACAAACAAAATATGATTCACATTTTTAAAAAAAATTTGGGAAGTGTGTGTGAAAAACAAAGAAGGACTCTTGCCGACATGTTATGCTAACTTGGACAGATACTGCACACAGTCCTGCCACGTGAACTGGTTCAAAATCAGGAGTGCTCAAGCTTAAATGAATTCAGTCCACAGATCTGTTTATATGGGCACCAGCTAGAATAGGGGCAACCTCTACTATTGCAGCCTGTGCTAACATTGGAGACATTATAGCATCTGGAAACAAACGTTATCTGTGCATCATCCTGTTCAGTCCCAACAAAAAAAGGTGAAATGAATGAGCTGATAAAAATCCTATTACTATGACACACTAGTTTTAAACACTAAAGGTTAGCCTTTAATTAAAAATTCCTAATACTGATAGAGATCAGAGAGACAGACATCAGAAAATGGGAAAGAATATTTCCCATGGAAAATATGCCTGTGGAATTAAGGGTTGATACAGATCCAAACTGCAGGACAGTCTCAAGAACACAAACAACATCTATGAGAGAAGAGTGCAGTAATTTGGCAACTAAAATTGTAGCCAGCAAAGATGAATTCAACTGCATAACTAATAAATACAGGAAGTGAACTTGAAACTTCAGAAATAGATCAAGGCTGAGACATAGCCCTATTCTCCAACAGCTCTCTTGAGACAGGTAGTTTTTTCTACTGACAGAAGCTCAACCTCGGCTACTTGGATGTGCTCCTTCATGTAATAACCAGAGATGAAAATCTTGTCCTGCTGAAATCAACAATACCCCTGCCATTGACATCCGCACATCGCTTCTCAAGTCATAGTGATACCATCGGTTATGGATGAATTGACTGACTGAGGTGATGAAATATATCAGTTTCACAGCACAGCATAACTCTGTTAGTGATGCCTTTCACAGGTGTAGGAATCCGTATGCATGACGTACCAGCTGGAAACACAAGGCACCACTCATTACACAGACTTCTCAGTAGACAGAAATTGTATTTTTAACTATTACGGTGCATATACATATAATAGAAATACAGTTCTTGACATTATATGTGACTTTATAGTAAGTAGTTTGTGGCTTTTATCTTTGTGCACAATGATGAACCTCTCTCCATTTCTATGAAACTTTATAAACAATACTAAGACTGAACTGGTACCAGCACTGCGTAGCTCTGAGGTTCATTTCCCCTATGTTTTCCATTTCCAAAGAGGAATTCTTTTTCATATTAGGAACTTTTAGATGCTGAAAGAGTGGCATCTCTGAGTATTAGTAAGATATTACTATGTATTCAAGTAAACAGGATCTTTTTAAAAATATAGACAATGCTGTAACTTCAGAGAAGGGATGGGAGAGAGGGAGAAGAAAAAGGGGGATGAGAACTCATTATTGTAACTTAATACATCTGTAGACAATGATGGCCAAACCGCTTCCTTTTGGGCTACTGCACCAAACTGGACCAGCCCTTCAAAACAATTTCTTCATCAAGCCTTCAAGATAGTCACCGACAGTATGAATACTCTCAAAACAGGGTAGATCTAAATTAGATATTAGGAAGAAATTCTTTCCTGTGAGGGTGGTGAGGCACTGGAAAAGGCTGACCAGAAAAACTCTGGATGTCCCATTCCTGGAGATGCTCAAGGCCAGGCTGGATGGGGCTTTGAGCAACCTGCTCTAGTGGGAGGTGTCCCTGCCCATGGCAGGGGGTTGGAACTCGATGATCTTTAAGGTTCCTTCCGACCCAAACCATTCTGTAATTCCATGAAATATTTTGATACATGCTTATATTTCTAATGGAAATATGATTACTGTTATTACAACCAGATTTAATGACTTTTCATTCCTTTTCTACTTGTGGATTTTGCAGGCTGATGTTGACAGTTGAGCAAGTTGTTACTGCAGGTCATAATACATCTGTCAGAAATTTTTGAAAACATGACTTTTCAGTGAAAGTAGGGAAATCTCTTTACTGTGGAAAATGCATAGTTTTGTATTTTCCACTTTTTGTGGCTTTTTTGGTAATAAATATGTGTTCAGGGAAACTGCTGTGAAATAAATCCAGACAGAATGCTTACAGGTGAAGTACCCCTGGAGCTCAGGTCTTCAGAAGCTCAGCAGGCACTGCAGGAGAAGCTCACAAGGAAGAATTCATCAGCGATGCTGCAGCAGCAAAAAACTCACCTCTCACTGAGAGATTTCACCCCGTCAGGAGGGACGAACCTCTCAGGTGAGTTTTGCTGTACAATGTTAGATTCCCATGCAGCCACTCCTGAGTTCAGAAAAATGACCACTGAGTGTGCACAGCTGCTGTCAAAACATGCAGGAAAAGACGGGAATAAATGTTTATTTCAGGAAAATAACAATAGCCAGGGATCTTGACTTTACTAAAACTGTATTCCCAGAGGTCCTACCCTTTCACCAAGGGGACCTCTATCACATTCTCTAAAATGTGCCACATCAAAACTGTAACTACCAATAAGAGAGGTGCTAACGTTCTTGAGGTAGTTTAAGAACCCCTTCATATTATGATGGACAACACATCAGAATTAATTAGTATGAAAGCTGGTGAAGATAAAATGATGGTTACAACATCAGAAAGAATTAGACTGAAAGGTGGTGAAACGCCCAACAGCCCTAAGCTTTCTCTGTGACTGAGTTAAAAGAACACTTGGATAAATGGAGACTGACATAGCAAACAATTCCTTTACAAAAGACTTTCCAAAATGCCTTCTACAATATTTCAAGTCGAAAAAAAAATGTCTAAGATGCTTGCATGCAATTCACTTCAGCAAACTCCATTATGTCCAAAAATCTCAAACAAAAGCCCTCTTCAAATATTTCAGTTAGAATTCATTTCTACAGAGCAACAGAAGCTTGAACTGCCTTTTAGTTATGGCACAGAGGAGAGTTCCTTGAATACATAGGGACGTTTGTTGTCAAGTGCTTCACAATGTACATTCATGAAAAATGCTATAGGTTAGGCACTTCCAGTATGTGGAATGCCACCTGGAAGAAATGTCATCAGTGTTGGCACTGATGTGATGTGGGGGAAAAAAATCAATGTATTATGGCTTGGCAGCCTTTGCAAGCGTTCAGTTTGTAACCTCAAAACTCCAGGGAGGACAGTCTGAACAAACACAGCAGGAGTCATCAGACTCTCCTCAGCTCTACACACAGCTGCTCCTTTCAAAACTGTTTCAAAACATCATAAAACAATACAGTATCTAGCAGAAGCCGATGCTTCTCTTGTCAGTAGTAACTCTCATACTGCTCCTTTAACACATGTTTAGGGAATAAATGAATAGCAGTGCCATCTGCCCCACCCCACAAAGGACCAATTTATCAGGCTCAGCGGTAGTGGACAAATCTTGATCTGCCATGGTGATGGAGCACTCGCACCCTGAAGGATGAGCTCTGCTGTCATCTGCTGATGAACAGCACTGCCAAATGGTTTGCCATGCCTTGCTATGGAAAACAAAGTAATAATTAAATACTTTGTGCAGATGCAAGTAGAGAAGCGAACATGATGGCACTTTTCAGCTCCAAATGCTGCATAAACAGTAGTAAGTACCTGTTGGCAAAGTGTGGCCTTATCTGTCCCTTAGCATTTCAACACAGAGTTGAAAGAAAGAATGTCCAACTTGACATACCAGAGAGCGATGAAAAGGTCAGATTTCTTCTCAAGAAACTACTTTTATGATTACTAACGCAGCAATTCTGAAACCTTGCATGAAAACATATAATTTCACATTATTAAAAAAAAAAATCAGATACGGGTTCTGCTACACAAGTTTGGTGTACCTGAGAAATGTGTAATTACTTCATTTTTTTTTCTAGAAACACACAAATCCAAAAAGCATAGAGAGATCTGTTGAACGAGCATTTTAATCAAAACATTTTCATCACAAATTCTATTCTGGTAGAATGGTAAAGAATGATTCAATTAAGCTTTTCTGTCATTTTAGAGCAAGATTTGTCAAAGTCAGAACTTCTGTTTTGTGGAAGAGTTTCTATTGATTAAAATTCCTCATGACCAGGATGACATTGCTCTGGGAAAGGTACCTTATCCCCACAACCAGCCTGGGATGCAGGGGACACAAGTTCAAATCTCTACTCTGGTAACCTAATAGAGCTTCAAATATGTTATTCTTGCTGGCAAACAATGTTTAATCACTTCTGAGGTGATTAGCTCTAAGTGTATGCAGTGTCATGCACAGGGAAATCAGCCTCTTACACCTTTGTTTATGCAAGAAGTGTTTGCACTGCTCTACTCACCATTCCATGATTCAGCCACGCTGGTATAAAATTATCGAGCAGCTTTGGGTAAACCAGTTCCCTGTCATAGATGTAGATGCTCCAAAACATTGTCACAACAAACTAAGAAGAAAGAAAAAGAAAAAGGACAAGAGATTTTAAAATACATGCTTCTAAACAATTAGCTCCACATTTTAGATACCAAAATGGGGCGTTTAGCAAACAATCTATGGACAGACATAGACATTATTGTTCTTTGAGCAAATCTTGCTTGAATCAACAGTATGAATCTGGATTATTTTTTGCATGCACAGGAGGTTTTTTGGCTTTTTTGACTTTCAGGCTGGAAAAAAGATCACATTTTTTGACTTACATGCCTGTGGCCAAATTACAACTGAGTACTATACTTTAGTAGCAGATGTGGCACATAAATAATGTTTTACCACTAACAGGATAGAAAACAAATGGAAAATCAGGTAAAATACCACTTGGAATTCATAGAACATGTAAATATGAAACATTCACCCCTGAAGAAAAGCCTACAAACTCATCTTTGCCCTTCTTCATGTCACCCATCAAAACAGCATCATGTAAAAAATAAAATTAACCCTTTAACTACACTGAAAACAGTTTGTGTTGGGTTCCACAGAATTGGGATCCACAGAAAAGTCTTGTATCCTGCTCAACATGAAATTTGGCTAGATTCTTGTCAGAGACTATTACCAGGAGCCCAGAGAAAGCCCATTATTTCCTCTACACCTAGGACAGGACAGATGGCTCAGATGAAGTTTGCACGAGGCTAAATTTTTGCCAAAGTATACACAAATTTTTAAAGATACTCTGATGTCTGAAAAGCAAAGACAATATAAAACAATTCACAGAAATAACAGTTTTGGCTTACCTTACCTAGGGAAAAAATAAAGTAAGTAAACTCCTAATTAAAACACAATTGCTTTCTTACCTTGAATTTGAGTCATAGTTTTCTAGTAATAAAGGGTTTATTGTTTACAGCAGTAAAACCCAGTACTGGGGCCAGGAGCTTTCCAATGACCATTTTAAGGTGATCTCTATACTGTAGCAACAAGTTCAAGTTTAAAGTTTGAGAGGCACCAGATAGGACTTTCACTGAGATCAGCAGGAAAGTACTGAGTTACATCCAAACTGATGTGGCCCATGATCTTATGGCTAATTTGCAGAGGAGGGGGGAGGGTGTCAGTAAAAGAAAGTGCAAGAATTATGGGGTGAGCACAGCACGGTCAGCAAACCACTGGTGCATGTGATAGTGTAGGCCTAAGTTGTTTCATATGCTTCTGACTTTGGAAAGTTAAAGTTGAGGTTGCAGTTTATCAATGGCACCTTGTTCTAACCACAGAGACGCAGACTTGGGCCAGCCAGGGATGTGAATGACCTGAACCAGCGCGCTGTTCCCTCAGGGTGCATACAGTACATAGTTTCTTGGTTTTCAACACACTTGTCCATCTGTTACGACAGCTATCGGTGCCCACTCAGAATATGTTTGGTCTTTTCCATTAGTGCACAGAGGCCAGGGAAAAAAAAAAAAAAAACAAAAAGGGTTATGATGGACAGCCCAAAAAACATTGCAAGCGTAAAGTATCCCACAAGAAGTCTGTCTTCTGGGCCAGTCTTGGCATTGGCACAGCAGAGCTCTTTGCGCACCTGCTGACACACAAGTGCCAAGATATGAATAGCTGAACAGCAGGGAAAATGGAAGCAAAGTATCCTCTTCTCTACAGGCTTCCTAGAAGTCATGTATTATCACAGTGGGACTCTCAGAACCTGCTAAGACCAACTGGGTCATAAAAACATATTCTTAGACGCCTGAAGACCAGGACTGATAACGCTTTTTTTTCCAAGAAAGTCCTACAGCAAGAAAAATCACCCAGGATTAGGTTGAACTCTGTTACAGTGAATACAACAAAGCTGGCATGTTTTGACCTGTGATTTTTGCGTGGAGCAGAATAAAACAATAGACTTTGCCAAGGAGGTAAAGATAAGGAAAGAGGGGACGTGCCATCTGTCCCTTAACCAAAGTCAGCCAATGGATGGAACGGGATCAGCCTTGCTGGTTGCAACCATCTGGAGCTACAGACGGCAAACGCTGCTTAGCAAAGCACTATCGCAAGGCAGACATAAGGTAAAGGAAGTGCGCAAAACCCAAGGTGTGACTGAACTAACCCATCCCGGAGGAGGACACGACGTGAGACTAACGCTACACCCTGGGGAAGATCCCTTCCAGCATCTGAATGGTTCACCTTACTCTTCCTTACAATTAGTTCATCTGGATAAAATGAACTATAAAAGTGAACTACTGCGCTGTGAACTAAAATGAACTCTAAACCCGAGCTATTTGGATAAGAACTGTAACAAGGACTTGCTGCTTAGCTACCTTGGCTGCCTCTGAATTTGTTTACTTCAACTAATGAGTCGGTCTGGTACTATTAAATCACCTCTACTATGATTGCAGTTTGGTACTGGTAGACTTTTATTTGGGCTGGGCTATGCTAAGATCACACATGGTCATGCAGTGCCAGACCATGATACAACTGAGCTGCTTCTCACGCTGCCTGCGTAAGGCTCACTCAGGACTGCTGCTCTGATGCTCATGGTGCCTTCCTTGTGGCACAATTCTCACTGTTGTGGGGACACTCATGGTACCACTCTCACACGCCAGGCTGAGCAGGCTGCTCATACACAGCACATGTCTTTCAGGGAGCCAAATATTCTTATTTTCTTTTGTTCCCAAGGCAAAATGGCACAAACATCAACCATCCACTTCCTCTTGAGGCCTGGAATTCAAGGAAGAAAACAGACACCAAGAACTGCTTTTACACTTCTTCACACGGGAGCCTCATAAGGCTGCCAACTTTCCAAAGACAGTGATTTCTTGGTTAAACACAAGGTTAAGCAACATTTCAAAGAACAGAAGAGTCTCTCATTTGCTACTTCTCCCATCCAGGGTCATTACAGACCGAAAGGGAAGCTCAAGTTTGCAAGCAGACCTTGGAAATTGTTTAAAATATAGAGAAGCTCACTTGTTGCAGGCATCTAAAGTGTTGCTCAACAAACACACAGCAGCAGGAAAAAAATAAGGCTGAAAACTAAACTCTGTTTTCCCACTTAAAGGGCTATTCCTTGACTTTTTGTCCTTTGTCTCTGAAGCTCCAGAGGCCATGAGAAGAGCATGTGGCACTGCCAAGGGAAAAAACCGAAAGGACAAGTTGGGAAACGGTTGGTGATTCAAAAGGGAAAACAAGTGGCTTTATCAAAACACCAGCAATGGAAGCAAAGATAAACTAAAACAGGAAAGCCAGTGAAAAGAACTGCATTATTTGCTGTTTTACATGAGCCCAACCAAGAAATGTTACGCAAACGAAGAATTAAACTTAATTTATGAAGTTTAATTCAGTGGAACTTCATTTTCCTGCACTGTGTGCTTTTGTTTTTGGCTGGGTTGCCCAGTGCAGTTCACTCATTTCCTGAATGTCCTCAAGACAGAGAGAAAAAAACCCAACTCTTTGACCTTGACAACATGTCTTCTAAGTACAGTTAAAGGTAAGCTTTCTGGCGCTCTCCCAAAACATTTGCCGTTCAGTGAGAGTATAAATTCATTGTTTGTGTCCCTCTTTGAGGGCTAAAGGCATGACACAAAGAAGTGAAGTGTTAGTAAAGGCAGACCACAGTAAGCACAAATTGGTATGGTACTGGTTTTAGATGGAACCTAGTGCTACCACAGCATCACACCCAATGAATTTGAAAAGGGCCAATGAAACTGAAAATTAGGGACTATTTCTCTCGGAGAACAGATTCAGGAGGCAATCACACCACTGCTTGCTCACGTTCCCACCACCAGCCACATCACCACAGAGGAGGGCAAAATCGAGAATACAGAAATTTTTGCATGGTCGAGTCAGTTACGGAAATAAAAGCATTTTGTAGTCTCATGAAATAAAGAAGTAAGTAGGAGACTGCAGCAAATGCCTAGACATCTTTTCTTGGGATAAGATCCCAAATCACCCTTACTGACAATCTACAGACGAGTGATCAGATATTCTTTTGACTGTACCATTACAAAGAAACAAGAAATAAGAAAGCATGGCTGGCTTCCACTCTTTCTTATCACAGGGTTCAAAAAAAAAAAAATAAAAAAAAAGTATAATACAAAGAATCAGAGATCATTCTAACCTATTTAGACTCAGACCTGAATACAGCTACTAAAGCTATGTGATATAAAATATCATGAAATTATACAATCATAGAATCAATTGGGTTGGAAGTGACCTTTAAAGGTCATCTAGTCCAACCTGGTCATCTAGTCCAACCTCTCCTGCAATGAGCAGAGACTTCTTCAACTAGATCAGGTTGCTCAGGGCCCTCTCCAACCTGACCCTGAGTGTCTCCAGGAATGGGGGCTCTACCACCTCGCTGGACAACGTGTTCCAGTGTTTCACCACTCTAATCGTAAAAAATTTCTTCCTTCTATCTAGTCAAAATCTTTCCTCTTTTACTTTAAAGCTGATTATCCCTTGTTCTATCACAACAGGCACTGCTCAAAAATTTGTCCCAGATCTGTAGGCCTCCCTGAAGTCTCCCCAGAGCCCGCTCTTGGGGCTGAACAATCCCAACTCTCTCAGCATGTCTTCACAGGAAAGGTGTTCCAGCCCTCTCATTACTTTTGTGGCCTTCCCCTGGACCTACTTGCATTGGTGACCATCAGGTCCAGTATTGCATCTCCTCAAGTGAGGCTGCCTATTACCTGGCTTAAGAAGTTATCTCCAATACACTCTAGGAGTCTTGTAGATTGCCTACAACTCGCCATGCTACTTTTCTAGCAGCTGTCAAGGTGGTTGAAGCCTCCCATCAGTGAGAGCCCGAGAGTGTGATGCCTCCTGTAGTTGGAGTAAGAAGGCTTTGCCGGTCTACGATCGGGCAGCCTGTAGTTGCCTCAGTCTCTAATTCTTACCCATATAGGCTTTCAACCTGCTCATTGCTATTCTTCAGAGACAGCTCTCCACACGCTATCAACTTCTTGATGTAGAGGGCAAGGCCTCCGCCCCTTCTTCCTCACCTGTCCCTTTTGAACAGCCTGCAGCTATCAATATCCCCACTCCAGTCACGGGATTTGTCCCACCAGGTTTCAGTAATGGCAACCAGGTTGTAGCTTTCAAGCAGCACAGTGGCTTCTAGCTCCTCCTGTTTGTTGCCCATGCTGCAGGCCTTGGTGCAGAGGCACTTCATCTGGGCTGCTGGCTGTGTCACCTTCTTAGAGGAATATCTATCAGTGCCTTTAGGGTATTTCATTGGTGTTTCCCTCTTGGATCCTATTACTTCAGGAGCCCCTGTCTCATCTCTGTAAGACTTTAGGTACGCTGTAGTGCAGCCATCATGTCTCAGAGCTACAGGCCCTTGCAGGCCTCAACCATTGCTTGTCGTCCCACAGCTTGTCATGGGCAAGCTTGATATTGCCCCCATTCCCTCAAGTCTAGTTTAAAGTTCTGTCAAAGAGCCCCAGTAGCTTGTGAACAAAGACCCTCATGCCCCTTTCAGAAAGGTGAACCCCATCTGATGCCATGTAGGCCATGCCCCCATCATAGAAAAACCCAAAACTGTGGAGATGACAGCAGCCACAGAGTCATGTATTGATAGATCAGGTCTCTTTCTTCCAACTCCCACAACCAGGAGGAGAGAATAACCAGTGCTCCAGATTCCCTTACCAACTGTCCCAAAGCCCCGAAGTACCTTTTGATCCCCCTTGGACCACATCAATGCTCCCTTGCTCACTCCTGACCNTTCAGAAAGTTGAACCCCAGCTGATGCCATGTAGGCCATGCCCCCATCATAGAAAAAACCAAAACTGTGGAGATGACAGCAGCCACAGAGTCATGTATTGATAGATCAGGCTCATTTCTTTCTTCCAACTCCCACAACCAGGAGGAGAGAATAACCAGTGCTCCAGATTCCCTTACCAACTGTCCCAAAGCCCCGAAGTACCTTTTGATCCCCCTTGGACCACATCAATGCTCCCTTGCTCCCCCTTGACCATACCAACAGTAGAATTTGTGATTTTCTAGGCAGCAATCTCTCTTCTAATATGTAACAATATACATTTTCTTTCTTCCTATTAAACACAGTCTTAAACAACTAGAAATGCCTCTTTTATCTTTTATTCTTCCTATTGTTTGGTACAAATTAGAAGAAACATATTGGTAAAATCATATACAGTTTACACAAAACACTAATTAATCGCAGAAACATAGCCACTGAATAGAAAAAAGATCCAGATCCATGCCACGTGAATAGAAAAAAGAAGGGATAGTCTGAACCACGGATGTAGTCTCTGACTTTTAAGCACGTCTCACACTTCTCTAGCAGTGTAAATTACTCCTAATATAAATTTCCTTTACATTGATAAAGAGGGAGTAAGTGCAGCCAGTATAAATAAGAATTGGTAATGAATTTCTAAGATGTCCATGCAAGCATTTTTCTTCAGTGGATGTTTCCTGATCTCTTAGGGATAGGCCAATAAAATGCTAGGAAGCTTTGCTCACAGACTTTTAGAGGAACAAGGCTTTACTGCATAGAAAATTGGTCTGTTGATTTCTAATTCCATCCTCTTAAAAAGTCACATTTAAAATGATAGGTAAATGGTTGTCATAGGTCCTTCAAAGAGGTTCATGTTTATTTCTTGACACTCCGAAAGAAAATGGTAGGTTGGCAATTCGATTTTCCCTGAGCCCCCGAAAATACACAATGCAGAAGATACCACTGGAGAGATGTGATTTGCTGCAAAGGTTTTGCAAGACTTGATTTGTTGCAAAGCCACCCAAGGAGACTGTTTGCCCTTGGGCTGGTTCTTTTCCCTCTTTTGGAAGGTGGGAAGAGGTTGGTGGTCAGACTTCCCAGGTGGTTTATATGTAATACTTTTTTAGGAAGTACTAAAAATGAAATACTTTATTTTGTTACATTTTTTTTCACACATCATTGTTTGACTTGGGAATGGAAACCCCTTTTCTCATCTGTTTTTCAGAACAAGTCATCTCAAGGGTTTCAGTAAGCAGGAAATACAGGAAAAAAAAAGTGTTGAATTGCCCTTGAACAACTACAGTTATTGGGCTTTAAAATGTTCCCCATGTATTTGCATCATTCCCTAAACATGCCCTGTGTAAAACACTAAGCAATAAAAATGATTTAGATGTTCAGGTAACTGACAAGTACTTAAGCATGACCACTCCTGTTACGTTAGAAACCCAACAAGGATTTTATTCACATCCTTCCAGTTTTTACATGTGAAGGTAGAAGGTTCCCTTGTGTCACTACTGGAAACCGCTGAGAAGTTCCATGGAGAGGTAGGTGGGTGAGTCTCAAAAATCAAAAAAAGTAAGTCTGCATTTTAACTTTTGGGGTTTTTTTTTTTTCGGTTGCTTTTGGGTTTTTTTTTTGGGTTTTTTTTTTTTTTTGGTTGGTTGGTTGGTTGGTTTTTGGGTTTTTTTGTATGGTTTTTTTTTTTGAGTGAGGACGCTGTTGAGAGAATATGGGAAACAAGGAAACTGGGAACTTTTTTTCTGCAGACACTCTGGTGTTTAATAACTTCCTCCTAACAAACACCTCCAGAGTAACAAAATTTCACTGGGTATTTTCTTACATACAAATAGGTCTTTAGAGAATAAAGCCATTGTTAGACATTTGCTATTTTTGGGCCTTGAACTTTTTCCACCCTTAATCCCCCCAAAGCAGAGCCCCCAGTGGCTGGCAGTCCCTCAAGCACTGGCTAAGGCTTTGGGAAGTGGTGGCTGTGGTGTGGTGGGTGTTGCTGGAGAAGATAAGGTTTCAGGAAGGAGCTGAGACCAGTGCTAAGTCATGAAGTGCTGCTGTTTGTCTCCCAGTAGCCAGGACAAGAAACAACAATGAAAACAACCTTTTTAGGTCTTCTTCATAAAAAGTAAAGTGAAACAATACGTGGTAATCTATTGCTCCCCCTCACCTCAGGGAGGTCACCTTTGGAAATGGAGAGAATCTGTCCAATGAGCAGGGACATTCCTTAGTATTCTATGGATTGATTTTTATTTTTAGGACAGAAGTTGTTTCTGAATGAAACCCTTGGGAAAGCAGCTAGCTCCAGGTATGCAACACGCCTCTGGGAAACTGCTAACTTGTAAATGCTGCAACAGCACTTCCATGGCAGGCAAAGGCTAACTGGGATTCCTCCTCGCTCACCGGTGGCAAGAGAAACAATGCCTGAAAGAAACGTGCAGAATTGCCAAGATGTAGGGAAGCTGGAATTCTCTGTGATCTTGAAAAGTTTCAAGGTCAGGAACATTGCCAGGGTGGAAGAGCACAGACACCAGTACAGAATTAAAACAAGGAGGAAGGGAATCCCTCAATCCTGAATGGCGTGAGAGAGACAAGCAGGGTGTACTTTGATGTATGTAAAGGCTCACAGCTGTATATGAAAAAAGGCATTTAAAATCTTTAAATGAAGACAAATAATGCGCTGTTGTTCTTCATCACTTCTACTATCAACACAGTAGGACAAGCATCTGTTGCTAATCACGATTACAACAACTTCTAATTCCCAGTCTCCCTTAGAATACAAATGTAATGTATAAATCTCTGCGCCCATAAAATACATATTTTGCAAGCCTGTTTATATGTACATTTTTATAAAACTGTATCAGTTGATCCAGTTTCTTCGACTGTGACTGGAGAAATGCAGTCTGTTACCCCAATATAAATTGTGGCAGCTCTCAAGAGGCCAGCAAGTGCCAGTAAGGGAAGGCTACCAGCTGGGATTTTATGAAAGAAATACCTGCACAGTGTTTCACATACGCTTTGCATTTTCTTACTTTGCAAAAGCATTCTTTATTTCCTCACATATTGTGAAATCCCACATAATGGTGAAATCACATTTTAATGAAGTGTCTCTGAATATATCAAATTATAAATAACGCATCGATATGTTACCTGCTGTTGACAGTGAGTAATCAACTTTCTGTGAAACAGTACAACTTTAGAGACCTCCTAAAATTTTCTAGTAGTCCTACCATGAAAAATACTTGCTTCTAGTGACTTTACTTTAAACTATTGAAATAAAAAACTATAATTAAAGGTTGTTCCTGAATGGCAATAGAAGCAACACTTAAATGAAAGGTTCACATGCTTTTTTTTAACGTTACCTAAACTTAGAACTAGACTGACACATTTTCATGTAAAAACCCATGAAATTCTGGATTTTCAGCTGCTTTCAGTGTGTGGTATGAGACATGTAAACACACTCAGCACCTTTTGCCACTGAAAGC
The DNA here is from genome assembly GCA_013398155.1 of Pedionomus torquatus. Lineage (NCBI taxonomy): Eukaryota > Metazoa > Chordata > Aves > Charadriiformes > Pedionomidae > Pedionomus > Pedionomus torquatus. The sequence goes on along the minus strand of VZRU01021321.1, from coordinate 18,162 downwards.
CATGTGTGATCTCCCAGTGGAGCAGGTCCAAATCTAAAGAATAGTCTTTTTTTAAAAAAGACATGTAAACCCCACATTTTTCCATACCTTCTGTGTGCCTTCTTGCATTACTGACAAAACCCTTTTTTTCCTACCCCATTTCTTCTGTCAGCTCTGAACCACCCCACCCCCCGGAATTAACAGAGAGTAACCTGGATGTTTGCTTCCCTTCTTGCAAATGACAAAATAGCTTGTAGCCCAAACTCCGGTCAGGTTTGTTACGGTGTAGAACAAGCCCCAGTCAGCACTTCCACTACTCCTGACAATACATGGTGCAGAGAAAGTCCAAATTGACTTCCAAGATGCTGCCAATACAATTCACATTTGAAATGACTTGTACAATTAACTTTCTATTTTAAAGTACTTTTTTTTTAATGAACAACAAATTTCAGGAACACCATTTGCTGAAAACGAAGAATGTAGTAGAATCACCTTTTCCACATAATGTTTTGCATAGAGGTGGGAGAGCCAGAAAACAATCAGTAAATAACATAGTTATTTAACTGATTACAAGCATCCACTTTGTAAAGACACGCACAGATTAACACAGGACTTACCACTCCAACAGGGAAAGCTAGAACAGCCATCATCCAGTCACGGAGGGCAATCAGTTTTTTCAGCTGCCTCTCTTGCTCTTGACTGTCATTTCCTTTAGTGAGAAGACTGGACAGGTCAGTCAACACGCAGATCCCGAAGAAGACAGCCTGGATAACCTGCATGGAAAAGGGACACACTCTTGAACACAGAGAAGATCAGTTCTTTGGCAGAGAGCACGTCAGACACAGGTGTGCATGAGGAATATTGCCATGGAATTGACATGGGGAGTGGGAAAACATCAGTCCCCTAGATATAGGTAGAGTTTGTTCACATAAAAGCCACTTTTGCTTCTTTGCTGAAAGCCCTGCATGCACCTTGCTCCTCATGTCTCAGGAGAACTGATGGGAATGGAAGGACCATTCCAGAGGTGGGATTTCCCACCCGCACCTCAGACGTGTCACCCAACAGGAACTGAACTGCAGCCACCCATTCCTGCTTCACACAACACAGCCCAAAGCCACAGTGTTCGCCTCTCATATGGAAAAAGTGAGGAATGCTCTCTATAAAAAGAAAGAAAAGGAGAAAGGTGACTTGTTCTATCTGTTGCACTAGAGGAGACCCTGCCTGCCCCAGACACTCTCCACAGAGGCAAAGAAGGTGCCTGGAGACTTGCTGAGAGATGCACCCCACAGCCCGGGCTTTCGCAAATCCATCACTAGTTCATCTGAGACATCAAATGACAGAATGAGTGAGCTGCAAGAATTACTCAGGCTTTTTTTTTCATGATGGTAGACTGCTATTTACCTTCCTTCTCTTTTTTTTGCATCTACATATTTGTGTTCAATATCATAAGGTTATCTGTTCTATTAATTTACCCAGGAAACTACAGGCCAGTCAGTCTCACCTCTGTGCCTTGCAAGATCATGGAGCAGATCCTCCTGGAATCTCTGCTAAGGCACATGAAAAATAATGAGGTGACTGGAGACAGCCAACACAGCTTCACCAAGGGCAAATCCTGCCTGTCAAATTTGATGGCCTTCTACAATACTGCCACAAACTTCGTGAACAAAGGCAGAAAAACAGAAGTCATCTACCTGGGCTTAAGCAAAGCATTTGACACTGTCCCGCATGACATCCCAGTCTCCAAATTGGAAAGTCATGGGTTTGATAGATGGACCCCCTGGTGGATAAGGAACTGGCTGGATGGCCGCACTCAAAAGCGTATGGTCAACAGGTCAGTGTCCAAGTGGCAGCTGCTGATGAGTGGTGTCCCTCAAGGGTCAGTACTGGGACCCGTGCTATTTAACATCTTTGCTGGAGACATGGACAGTGGGATTGAATGCACCCTCAGCAAGTCTGCCGATGACACCAAGCTTGGTGGCGTGGTCAACACGCTGGAGGGAAGGGATGCCATCCAGAGGGACCTGGACAGGCTTGAGAGGTGGGCTAATGCAAATCACATTAAATTCAACCAAGCCAAGTCCTGCACCTGGGACGTGGCAATCCCAGGCACAAATCCAGGTTGGGCAGAGAATGGCTGGAGAGCAGCCCTGAGGAGAAGGACTTGGGAGTGCTCAAGGATGAGAAGCTCAACTTGAGCCAGCAGTATGTGCTGGCAGCCCAGAAAGCCAAGCATATCCTGGGCTGCATCAAAAGAAGCGTGACCAGCAGGTCACAGGAGGTGATTCTCTTCCTCTACTCTGTGCTCATGAGACCCCACCTGGAGTCCTGTGTCCAGCTCTGGACTCCTCAGCAGAGAAAGGACATGGAACTGTTGGAATGGGTCTAAAGAGGGCCACAAAGATGATTAGAGGGATGGAGCACCTCTCCTATGAAGACAGGCTGAGAGAGCTGGGGCTGTTCAGCCTGGAGAAGAGAAGGCTCCAGGGAGACCTCAGAGCAGCCTTCCAGTATCTGAAGGGAGCTCCAAGAGAGCAGGAGAGGGACTCTTTGTCAGGGAGTGTAGTGACAGGACAAGGAGTAATGGTTTTAAATAGGAAGAGGGGAGATTTAGATTGGATATTAGGAAGAAATTCTTTCCTGTGAGGGTGGTGAGACACTGGAACAGGTTCCCCAGAGAAGCTGTGGCTGCCACATCCCTGGAAGTGTTCAAGGCCAGGCTGGATGGGGCTTTGAACAAACTGGTCTGGTGGGAGGTGTCCCTGCCCATGGCATAGGGGTTGGAACTGGATGATCTTTAAGGTCCCTTCCAACTCTCACCATTCTATGATTCTATGAAATTGGTAATTTAATCACCTGAATTCACGGTTTAAACTTGACTTGATCTTAGTCATTGCATTGTTCCCCTGTAATTAGCTTAGTAAAATTGCAGTAAGTTAGCTGAGGAATGCACTTTCCTGAGGACCTGAGCATCCTTTCTAGTGCAGTTTCTGAGGAAGTGCATGCAACTTGTTTACTCGCTGAGACGGGAGCCAAGGTCACAAACCCACATGCATCAGGTGATCTCAGATTAAAAATTAACAAAATGTGGGCTAGGTTCCCAAATTACACAGTGATTCATTAAAAACCATTACGATATGCTTAAAATACACACTACATGTTTTTCAAAGCAAGCATGGAGTACTAGTTTAGATGTCTTATCTGTAAATCTAAGTGTCCCTCTGATGCAAAGTCTCTTTTCGAAGCAGCAGATCATCCATCCAATGACAGATCTTCAAATGGCCCCTGGATCTGCTTGCAATTCTGCTGTCACTGGTCTCCCCTCTCCAGGCTGTAGCTACTTATAATTTGCTTGGTAAACAGATGAAGCAACATTACAAAACATCCCCTGAAGCCATGAAATGTGACAGACTAGTAGTGCTAGAGCTGTACATTGTGCTAGAAAAAGGTATTACTATTTTAAATGGCTGCCTGGAAAAGTTACCATCTTTTACATAATTTCTGAAAAACATTTTGAATAAAAGTTGGGGGTCCCTGGAGCTACATGGTCACATGAACTCCTAATGCATTTTTTCATATTATTTATTTGAAACAAGCACTGAGAAAAAAAAAATATCTTCACATACTCAGCCCTGTTTTCCACCAAACAGATGGCCTATTTGGACAGAAGGACTAGAAGAACTAATTATGCATTTGCTTGACTTAAGAGGAGATATGATACCATCTAATATTCACTCAAGAGTGCGAATGCCAAAGAAGGAAAAAGATTTAAGTCGGGACTGGAAAAAAAAGTATACCTAACAGTAATGAGATCAATCTGGGTGTTAAAAAGTTTAGGCTGAGTACCAGGAAATATTTCCTAACAGTGAGCTCTGACAGACCATGAAATAGTCTCTCAGAGGAAGTGGTGGAAGCCTCGTGGCTTGAGTCACTCAAACCAATATTGGACAAAACACTCAATAATGTACTGCAGGGAACAGTATTACGCTGGCAGGGCTTGGACGAGTGACTAATGGATTGTTTGCAGCTCTAACTATGATTCCCTGAAACGGTCTCTCTCCAAAGAAACACAGACTCAAACAATCACACGCCCACTTTCCAAGGGAATTGAGACTGTACATCCACTAATCAATCACAAACCCAACAGCTTCTCTCCCCATTATCCTCTTATGAATGCATCGCTTCAAGGCAAAATACAATGATATCATCCAGAATAACTGAAAATTCCTAAAGGGAAAGAAAGTACACAAAGACTTCAGAGAGTAGGTAGGAAGTAAACTATTCTACAAAAAGATTAACAAATAAAATTCCATACAGGAAAGAGAAAATTACATATCTATTGAGAACATTCAGATCCAATGAAAAAGATCATACAGTGTTCAGGTAGGAAGAGTTCCAGCTTATTTGTAGAAATAACGGACGTACACTTGCTCTAATACTTCCTCTCCTTTCTAGAACATGCAAGAAAACTCTTCTGACTCTAATCTAGGATTAGACAGAGGACCTCCAGAGCTGCATGAGTCTCAGCAGCATAAACTGAACGGCCAGAGTCAGTAACAATTTACATCCCCCGTGGGTCTGGCATAAGAAAAGCGGAGCTTACAGCTACTGGTGGTTTATGGGATGAAATGAATTCTTAATATCCCTGCTCCTCGGTGTGATTGCTGCCTAACAGATGTGAAAAGTTAGCAGCAAGGGAGTAGAAACTCCCTCTAAACAATATTCTCCAAAGTGTCCTGGTGTTACCTCAGATTTAGGATCACATTCACAAAACAAGGACCTTCTTTTGAAAATCTGCAGGTGGTGAATCTATGCATGAAACATCCCCGAGATGTTAAACAAACAGTTGACTTCCCCCCCCCACCCTTTGGAAATGTAAGCAATAACAGCACTTTAGAGGAAATACCTTCCAATTTTACCACTAACTAGAGTTTGAAGAAAAACAGTGATTTAGAAAACGACAAATACAAATTTGACAGAAAGCAGCCATACCTTCCTTATACCATGTAACAGTGACAGAAGCAGCAGCTTGGAAGCAGAGTATGTAAAAGCAAGAAAATAATTAAAACAGGTATAAACCACTAACTTACTGCTGACCCCATTTTCTCCCCTGAAGCCCAGAGGGGTGACTACAACTACAGTTAATACTACAGTACTCTTAAGATGTGGTAACAGAATGACAAGTAATGGGAATGGCCATCTACAGGTATTTTAGCAAAATCTTACAAAACTCTGAGCAGAGAAAATATTTCTTAAGTTATTTGTGATAATATTTGTTAAGCAGGAGGAAACAGCTATGAACAGAAGAGGAAACCAAGCAGCCCAGAAACTTTCTTAAACAGTGAGATCTATTCAGATTATGTATCAGAAAACTTTGTTCCTTATGGACCTTTAGAATAAACTAATTGGAGCTGTCTGTCCCTTACAAGAAAAAGACTTGCTTCAGCAGGGTGGTTGTTGCACAAGGCACTCAGTGTGGGAGAGCAGCTCCTGACCTCCCCAGACTCCCCCTAATTTGACTTCCTAGAATTAGACATAAAACATATTTCCTCGTAAACCTTTCTTCAGAGCATGGAGACCCCCTTTTCCCTGGGCTACGGGGCTCCAAGGCGCAGATAAAATCTCTCCACAAGTGAGGTCAACGGAAATTTGTCACTACTCTTACTGAGGCAGAAAAATCCCACTAAATTCACTGAAACTAGGATTTCATCACCTGTGGACGACTCCTCTTTCAAGATCACTCTCATAATCAGAACCATTCCTTAGAGCTCGGGGCACAGGAACTGGAAAAGTCTGTGCGAGCACTACTATTACCCACCGGTATCTTTTCCTCTAGCTGCCTTTGGAAATGGAGAATTCACTGTCCTCAAGTTACCATTTTTGAGACGAACGGGGCTTACAAATTATTTCATGTACCCCTCTGTGAAATAAGGCGTCTGAGTAGGCTGGCAAGTAGACAGCACTGCCAGAATAAAACATGGGAGTAGCACTCATGAAATCATCACAAAATAACAAAAGGGCATGGAAAATGAAAACTTTTACATGTTCCAAAATGCCATGTTTGCACATGAAGTGCATGCTCAGGTGTGTGTGTGCGCACGCACACAGACCAGGTAAGAGTCTGCAAATAAACCCCATTTTTTAGGAAGACTAATTCACCCTAGGGGGGTCAGGGAGGCCTGGATGGTCCCTGGGAACATCAGGCACCTCCATGGGGACTGGCCACCTGCCCAGGGTGGGGGTCAGGCATAACCTGAGCCACTGAAGCAACGCTCACAGTTAAGACAACATTTGGTTTTTCAGAGGAAAAGGAAAGTTTAGCTCTAACAGCATGCAAAATCAAAGTGCTGAAAGCTGTCATTTCTCACGTATTTCAGACTTTATGATCTGTCATATACAGAAAATGCCCTGATTTTCCTTTTCAAACAACCGAAATATGATTTATAACCTCAGAGTATCTGTTACTACTCCTTGTCACCTTGCGTCACTTCAGCTTTCATTCCTCCAGCCTCCAGGCATTATTATTGGATGCACAAATGTAGTAGGCTTCAGCAATTAAGATGACTGTATTTTAAGAAACTCCCAAGTAATTTAAGTCAGATTTTTGTCTCTTTGCCCACTGTAAACACAACTGATTGGACTCTGTTTTGGGACAATGCTTGGTTTGGGTTGTAGTGTGGGTCACAGGCTGTTCTCAGACACATGTGGACAGCCTGCATCCTTTAACAACAGCTCAGTCATCTATAGTAGCAATATATACAGAGCAAGCCTGGGTTAAGGTGACAATAACAAGGTATTTTGGGCAGAAAATGCACTGTGTTTACAGAACAAAGCCAGGGGCTGTAGCTGTTTATTAAATCTGTTCCTGCTCTTGACTGCATGAAACTACTGATTCTTCTTGTCCGTTGCCATTCCAGCATTACTCACAGGCACATCACTTTTATTCTTGTCCCCTCTCCTCCTCTTGCTGGATCTTTGTTAGCTATAAGAGCAAGCAGAAGCTGGACAGCATGTAATCAACTGCTTAATCTTTGTATCAGAGAAAGTACTGACTTCAGATAGGAAAAAGGCAAATCTTTGTGTCCACAGACAAATAAGAGACATAAAGAACAAAATCAAGAAGCAACAGCATTTTAAGCACTAAAATACAAGCCGGCGTAATACGTCTAATCATATAAATCTAAAACTAATTAAACCTGAAGTGCAAACACCACCAAAAAGTACGGTGTGCTACTCAGAATCGTCGTTTCTGTGCAAGGAATGGGGAAGAAGACTTGTATTTTAAAGGAAATCAGACCTCCTACCAGTTCTTCTGCCACTCCAGCTCCAGTGCCATGGTCATTTCAATTTGTTTTGGTTGCTGGAGCGGGTTTCAGTAATGTCATTGACCACTTCAACAAAGAAAAGGAACACAGGCCATGCCCATCAAAAGCCAGTAGCCTGAGAAACTAAATACAGAACATACAGGAGAAAACGAAGGGAGAAGGGCATGAAAATAGAATAAGCCAAAGGAATACTTAATGCAAATGCCACATATTTTACTTTGAGTTCTTTGGTGTTTTGGAATCTGGAAATATATATTTCTTCTACTACTCCTGTCTCTTTCACGTACAGAAATTAGAACTGAAACTCCACTAGTAAAACATGACACTTATTTCTATCCAAAGAGTCATTAGAAATTCACAAAGTGGAACGCCTTACAAATACCTGCCTTCATCCAAACCAGTGCCTCATGTCTCCCTTTACAGCCCTTGGTGGGATGGAATTCTCTTCTAACCAGGATGTCACGCGTGAAGACTAGTCCTTACTAGAGAATTTAACTTCATTTTTATGATTCGGTCACATGAAATGGTGTATAACACATGCCTAATCCCTCACCCTATGATGTGAGTTCAGGGACTGCTTTAAATACCATCCTCTGCTTTCTACACAACTCCCTGTAGATTTTTCCTTTGAAGCCCACCAGTATTGTCCACATGTGACCAAGGATGGGATTTTAAACCAATGAGATTTTATAGATACACAAAAGAATAAAGTCTACAATGGAATTGTTATGTATGGAAAAGAAACACATTTGACTCTTGGGTCTAGTTTTCATAGGTACTACATTGTTTAAGTTCAAGAGCTTAAGCTGTGGAGAGGGGACAAAGCTGTGTAAGCCAATGAGACCCTGTGTTTCTGAGAGGACAGATGCATTTTAAAATTCTGATTCTCGGAACACAAGATGAGATTTCATCTGGACAGACAGAAAAGCAAGGTTTTTATGCAAACTAAGCAAGTTAAGTAAGAAAGCAGAAAATCAAAACAGATGTGGGCCCCTAAAATGTAATTTTTATAGCACTGCCTTTCAGCACCTATTACAATTCACAATTTTCAGCACATGAAATAAAAAAAAACTACTTGATAAATAATAAAACTATACTGCTTGAACCTCTTCCTTTCTCTCTCCTTCTTCTCTCCACATAACCCAGGAAAAGCCCTACTGTGATAAACTCACTGGAGAGGTCAAGCCTCAGACCATTCTGTCTTGACATGATCCTTGACTGTCTCATAATGGTTTTCAAAAATATGCAGCACATTTCTTGGAGAAGTAAAGTGGTCGCAGTAATATAGCATTTTTACTAATATTTTTAGTACTTCTATAATGACAAACATATTATTCCTTACTACAACAAGTTAAGCTGAAATTTGGTAAGCTATCAAAAATATTTGGAAGTGCTTTAATTTTTAAAGAGAAAAAAAAGCATCTTTAGTTATTATTTTGCTATGGGGAAAACATCCCCAACAAAAAAAACCCTTGCCGTAGTAGACAACAATTGAGAAATTCTTTTAAGTGCTACTGTATCTCAGCCGTGTTGCATAGATGACATTTCCAACATGATCTCAGCATGAGAAGAGTCTATGCAGTCTGGCTCAGGAGTGCTAACACTGTGGAATCCACATCCATGGATCAGATGAAGAGATGGAACAGACAAATACAGAATACCCTTAAGCAATACAAGGAAAAAATTGACCACATGCTGAGAAAGTGTTACATTTTCTCAAATCTTTCACGTTCTTTTTAGCTGTGTCATTCTTCTCCACCACCATGTCAATCCAGTCTTCCTTCTTCATCAAAAAACTGCAGGTATTTTCTGGATACTTTTGAGTTATAGTTGTCTGGGTATCTTACTTTGATCTTAGCTTATACATTGGAAGAAGCACTAAGCTCATTGTTGCAGTATTTAAGAAATTATTATTCTATTTTTATCTTTATCTTTTTGATTTTAAATTGTTTTGACTAAACTCATTTTCCAATAACCCCCATCTTCTTCCTTACTCTCTTGCATTGTGTATAGAAAAGCTGCCATTACTACTTATTGTATCCTGCTTATAAAACAGTGTAATTTCATTAAACTTATATAATCCATTCAGTGAACATGTATAATACAGTTTATTCAGAATAGATTTTGATTTTATTAGGTTATATCTTTTATGTTTTTCTTTGCTAAAGCTTAATCTTATTAAGATTATACACTGCACAGAAGGTTATGTCATTATTTTGGCTTAAATACTAATTTTACACATTTCAGCACGATTGGTACGCTCTCTGTAGCAATGGCCTTGCAGCCTCTCTAGACAATGTTTGGAATAGCTGGCTATGAAGCTAAGGCTTGTTCTGCAGCTGTCGGTGCTAAACTGAGCTTTAGGATAGGGTTTCCAATGGCTGGAAAGTCCCTAGCACTTTGCAAGATAATTACCCCAAAAAGAAATTATATTTTATTAAGCACAGAACTCTCTCAAAGAAATGGCTTTCTTAAAACTTCAGAAACTTCTGCACTGCGCCAACTTTTTCATGTTTAGAAATACAGTTTGAAAACCACTAGGGGGAAGCAATTTTGACAGATCAAACTTGATAACCAAAACTACACAGAAGTTTTTCAAAGTTAGTGTGACTGGGTTTGCTTTTTACTTCCTCCCTTTTTAACGCCTTCTAAATTGCTGAATTTCGAAAAAGCCATGACTGATGTATCTCAGCAACATGGTGACAGAGCTGCAAATGCAAACGAGAAAGGCACTACAATTTCCTGAGACGCAGCAGCCTCACTGCTGCCCTACCATGGCTGTAGGCAATAAAAGGTATTAATTTGTATTTCCTGAGCACTGAAAACAGTAATGAAGGACTCCTCACACCCACCCAGCAAGGCAGGCTGTTAATAGATACTGTCTCAGCTGGGCAATTCTCCCTCTCTCCAGGGAAGGGAAGAAAACACTGAGAGCTTTATCCCATCTCTTCATCCATCCAACCTACCAACACCACGCAAACCAAGCCAGCTGCAAACCCACGCTGTGAAAAACAGCTCAAGTCTCCAATCAGGGTCATCTTCTGCTTTTGCTTAAAGCAACTTTTCTTCCTTGGCTCACTGCTGGAGCAGCCAAAGGATAATTTATGAGGGGTAGGTAAAGTATATTCATAAATAAAGTTATTACTAAGATAAGGATGTTCTGTAATTAGACCACAGCAAAGGATGCTGCTATTCAAGCTCCACTTGAAAAAAACAGAGGCCATAATTTTGTACACTAATTATAAAGCACATAGTTCAATGAAAGGTGATCTAACACGTTGTACTGTCCTCATAAACAAGACTATTCTTTACACAACATTCAAGAAAGGCACTGTGTGTTAAAAAGTGTTGTATTTCAGGAGGGAAAAAAAAGTTCTCATTATCTTACATCTCTAAAGAAAACATGGGAAAACCCCTGATATAAGCTAACCACTTTTAAATTAAATAATACAAGGGGGGTAGAGCACTCACTAGGTGTGTGGCATCTCAGCCCCAGGTAATAACACTTCCCTGCTTTCATTGTCTTTCTCGGGAATAAATCTCAAAGGAAATTAAGGGTTTGTTTCCTGATGGTCCCTGGTGAAAGGAAGGCAGAGAGAATCGAACTGGCCAAGGGCAGGCAGCAAAGTTCTGCTCTGTATGAACAAGTTCAATGAGCTGCAGTTTCAGGATGGTGCACACTGGGCTTCCCAGCATCCCCAAAGGACAAGGCGCTGGCTGGAAGAAGCACAACCATCCCATCCACCACCTGGAGACTGTCTTTGGAGAGAGGGGCCTGAAAAAGAAACGGCAGGGAGCCCTGTCTTGCCATACACATTGGTGAAGGCCGACACAGCTCAAACCTCTCACACTTTCTTACTCTAACCAACATTTAACTGTTTCTTGAGTTTCCAAACTAATTTTTCAGTCACTATTCTTTACTGTGTTTTTATTCTGCTCACAACTTTCCACTTCATTTGCAAAAGAAAGATTGTCATGGAAGTTTAAATTTACATCTCCCTAAATATGATGGGAAGCCACACTTACAACTACCTACCATGACACCACGTTCCAAACCCATCAGATTTAGACGCTCTCCATCGGGCCACTGCACACTGACTGACAAACAGTAAATATATATTTTTTAATCAGTCAACACCCCAAATTCAGTAATAAGCTGGGCTTTCTTCTCAAGAGCTGGAAGGCTCAAACACCCATTGCAGCAGTTAAGAAAGGAGCAGAGGACTCCAGAAAAGAGACCTTTGCTAAAGCATGGTGACTGGTGCTACTGAGAGTGAGCACGATGGTTTGGTTTCTCCATGGCAGGAAAAGCACTTTTCAAGTACCAGCTTGAAGATGTGACAGCCCAGCACCAAGAAAAAAGAGACATAACCTAGTGGTTGGCTGGGCAGATCACATCAAGAAACGTCTATCAACTGGCCTCTGCTAAACCTCTTGGTACTCCAACCCTAATGCCTCCATGCACCGGGCAGGGTTGCACACGTCCACTCCTAATTAACTCAGTAGCTGTAATTGTAATGCAGCTGGGACAAGGGCTGTGGCCCAGCACATGCTGGGTGTGCTGAGTCACCCCTAGGAACTCCCGGGGCAGTCCCGGGAACTCCCCAGTTAGTTTCTGTGGAGATGAGATAATTGACTGATAGCGACAGGAACCCGCCCCAGGCAGTCCCAGCTCCACCAGAGCTCTGAGGGATCGATGGAAGAACTCCCCAGGCAGTCCCAGTCCCTGCTGACAAGATAATCGACTGCATGACGGGGACAGGGGAGGGAGGGAGCTCCCTGGGAACAACCCAGGCGGGTCCTACTTTCCACACACGAAATAAATGGTGAACCCAAAGACACTATTTAGATATGATCATTGGACAGGACATTTTTTTTGCACACAACTGAGTTAAATAGGAACTCCTGATGCATGCACTGGAGTGTTCACGTGAGGCCACAGACCAGCTGGATGGTAAGAATTCAGCAAACCACATTTTGGGAAGTCTGACCCAAACCAGCTGAAAATGCTCTTACAAGGACACTTATGATGGAGACTCTTACCACCACCTGGACAGAAACTGGCCCAACTTCCACAACAGCGACAACAGTAACACAAGTGTGTTACCTCCTGCAGAACACCCAAATAAATCCCTTTCTTTAGCTGACCCTTGAACCAGTGCATGTGCAACATGGATCAGAAAGGTTCATTTTCCTAAGAAAATGAGAACCTACCACCACCTGGCCACAATGAATTCACACACAGATTTAAAACATTACCCCAGAGTACGAGGGCACTGCTCCATCTAAATACATCTGATGCCACTGGCAGATTTTACGTAAGGTACCTCTAATTCTGACTTGCAGAATATAAACCATTTTCCCCAGATACTTAGTAAATAAGTGCACTCCCATATTCTGCCCTGGTCCTCACACCACAAACTTCTGGTTACACAGATAACCTTCATAAATGTTGGTGTTTTCTGGGCCACACCCATTAATTTATAATCTGGCTCTAGCCCCTTGCAGCACCAGGCACAGACACCACTGCCACCGCACAACGACCTCTCCTGTCCACACCATCCCTA
>VZRU01021315.1:2478-14675 GCA_013398155.1 Pedionomus torquatus | reverse complement strand
TTAGCAAGATCATCCATAAGGATGTTAAACGGGAATGGTCCCAACACTGAGCCCTGAGGAACACCACTTGTGACCAGGTGGTCCATCCAGCTGGACTGAACTCCATTGGCCACCATTGGAACCGTCCATCCAGCCAGTGCTCGATGCAGCAGATCGTACGCTCACCCAGGCCATGAGCAGCCAGCCTCAAATTTCTGCTAAGAACACTTCGCGTACCTTTCAACCCAAGCAAAGCCAGTGGGTCTCTATTGATAGAAGTACAGCTGCTCCCAGGGAGCCAGCACCTTGTGGTTGGAATGTAGGAAAAGCAGGTCCACATCCAGCTCCAGATGTTGGAAGAGGTCAGTTATTCATTACCAGCCCCCAAACGTCCCATCACCCAGTTCCATTTTCACACACCCAACCTGCTTCTCAGCCCTGCCTTGTCACAGGGAGGTGACACCTCTGCAGAGCTCAGCCCTTGATTTAAAAGTGACTTCCCAAAGTTTGCAAGAACATTGCCACTCCTGGAAGAATCCAGCCAGGCCCTGCTGCCCCATCCCTGGAGGGGTTCAAGGCCAGGCTGGATGGGGCTTGGAGCAACCTGGGGTGGTGGGAGGTGTCACTGCCCAGGGCAGGGGGTGGCACTGGGGGGGCTTTAAAGGTCCTTTCCAACCCAAACCAGTCTGTGATTCCTCTCAAACCTTCAGTTTAAAGGGGTGGCTTAACCTCACCAGTGGCTTCAGCTCACTCCTGTTGTAGGTCCAGTGGACATCCGAGTGTCCAAGGTCTTCCCTGCATCTTGTCTAGGCACGAGACTTGTTCTACCCACACTGCAGAGGGTACCTTGTTAGAGAAACAGCTTTGAAGGAAAGCTCTTGAGCTCCAGTTGTCACCTGGGCATGGCAGGAGGGAGCTCAGCCAGGCTCTCTGCGAGTGACACGTTGCGCAGGTCTGACCTTGGTTGGGTTTGCTGGGTCCTTGAGGAGCTTTGGACTGAATTTGTTCTCCAGTCACACTCAGCAGTGGGGAATCCTCCTTCCCTCTCAGCCACCTCTTGCTGCCACCGTTCGACTGCTCCTGCAGCAGGGCTTTGGAGCCGTGGCCCTGAAGGCTGGTTGCAGAGAGCCAAAAGCATGAGAGTTTTATTATTATTATTATTAATTATTATTATTATTATTAAAACTGCAAAGCAATTAATTGAAATTCAGACAGATAAAGCTGCAGAAAGGGAAGCGCAGCAGTTACGCCGCTGGAGTGCTGGCAGCGGTTCCTCGCCTGCAGGAGGCTGTTAGCGCAGATGTCATTTCTGGCTGCAATTTTTTTAACTTCGGGAAAGACCCAACTACCTGCAGCCTCGGGCATCAGCTCCAGCTCCCAGGGCAAGGAAGGAGGATTACTGTTCGTTCTTTTTCCACCCAAAGCCCGAGGCACGCAGCCCCACAGAAAGAGGGACCCACCGTTGCCCCAAACCAGCAAACTTTTGGCTGAACTCCAGAGCATCCCTCCTTCTGCGTTAAAACAAAGGATGCCGCCTCTCTTGAAGACCACCAGGGAACGGAAGACCCTCCAAGGTGTCCCCGAATACAAATCCTCCCCTCTGAGCCTAGATTTTACCTCGTTTTTTCGCAAACCTCCCTGTGCCTTTAAGGCTGGCCCCAGCTGGGTTTGCTGCCCTGCTGAAGAGGATGCGAAATTAAGTTATGTGAGGCTCCTGCAGCTGAACCAGATGCGACTAAAACCAGCCTCTTTATGTATTCATGAGCTGTGTGGAAGAGAAATAAAAGGATTCATTACCACGCAAACTGTTACTAATGACATGTACCTGGTGCCGAGCACCTCTGGAAATCTAATGCGACACACTGGAGGAGAAAATGTATTCGCTTTTCAGAGGCCGGCGCTGAATGGAAAATTTCCCCTCCTTGGCCCTTCCTCATTCTGCATTCACTAAAAGCAACATTTACAATTCTTCTGCCATTATGTCCTACCAGGGCCTCTGCGCTCTCTGTCACGACCTTGATATTAGCTGAAAATTGGAAATTCGCTGGCATAGCGGAGGTGGGGAGGGGTGGGAATCAACTTGCTCTGCCTCCTGCTTTGCCACACGGTGAAGGAAGAAAGAAAAAGAAAGAAAGAAAGAAGAAGAATGAAAAAAAGCAAGGCTTAACTCTTTTTAACGAGCCAGCAGAAAAAGGTGGAGGGTGCGGGAGCGAGGAGGGCCGGGGATGGAGGGATAAATGTGAGCGGGGAGAGCTCAGCACCGCTGGGTGCTGGCTCTTCTGATGCTGGACAAAGTGTTGGGAAGGAAACTACTTTGCATTATCTTACCCCAAATCCCTTCCCCGTCCTCTGCCACCCACCCAGCGTGGAGATACACTTACTCCAGGCTAATTCCACACCTCTTTGCCTCTCCTTTCCCCAGCCTGGCTCTTCCTTTTCTTGCTCCCAGCCACACTTGGGTAGATAGTCGAGGGATTTCTACAAGATTCCATTGTAGCTGGGTGGTACTTCTTCAGACAAGGTCTGGCCAGGATGCTGGGGAGGTGTGGGGAGGGATGAGGGTCTCAGCAATGTTTGTATTATTCCCTGTGTCTGGGGGTGGAGGGTAAATGCTCCCAAAGTGGAAGGGGAAGCAGCTCAGTGGATCCTCTGGTGTCCTGTGACACTGATGCATCTCCAGAGCATTCAGTCAGGTCGTTCCTGGTTTACCCCAGAGCTTGTCCTGTAATTTTCATCCTAATGAAATGGGATATATTGCTAAATGAGGGAGTGAGGAGGGTCTGTGGGTAAGGAGCAGGGCAGCAGGGAGAAGCAGCACGTGAGAGCATTGACGGGGTGTGCAGAGAGACGGAACTCAGCACGGGCTGGCGAGAAAAACCACGTGCCTGTTTGCACACCAAGTTTTAATGGACGTCTCAGTCGAGTGCAGTCTGTTGGACCCATTTTGACGCCACCAAAACGACGACCAGTCTTGAGCTGGCTGTTGAGGAACGGGCAGAGCCGAGCTGGATCGGAGAAGGGCCGTGTGGCTGCCCTGAGGCTCTGCCATCCCTCTGAACGGGCACCTCAGAGGTGGGACAAGGGCTGCCCATAACCCCACGCCTTGGCACAGCCTTTGATGGCGACCTGTAACTCTCCAATGTTTGCATCTCCTTTAACAGAAAAGAGACGCTTTCTTCATGCCTTGGCTTTTTAGGACAATGTTCTGGAAGGAGATCACCTTCCCTCTTCTTCCCCCCCATCCCTCTCATCTCCCTGTTTCTGGCTGCCGGTGCCTCCCTCCTCTCTCTTCTCCTTTTGCAGTCTCTGGCCCTGCCTTCCTCCCTCCCTGCCTCTCCCTCACCAGCCCCATCACTTGTCAAGTTGCTTCTTATCCACTTCATTAGCCCCTGTTCCCTTGTTTACCGAGGGGCGTTCGTATTAGTTGGAGAGCTTTCTAATTTAATCAAGGTTAGAGACGCAATTCCAGGTCTTGTTTGCCCAGCATGCTGGCCCTGCTCTCTGATTAATTCACAGGGCGTCAGATGTGCTGTTCTGCTTTGTTTGTCATTTTTCCCATCGTGTCCCTACTCCATCCTCCAGGTGCACAAAGGCTGGGAAAACAAGCTGCCTGGGATGGAGAGACCCAAACACACAGGGGCAGGGCTGCTCCATGGCTTGATTTCTGCCTTCCTTGAGGTTAACGGGTGACAACACGTCACCCTGAGATGAAGTTGGTGTGAAACAGGGGGATATGAGACCACAAGGTCTCATGATTGAGATTAGACTTGCCTGAAGTCCACAGTGTCATCTCAGGAGCTGAACCCTCTGTTTGTGTCCCTCCGTGGTGGGGCAGATCAATCCAAAACAGGTGTTCTTCAATGTGAGCAACCAAGACTCAGCTGGGGAAAGGTATGGCTGAGCTGAGCTGGTGCAAAGCCACAGCCCTGCCTGGGGTGGGAGGTTGGGCTAGAAAACCCTCCTAGCAAAAACTGAGAAACAGAGCCCTTTGCTTGGATGCTCTTTGCAAGTCACAGGTGCAACCCTTTGGTTCTATCTCCCCAAATCCACAATTTCCCTTCACTAACTCAACTTCTCTCCCTTTCCACAGGGATAAGTGCTGGCTGCGAGAGAAAGGACCATCTCCATCACTGAGGACCCCTCTGGGAAAACCATCCCTGCTCCCTGTGCCCAGTGTAAGGCTTCTCCTCTGATGAGAGCAGGGGATGGGCTTCAGATCATCATCAGCTGCTTCCATCTCTGCTGCTGTGGTGTAAATGCAATTAAGTGCAATGAAGAGGAATGTAAACCTTCTCCAAACCACCCCTCCCAAGCCAAGCTCAGCCCACTGGCCTTCATGGCATCCTGATGCCTTCATCAGGACCCCCAGCAGGTAAATTGTGGAGGGGAAGGGGGGATAAATTGGGATTTTGTGTGTCAAAATTATGAGTGGGTTCCTCCTTTCTGGGGTGATTTAATGGCATCAGCCCCTTGGTCTTGTCCCCTTTCTGCCTACCCCAGCATCAGACAGACAGAAGGAAGACAAGGGGAGAAGTTAATAAATAAATGACTTGTGTCAGGGGTGGGAGAGGGAACTGGCGAGAGCATCACCACTCCGATCCCTGCAGCATTTCACAGCTGTTAGAAGCTGCCTCCTCCTATTGCGGTGATTAGGCAGAACAGCAGCCTCCCAGCCAGGGTACCACCACTGCTGCCCTGCCAGGAGACAGGAGCAGGAGACACCCAGCCCAACCTGGGTGCTTTGGAAGGGCTTGCACCCTCCCCTTGGAAGAAAAGGTACAAGGTGTTATTTTCCCCAAATCCTTGAAGCTCATCCGGCTGCACCAGGTGAGGGAGAGAACAGAAACCAGCTCCATTGCAACATCTGTGAGCCTCTCACAAGCAGTTTTTTGGGCCAAACGTTTTGGTTTGAGTGATGGTTGGCAAATGGAGATGGAGTCCAGTGCTCTGCTCTCTGAGGAGCTCAGGCTCTGTCTTCAAATCTGGATTTCCTGGTCTGAAAATCTTCCTGCCTGTTTCTGCCCCCACGACCAAATTTATTGATTGTGTTGGGGCACAATTCTCAGATAACGGCTCTCAGCTGCGTCTGAACCTGAATCAAAACCTAAGCTCCACACGGTTGTCAATCCAACCTTGAATCAAAGCCATTTGAGTGAGATTTTACATCTGTGTGTCTTTCCCATCGTTGAAACCCGATGAGTTGAGTGGGTTGTGACAAATCGCTAATCCAAATCATCTGCCACGTGGGGCTGAGACACGCATCCAGAGCTCCATGCCCTGATGGAGAGGAGGCTCAGACCTGGAGAGACCCCCAGCCTCTTGAGCACCCAGCTCCCTCCTGCAGAACAAAAAAGGAGAGAATAGGAGGAAGAGGTGTGTTGTCTTAGTAAAATATGAGTAAAACACATTTCTTTTCCAAGACACTTCTGTCCAATTATCCTCCCTGGTAGGATTTAGTCACCCTTCTTTCTTGATGCTGGGTGGACCCTGGGCAGGAATTGGTGCTGTGTGCCTGTGAAAAGGCTTTATTTCTGTGCACTGGCCACTGACTGCATCTCGTGCTACAGCTTTCTGCAGGACCAAATGGGTGTAAACCGCCACTACCCCGATTTGGTGGCATTTTGCAGGAGTACCAACAGCCTCAGGAGGGAACTGGGCCCCGTGTTTGCCAAGTAGCATTAAAGTATTAGTTTGCGTGAAGATGGATATAGCAGGGCAGCACCAGGAGGTGCCAACGTGCTTTGAAAGCCTCCCCTGCACAGACAGTCCATTTGCACGGCTTGGTTTTCTTGCACACGAGCGTCCACCACCGGGGTGTGACACCAAATATCTGCAAAACTGGGGTTTGAAAACAGCAGCCCTGGCTGTCCCTGGACTCCCTGCTGGGAAAATAGGGGGCTTGGCACCACGGTTTCATGCCTGAGCTACAGAAACCGCTGTCTGTGATGTGTCGGGGGGGTTCCTCAGCAGTGGAGCGCGGATAAGGTTACTGGAATAGCTGCCCTGGGTAACTGTGAATTTGGTTCGTGTCCATTTACCCCACTTCATTGTCCTGGGAACCCGTGAAACCCCTGTGCACCTCAACTCCTCATTGATAAAACAGGGATAAACAGTGTTTTCATCTCTCGGGGGGGGGAACAGCGTGATACTTTTTAAGGCAGAGATGCATTGATAGGCTTAATTATTAATAGGGGGGGTGTCTCAGAGGTCTGTAGATGCAGGCTCTTTGTCTGGGAGCTGCGACCCCGAAGACGCAGAGGAACACAAGCAGTGACACCCTCATCTTCACCACACAGCAACGACTGCAGTGACATAGAGAAGGGGGGTATAATTTTAAGGACTATCCTGGACTGGTTGGAATTACTGTTCCCAGAATAACGGGGCGGGGAAGGAATGGGTTAATATTTGTAGGGAATATAGATGTGGGATGGATAGGGCACTGAGGCTTCTGGTAGGGTATGGGATGGGTGGCTGAATCTCGCCCCTAATGAGGGAGGAAAAGTGCTTCATTTTAAACAGGGGCTGTCTAGGTTTGGGTGAGAAAAGGGGAGGGGAAAGGAAGGGGAGAAGGAGGGAGTGGGGAGAGAGAGGAGCACTGGCCACTTGGATTTCAGGACTCTCGGGGAAAAGCAGAGCCCAGAAGTATTTTCCCAGGCTGTGAGAAGGCATCACAGCTGGCTCCCCCCCCCACCCCCAGCCCAGGACAGGAGGGAGGGTCTGAAGCGGTGCCAAAATCTTAGTGTTCCTAATGAAAACGGGAGGTGGGGAGGTTACGGGCCGGGCTCTCCCTGGCTGGAGCAGAAAGATGAGACTCTTCCCGCACACAGCTGCTGGCCACGTTGCCCACATTGGGGAAAAAAACGTCAGGAGCCTCTGACAAGTTATCAGCTGCCGTTAAAAGGAGCTGACAAGTGGGAGAGGCAGCCCGGCCGAGCAGCCCATAAATGCAGGTGTTACTGAGGGATTATCGCCTTCCCCGTAGCCCAGGCAGGAGTAAATCAGCCCTGCTGCCCTACTGTTTGGGGCCAAAGATGCTCAGAGCTGGCAGGGAGGTTTTGGTCCAGGAATGGGCCTGGGCAGGAGATCCCAGGCTACGTTCCTTGACACGGGTCGTGTCCTGGTCAGGATCCAGGGCTCAGGAGGCACCTACGTGCTCTAAGGGGCTCAAATCACACTGTCTGTGGGGAAAAAAACAAAACAAAAGAAAACAAAAAACAGTTAGTTCCCATTTAAGTAACCAAAGCAGAAAGAAAAGACGGTGATTTCACCTCCTTCCTTTTCTTCTTCCATATTCACTCGGATTTTCTACGTTTTACTGTCTCCTGTTTAGTCGTGTCAGTGATCTCACCTGCTGCTCTTGTCCCAGTCACATTTTTCTCAAGTGCATAAAATCACAGAGTGGTTTGGGTGGAAAGGGAGCTTAAAGATCATCTGGTTCCAGCCCTGGCCAGGGACAGTGATTTCACCACCTTCCTTCTCTCCTTCCATATTCACTCGGTCTCTGCCCCTCAACGGGGAAGGAGAAGTCCTGCTCCAAGAGCTCTTTACCTGCTCAGTGTTAAACTCCCCTCTCGCGCCCTGTGCAAGGTGGGGGGCAGGAGGGCACCCGGGAGGTGTGGGACGGGGCAGGGAGCAGCAGCGTGGCCGTAGCTGACAATCATTTAGGGGTGACACCGACTAAACCCCCCATTTCTTGGCTCCTGCAAGTCACGAATAGCTCAGTGTCGGGCTCCCCCCACCATCGCTTCCCCCCTCGGCTCCCGAAGCTCCAAACTTGTGACTTTGCAAGTCCCCGGCACCTTTGGGTGCGAGACTGCGCGGTGCCGGGGTCGGCTCCTGATGGAACCGGCCGGTTCCTACTTCTGACAGCGTGGAAGCTGCTCCAGCCCCTCGCTGTGCATTCAGTTTCTCCCTTGGACAGGTTTATTCACTTCTGATCTGCCGTTTGCTCGCGAGCTCTTGTTGCGAGTGCAGGGGCTGCAAATCTGAGCCGGGAAGGGTGGGCAGGGCTGTGCCGAGGGACCTTGGTGCCCTCCAGCATCACAGTTCGGGGGCCCTCGTGCCGAAGGAGGGATGGGTCCATGCAGAAGGGCTCTTCAGCCTGCTTGCTGCACCCCCTCGTCCCAGTCCCCCCGTCAAAAATCCCATTCTTTAAATTTATTAAAATTCCATAATTTCTGCACTCCCTGTGCAGGGGGTCGATGCAGACTTCAGGCCCTGCTCGTGGTTGTTGTGTCTTCTTGGTGCTCCTGGGCTCCAGCACAGCCAGTGCCCGGGTCAGAGGAGCTGGCAGTCACACACTGCTCCTCTCTGCCTGCAGGATCGTGGAATGATAGAATGGGTTGAGTTGGAAGGGACCTTAAAGCCCCCCCAGTGCCACCCCCTGCCCTGGGCAGGGACACCTCCCACCACCCCAGGTTGCTCCAGCCTGGCCTTGAACCCCTCCAGGGATGGGGCAACCTGGGCCAGGCTCTCACCACCCTCCCAGCCAAGAAGTTCTTCCTCAAATCTCATCTCCATCTCCTCTCTTTCAGGGTCAAACCCTTCCCCCTCACCCTGTGGCTCCCCTCCCTCATCAAGAGTCCCTCCCCAGCTCTTCTGGAGCCCCCTTTAGGGACTGAAAGGGGCTCCAAGGTCTCCCTGGAGCCTTCTCTTCTCCAGGCTGAACCCCCCCAATTCTCCCATCCTGCCCTCACAGTGTGCAGAGAGCCTTTGCAGGTGTCCAGCATCTCTGCCTGGGGCTGTCCCAGGTTGTTCCCGGGGACTTGTCTCCACCCCATCCGCGTCCTCCCCTCCTGCGTGTTCATTCCCTGTGGGAGCTGTCGCTTCTCCAATGCTTTCGACTGCTTCACGTTCGGAAATCTAATTTCCAATCAGCAATCCATCAGCCTGGCATGACCGGGCTGTAAAACCGTCCCCGCGGCCTCCCAAATCCCCCTCGTCTCAATAGCCAGGCTCCTCTTCCCCCCGCGGGGAGGATGCTTGCCCGTCGGGGAGAGCCGCTTTGTTCCTGGGCAAGCGTAACCGAAGCCACCAGGGCAATTCCCGGAGAACAGCATCTCACAGTGGGACCATGGCCGGGAACAAGCCTCCCCGAGGAGAGGGGAAACAAAGGGATCGGGACACCGGGATCAACTTTCTGAAGCCAGAGCTGGGCTGTCTGGCCAGGGCGTTGCTTTGGTTTGAGCTTAATTAGGTTTGAGCAGCAGCAGCGCTGATAGGAATTTGACAAAGAGGGTTTTTTAGGGTAGAGATTTGCTTGCCTTCGTGTGCCGGGAAGGAGCAGCCTGTGCAATCAGTAATTTCAGCTGCAAGTCTGCGAATGCCTTGGGAATATCTCGGGCTGGGTACGGTGGGAGCCGAGGAGAGTCTGCAGACCCGCTTGGGTTTGATGCCGTCGTCTGATTCTTTCAGCAAGCGGAGGCGGGGGCATGTGTGGCTGCGGCGCTGTAAATGCTGCGGGAAGGAGCGTCTCTCTGTCTCCCTGTCACCTGCTTGTGCAGAGCTTCTTGGGAGCCTATGGAGAGTTTATGCTCTTATTGAAGGCCGCCCTCTCCTGCATCTGCAGCATCAGATGCCGAGGAGAGAGGAGGGAAGAACCCACGGGTGCGGAACAGCCGGGGCTGCTGCAGAATCGCAGCTCCGAGGACCCGTCACAAGGGGTTAAAGCCCCTGCCCAGCTTGAGTTTCACAAGCAGCTCCGGCTGTAAAATACCATCGTGTCGCCTGCCCTGATTGATGGTTTCTGTGAAAACATCAGGCGTTTTTGAGGGCACAGCCACCGACGTGCCGTCCCCCCCAGCAGCGAGCTGGGACCCGCTACCGTCATCCCACTTGTTCCCCAGCCGGGGATGGAGGATGACGGGGGCGCGGAGGGGAAGCAGCATCGCTTTGGGGCTTGAACATCATCCCCGGGTGGGTCACTTCTGCTCAGCCTCACCATCCCCGGGTGGGCCACTTCTGCTCAGCCTCAAGCCACTTGCAGCAGCTCGGGGGAAGGTTTCGGTGTCCAGCCCCAGGTGATGGGAAATACTGATGGGAATCCTTTTCTCCATCGTGTGTCACAGCAAATTTTGTGCCTCGGTCCTGCCATGGCAGGCGGAAAGCTGCCTTCCCAGTGAACCCCAGCACCATCCCCGTGGGGTTCCCAGTGACTGCACCCTGGTGTACGGTCCAAAAGCACGGGAACACGTTGGCAGTAACCAGCTGCAGAGGGGCTCGTGTATGAACCTGGAGGAGTTACCGGGAGGAGGGAGAGGATTAGCTGTGAGATGAGGCAGAGGATGGCAGTTCAGCTCCCCTGCTGCCAGCAGCCTTTTTGGGTGTCACCAGGCCGCCTCGGGGCTCGTTTTGCTGGGGGGTATTGATGGACAAGCCATAAGCAACGGCAACCAGAGAGTGAAGAGCAGCAATGAGGGGGGCAGGCACATTCCTGGGGCTCCGTCTGGGGCAGGCAGCTGGAGCTTGCTTCCCTCCTTCCACCTATTTTCATTCCCTGCTTTGAGGCACCAGCAGCAAAGACTTGGGGCTGAGAAAACAGAGCTCACAGCTGGATTCTGGGCAGCTGCAGGGGCAAACACGGGGCTATTCCACGACACTGGTCAGCTGGACCCTTTTCTTTGTCCATCTCTCCCGACCGCGGTGCCCAGAGGGTTAGGGCAGCCGGTGCCACCGCCTTTGCCCCAGCAGTGGGGTTTCCATGGAAGGGAAACCCTCTTTTGTTCTCCCACAAAATTATTTTCCCTCGGGAGCCAAACCCCCCTACCTGGAGCCAGTTTGGAAGCAGAGGGTCAAGCCTCCTCTCCCACAAGCAGAGGGTTATGGGGAGCGTGGGTGGTTTTCTCCGCTCCATCCCCCCAGGAACACTTGGAGAAGGACCCCTTGGCCAAGACGAGCGCCTTCATAGCCGGGGGGTGATGTCAGGGCAGTGGGGAGGGGGCAGGCACAGCTGTCTCCAGCTGCCACCCCTGGATTAGGGCCAGGCCCGCAGGAGGAGGGGGGGACACGTGCATTCTTGGGGGACAGGCGTCACTTTGGCGCTCCCCTCCCTGCCCACGTGTCCCCCCCGTGGGTTGAGGTGGGTGAGTTTTATCCAAAGCCACGTGCCCCCCTCAGCTGCCACTTCTGCCCCTTCCCTTGCTCCACCGTGGGACCCTGGGGGATCCGTCTGGGTGCGGGGGAGCAGGGGACACAAGCCTGGGGGGCGTGCAAGGAAGAGATGGCACACCACCCGTGGTGCCACCGAGGGGTAGCCATCTCAGCCCTAGCTTTTTGGCTTTTACCCCCTTCCCAGAGTCCCCTCATGCCCACCACCATCCGTGGACCAGCAATGGGAGCCAAGGACTGGGAAGCCCCATTGCCACCTGGTTGTTTGCAGTGGGGGTTAGTTATTTCCCAGTCCTGTCCCCCCCACTGTGCCTCAACATTCCCATCCCCTAAACGGGGTGGCAACACCCCCATTCAAGAAGGGATTCTCTCCGGGGGGGGTGGTTTAGGGTACCTCTGTGAATACAGAGCTGGCTGTAAAGGCTCTCACTGCCCCAGCCTGGTGGCAGGGACCTCATCTGAGCTGCTGGCTCTGGCACCTCAGGACCAGGCTGCACCCTCGGGGAAATTCTGAGCCAGCAAATCTCTCTGAGCACCCAAAAGCAATTAATTCTGTTCTCTACAAGCCCCCAGGCCCCCACCATGTGCGCTCAGGCAGGCACCAGGGCTGGGGACCCCTTTCCTTGCTTTGGTTGACCCTCACTGGGCCACAGATGCGACGCTGGAGAGAGGCAGACTGGTCCCACAGCCATCCCAGTGGATGCCAGTTTGTCCACAGAGGGGGCACAGCTTTTTTCTGGCTGAGACCCCATCGCTTTGGATGGATGCTCCAACCCCTGACCCTGCCATCCCTCAGTTTTGGGGTGTTAGATATTTTCACAAGGCTGGGGGAAAAAATAAAAAAAGTGGTTGGGGAGCTGCAGGAAGGGCTGATCTCGCCTTGATTAAATGTTTTGGATGGCACCGGTAGATGGTGCGGGGAGAATCGATTGTCCCCGGCAGTTTTGCCCGCCTGGCATTGCGAAGCAGGCACCGAAATGTCAGGTTTGTGATCTCAAATCGGCGATCACGACGCAGGGCGGGGGTAAAACAGAAACAAACCGAAGGAGGGGGGAGAAAAATCTTAAATGAAAACAAGGCTGGAGCGGGGCTGCCTCTGTGATGATATTAAT
>VZRU01021312.1:141592-153856 GCA_013398155.1 Pedionomus torquatus | reverse complement strand
CTACTTATTTTTTTTTTTTTTTTTTTTTTTTTTTTTTAATTAAAGAGACAGCAGATAAATAGGAGGTGAAATCTATAGCATATACTGGCTTGTCCTGCCCACTGTTGTATCATCACAACTAGGGGTCACCACACTCTTCCAGAGAGAGGCACTGCAGATCTTGTATCCCAAACTCCTAAGGCTCTCTGCATATGAAGGCAAGAGCTAAACTGTTTATACTTTCCTTGGAGTGCTGTTCAATTCCAAAATTTGTGAGTATTTGTCAAGTGCTTTGAGACCTTATTAATGCTTATAAGTGTCTGAAGGGTGGGTTGAAGGAGGATGGAGCCAGACTCTTCCCAGTGACAGGACGAGAGGGGAAACGGGCACAAGCTGAAACACAGGAAGTTCCATTTGAATATGAGGACAAACTTATTTCTGGTGAGGGTGGAAGAGCCCTGGCAGAGGCTGCCCAGGGAGGGTGTGGAATCCCTTTCTCTGGAGATCTTCAAGCCCCTCCTGGATGCAGTCCTGAGTGCTGTGCTCTGGGCAATCCTGCTTTAGCAGGGGAGTTGGACTGGATGATCTCTAGAGGTTGCTTCCAACTCTGACAATCCTGTGATTCTGTGAGGTCTTCAAGCAGAAAAATCTAGTAGAAATGCCGAGGCCAGGTCTTATCCGTGGTGTTTATTAGTCAAACTGTATGTGAGGCATGGGGAGCAACTGCTGAGAATGAAGTCAAAGCCCCCTATTCATTTGACGAGCTGCACAGCATCAATCTTCTCCCTTCACGTTGGTCGAACATAAAACTTTAAATAAAACTAGTATGAGAAAGAAGTGAGTTGTTTATCACCTCTCTTGCAAGTGTCCTGTGAAGTAGCATGCTCCGCTGAGACTTTCCCTTCTTTTTATTGAGCCAGAGTGCTACGTCCCAGTGCAAGCAGCAGTATGTTGGTAACAGATTCTATTATGCCAGCAGGAAAAGAAAAAGGGATTTAAAGCAGTGGATGTTTGGATATGACTAATTAATAAATCCTGGAAGGGCAATTAGTCACTGGAAGCGAGGCAGATCTAGAGCTGGCACCTTGACTGTAAAATGTACCTTATAGCATTAGTGTCATCCTAACAGCAGGAGGGGGAAGATCGTAACCACTGCAGGATGCTGTGTCCCCAAGGAGTGAAATACGGCTGCGCTTTGCCAGATCCCATAGCTCAGCACTCTGGGGGACTGCCTGAAGGTTTGCAGCTGCCCTTCAACACCCTTTTTGTCATTTTCCTTTGGCTTAGGCAGGATCCCTTTAAGACAAATACCTGCTGCCTTCAGCTCTGTGCTGCTTTTCAGCTGCTTGGGGGATGTGGTAGGTGGGCAAGAACCTGGAGGAAGAGCTGGGATCTCCCTCTGTGGCCTGTTGCTGGGGGCTATAAGAAGCCTCAGGTCGGCCTCAGATGAAGACCTATTCTTCTTCACTTCAGGCTCCTCATATTGCCCAGCTTCCCTGGATGGCAGTGTTGGGAATGGGGTTCCTTTCATCTGTTTTCACTCTTGTTCCGTTTGCCAAGTTTTTCTCTAATTGCCTCCTAGTCTTGCCTGCAGCAAAAAATGCAGATAGACTTTCTCCATGTCCCCAAGCTGCAAGCTCCTACTTTCATGCCACTCTCTCCTGGTACTGCATGGTAGCCAGGCAGGAAATTCTGCTCTGAAGGAGCCCATCTTCAAACAGGAGCCTCTTATGACTTGACAAGGTTGCACAGGTCCCTACGTTGCTTCAGCTGACAGGCATGGATGTAAAAGATAGCAACTAAAGCCCCTAATTTGGTTTTGGACTTCCATTCCCTGCTGGCTGACCTGCCAGCATGGTTAATGGGGAACCTGTTTGAAATGCTGGAATGCACCCGTGCTTGCAACATGCTCCCGTGGAAGCGTTTCTCCACAGACTGCTCTTTCCTGGCATGCAAGGGAGTACTGCATCGGGTTATTTGGTGGTGGGGATGGAATGTATCATAGAATCATAGATGGTTAGAGTTGGAAGGGACCTTCAAAGATCACCCTGTTCCAACCCCCATGCCATGGGCAGGGACACCTCCCACCAGATCATATTGCTCCAAGACCCATCCAGCCTGGCCTTGAACACTTCCAGGGATGGGGCAGCCAGAGCTTCTCTGGGCAATCTGTTCCAGTGCCTCACCACCCTCACAGCAAAGAATTTCTTCCTCATATATAATCTAAATCTCTCCTCTTTCAATCAAAAACCATTACCCCTTCTCCTATGGCTCCACTCCCTGATCAAGAGTCCCTCTCCATCTCTCCTGTAGCTCTTTCAGACACTGGAAAGCTGCAATAAGGTCTCCCTGGAACCTTCTCCAGGCTGAACAGCCCCAGTTCTCTCAGTCTATCTTCATAGGAGAGGTGCTTCAGCCCTCTGATCATTTTCATGGCCCTCTGCTGGACCATCCCTGTGGTGGTCCAACCAGGTGTCTCAGGCAGTGGTGTGCGATGGCATCCCACCCATCTCCCGGGGCTGGGTTTTTACCTGGCTGGGGTGGAAGCCATCGACTGGTTCGATCAGTTGCCAGGGCTCGCCTCCCATCTTGCGCCACTCCTCGGTCGCTGCCAAGAAGAATGTAAGCGGAGGAATTACCACAGAGGAGCATGTAGGCACCCACCCAGAGATGTACCCCCCTCTTCCTCACAGCGCCGCCAATATTTTTAAGCACATGGCAGCTCTGTATGAAGATTATCATAATTCATACAAAGTTGTCAGAGTCAATATGGTGTACAATTCCGTCTCCTCGGGGCAGTATTTAAGCTTTTTTCTTAGTATATATATTTTTCTCTGCAATATTTTATGCAAGAAAGCGCTTTGAA
The DNA here is from genome assembly GCA_013398155.1 of Pedionomus torquatus. Taxonomy (NCBI): domain Eukaryota; kingdom Metazoa; phylum Chordata; class Aves; order Charadriiformes; family Pedionomidae; genus Pedionomus; species Pedionomus torquatus. The sequence continues at coordinate 151,011 of VZRU01021312.1, read as the reverse complement.
CAGAAATGATCGTAAAACAATTTGCTTTCCCTCCCAACTAAGATGGATGCTGTAGCAAGTCAGGCTGTAAATTATTTAATACTGATCTAATACTTTTGCATCTCCCGTTTTAGTTGCATCTTCAGCAATGAAAAAAAAAAGGAGAGAGAAAACAGTACTTGAGAGAGAGATGGTAAAACAATATTCACATGGACTCATGTCTGCAGGACTAGACTGTCATTTTCAGTTACTTCTGTTCTGAGTAGTATTTTTCAACTCCAACAAAATAACCTTTTGAATTACATAAGCATGACATTCAGTGCAAATGATGTTGTGCTCTAAGCCCCAGAGCCATTAGAGAAGTAAAACGCTTTCTCTCTTCAAAAGGGCTGTGGAGTGATCAAACATGGGATAAGTGGGTATGGCATTAACACACTGTAAATTAACAGACCATAATGACAGATTACGAATTCTTAATAGCATTATGTAAGCATCCTAGCAGGAGGAAAATGTTATCCATTCAGTCACCACAGGTTTGGTCTAGACTTGCTGCTGTTTGTTGGACCCTGCCTATCATGTCAAAAAAATAAAGTGATCTCTGGGTCCCCAAACCAACTCTGAATTCCCAGAAGGGTGATATTCCCACCTCAAATATAGGAACTATAGAAACTTGAGGTCAACACTCAAAGTAACCTGCTCCAAGACCAGGGCCCAGAGCTTTGTTTCAGATTTGCAATACATTGGGCACAACACATATTCCCTCAGATTACACCACGGAGTGCACCTATAGATGCACAGAGTGACCTTGCCTAACTCCTTATATATGATATTATATATTGAGTGTGTATTGTGTTTTACTCTGTAGAGGGACGACTGTTCCACTACCAAAGGAGCAAGTGAAATAAGTAAGATTTGTAGGTAGCTATGTTTGTATGTATAAGGTTTATATAAGATAGGTGACCATTATACTTATCATAGAATCAGAGAATCATTCAGGTTGGAAAAGACCCTTGGGATCATCAAGTCCAACCATCAGCCTCACTCTACAAAGTTTGTCATAGAATCATATAATGGTTAGAGTTGGAAGGGACCTTCAAAGATCATCAAGTTCCAACCCCCCCTGCCCTGGGCAGGGACACCTCCCACCAGAACAGGTTGCTCCAAGCCCCATCCAGCCTGGCCTTGAACCCCTCCAGGGATGGGACAGCCACAGCTTCTCTGGGCAACCTGTTCCAATGTCTCACCATCCTCACAGGAAAGAATTTCTTTCTGGTATCTAATCTAAATCACCCCTCTTCCTATCACTCCACTCCCTGACAAAGAGTCCCTCTCCAGCTCTCCTGTCTTAAAAGCGCCTATTGCCCTGGCTAGATTAGACGTCTCTCCACACCAAGAAAAAGCCAAAGCAACCAATTCCTATCCCCTTATTTGCCTGCTTCCCACAGAAACTTCTAAGTTCTTCAGCCAAAAGCAACATCTGAGCTTGAATGTCCATCTAAATCTCAAATAAATGTTAGTATACCCAAATTTCATTCCAAGAAAGCTGGGAAGCCGTTGTGTGTGTAGATAGATATGTGCCCAGGCCAACCTGAAATCAATGTGCTCATCACAGTGTGCAATTGCTGCTAAATATTTGATGCCTGGAGAATTTAGGGGAGGATTTTTTGCTTGCTTGGGAAAGAGGCCACAAAAGTAGGTCAGCAGCCTTGGCTGGCTTTTGAGCACACTTACAAACCAATAGCTTTCCTGACACCAAGCTGGAATTCTCGGCTCCAGGGTGGCAGAAAACTTCGCAAAGTGTCTTGCAGAGCCAGTGTTTTGCATGTTGCATGTATGATTTTGTTTACCTCATTTATTTAATGCGATGTAATCAAGAACAGCAAATTATATTAAAATGTTTCTTCCCGTGAAAGCAAATAAATTACCTAAAGTTAGTCATTTAACTTATTAAAGTAATTTGCTTACCCAGTAGGTAGTTTGTTCCAAAACCTAATGACTTGTTAAATATTAAGTAGCTGAGGCAAAGGCCATAAAAACACTTGGACATCCTAAACCTCTGTGCTACAATATTGAATGTGACAGTAGAGCCCACCTCCCTGGGATACTTTTAGACAAAAAGCCTCCTTTTCCCATCTTCCCTTCTTTATCTCCTCCTTATGGTCCTCATGAGACCCAGAACCAGCTTCCTGAATCGGGATAAAATATGTTTGTGCATTTTTGCTAGGAATTGGCTGCAATGTGAGATTTTGTTTGCAATAAACTTGGGTGCCTTGGAAGCTTCCTGCTTCCAAGGACAGCCAGGCACTGATGGGGAGAGGTGTTAGAGATGTGCACTTTGAAGTACTGCCAGGGTGCTTCTGTCCCTTCATTACTCTGGTTTTAGCTGTCTGCATGCTGGGATTGAAAATATAGTCCCCAAGCAAAATTGTTGACAAAAGATGAGCATGGAACTAGCTCTCCATGCAAATATAAAACCAGGGAAAATGGTGGTGTTTTTTTCCCCAATTATTATACACACTTTTTGAAACATAAAAATTCATGCTATCAGGGAGAGTCCCCAGGTGGCTGGTTTGGAGCTTCTGGCCCCATGAATGGAGGCTGAGGATCAGGAATGATCCACCCTGGGGAAGAGCCTATGGGAAGATGATAAGGAGGGGGCCAGTCTCTTCACAGCAGTGCATAGTGGGACGGGAAGAGGCAAGGGCATGGGAGGTTCAGGCTGGATACAGTGAAAAAGCTGTTCTACTTTCCCATCACTATCTAACTACTTGAATATGTTGCCCACAATCCCCCACCTCATGGTGATCCTTTTTTTAAAAAAAGAAAGAGCGAGTGTGTTTCTCTCTGCAATGGAGTTAGGCTTACCTTATCATCGAATCACAGAATGGTTAAAGTTTGAAGGTATCCTCAAAATCATCCATTTCCAGTCCCCTCTGCCATGAGCAGGCACACCTCCCACTAGAGTACGTTGCTCAAAGCCCCATCCAGCCTGGCCTTGGGATGGGGCATCCACAACTTCTCTGGGCAACCTGTTCCTAATGTCACCCAATGACACTTAAGGTCACAGAAGGATGAGCTGTGTGAGCTTTTTAAGTTTACACAGTAGTACCTATGGGCTTAAGGAAGCAGAGGAAAGAAGCCAGTTCTTCATGAGAGAGGTGCTTCTACTTTTGAAAACTGTGAGTTAAAAGAGGGTGGCTGTGTTATTCAGGCAGGAAAACTAGCTGAGAAAAGTTCTCCTTCCTGACGAAGTGTTCATCCCATAGAAGGGAATTGGAAGACCAGTCAGTACACTACAGGTCATGAAGAACACCTTCACCATCACAGATAGGCCATTTCCAGCCCAGATGACCAGCTATAATGCAATGATCAAAAATAAATCTGAATCTTATGGACCAAGGTAGGTTTGAGATTTCTTTTTTTTTCTTCCTTGGCTTGAGAAGCTGCAGTGCACAAGCAGGAGGCATTTTTAGCAGATGTTCATCTGCTGCCTCTCTTGCCTTGGCACCAATACCTCCTGCCATTTAAGCGCAAATGTGAGTGGGGGAAGGCAGGAGCAACAGAGAAGTTGTGGCACCCTGGCTGCTGGTGGGTCTTGTCTTAGCAAAAGTTCATGGTTACCCCAACCAGGGAAGCTGGGAGATGGTTTTAAGGGTCCCCCTCTTTGCCCCAGCCCTGCCAGCAGGGTCACCTGGGCTGGCTGCCCATGTCACCCTTCTCCCAGTACTGAGCTAAAATAGGAGGAGCATATTAGCAGCCCAGCACATGACTAAATGCTTTGTGCAAAAGACAGAAAAAAAACCCAACTTACTTTGTCTCAGGGGGAAATCCATGTAGAAAACATCAAAGTTGCCAAATTTCTCAGATGTTGCTATTTCTTTCAGGACATTGGAAAGTTGTAAAGCTCTCTGCAAAAAATGGACCCACTTAATGACAATTCATCACAACTCACACTGCTCTAGGTGAATTCAGCTTTTGTCAGTAACGTGTGGTGTAGAATTTGAAAGTGTGTCACCCCTCTCCCTTTTTAATTGGGGGAAAGGAGGTGAAATGGGATTCTTCATCATACATAGACTTGCATGAGCACCACCAGCTCTTGGGCTCCTCAGCTCCCCATGCAAATGCTTCATTGCAGGTTCTGCTGAGGCCTCAGGTGATGTACCAGCTTTAATGCAGTATATAGTTGTTTTATTGGAGACCTCTTTTAGTAGTGCCCTATGACCATGCAAGCATTCTGCATTTCTTGGTTTCGGAGGCCTCTTGATGAGTGGCTGCCTGCTCTCATTTCCATTCCTCTTAAAGAAAATGGAAACTTTTAGTACAGGAAAAATGTTCTTTTTTTTCCCATTAGCCTTCTCACTATGTGTTGTGAGCGCTAATGCTTATCTAGCCAGACCAAATTCTGCTTTTACTTTCAGCAGAGTAAATCAACCTCCACTGAGTGTCTACCTAACTGATAAATCCAGCATGATTTCTACTGCTGTGGCAGAGATCAGGAGCTCCTAAGTATTTAAATTGTGCAGTTTGGATAATAACATAGACAATTAGTTGCAGACAGGGGCTCAGGAAGAAGATTAATTTGTACCCTGCAGATATATGAATTATTCGTGGACAGAAGTGACATGTACTGTATGCTCTGCTTTGTTGGTACAAATATATAAATCACAATCCTGTGAAGATTTAAGGATGGGCTTAATTGCCTTCTCTGAAGTCAAGAGGCACAGGGCATAAAACGAAACACATATGTAAGCCTTCATGAAATGAAAGCCATATTTTGCGTTCAGTGAATGCAAACATTAATTCAACTACATGCAGAGATGACACCTTTGATGATATTTGGCTACATGGCTGCAGGGGGGTGCTGAGACTAAAAAGCAGCTTGGACTGAAAGGGAATCAGTGGCTGCTATTACGCGATATTCACTTCTGCAGCCAGATTTTTAGGGTGAGTTTTAAGACATCTCTGTTCTGTCTGTTCCAATTCCTGCGATGAGCCTGGATGCTCCTTGGTCACACCCTCTGGGTGATTAAGTCCACAGAAATGTGTCTGAGGAAGATTAGCACAAATCCCAACTGAAGACAGGGTAAGGCTCTTGCTCCGGGAGACCTGCTCCCGCTGCAAGCAAAATCTATGCGGTTGGCTCACAGCCAATATGAGCCAATATATATGTGAGCCAATACTCACAGCTACTTGATTCACAAGCCATTTCTTTTTCCTCAGGTATGCTTAAAGAACAAGGAACCTGAACCTGAATAGTTTTGTCTCAGGGAGATCACAGTCCTTGAGAATAAGTTTGGGCAGCTGAGAGGTTGGAAAGGCAGTACATTTACAAATCCCTTAACCATGCTGCCTCCCAGAGCCTGAGAGGCATTTAAAAAGGATGGATGCAGATGTTCCCACAACTTCCCCTATGTTTGGAAGAGATAAAGCATACTGATGTCTTGGCTCTGAGGTGTTAGACTTATATCCTTAGGGACAAGACAAACTGAAGGAAGGTCTGGGAAAGAGAAAGGTCTTGAGCAGCCTCGTGGAGACTCACCTCTGAGGTCAAATTCCTGAGGGTCTCGTTGGGAGTCAGCCAGCCGCTGCAAGGGCTCACCTGGGTAGNGGGGCGGGACACGACTCCTAAGCTACAGCCAGAGGCTTTACCTGGAGGCAGTCGAGGAAAGTATAAAGTTGACTGTATGTGATGTCCCTGTTCAGCTGCCCTGCAACGCACAGAGAGGGAACCTTTATGTGCCTGGGATCCAAAGGTAACTTCATTCTGCAGGTCAGTGAACTCCTATTCATTAGACCCCTTGGTGGGGAGAGGCACCCCAGGAGCCCTAACCCACCCCCAGGTTATCCTGCCACCACCAGAGACAAGGGGCACCAGAAGTGGCACCAATGGAGCCTTCCCACTAAGGTGGCTACGTCCTTAAGGCATGCAGAGCCACTCTTAATTGTCTTAATTCTCAGCCTTCCAGGGGTGATTTGTCTTGCACACCAAGTATGTGACTAATATTTTATCCATTAACATGTCTCTCACCCACCAAACAAAATGCAGGGGTAGCAAACCTGAAGAGAAGACTGAAGGAGACTCTGAGTCTCACATTTATCTTGGAGAGGTTAGCCTTAAGAGGGAGGACCAATTTCGCTGTCACAGAGGGAAGTGGATATGCTTGTGCGGGTGAGCAAATTCAAGCAGAGTCAAATACTCCACTGACGTTCCTTAAAATTCACTGTGCTATGCAATAGCCTGGCTTGCTGAGAAAATTACCTATTTTCTGGACTTTTTTTTGGTTCTTTGGTAGCTATAACCAAGATGGAAATTAAATGGCCAGACTCAATTCTCTGAGTCTGTAATGCACTGATCCTCCTGTCAGACTTCATCATGTTTTCAGCAGTGAAATAAGCAAATTTTGTTCTTGCTGCCCCAGAAACTGCAAAATATAATCTCTCCCAAGTGAAACAGGCTTCTCAGGTTGCTTTGCAGCAGCTCTGTGGTACAGTTGCAATTCCCATCTATCTCATGGCTTGCTGTCCATCACTCAGCAAAAGGATCAACTTCCCAAGGAGCAAAAGATGGGGAGCTCAAAGATCACTCTTGGGAATGTCTGTCTTGGTTTGAGTGAAAGAGGACTAATTTTTCTTCTAATAGTTGGGAAAACTGCACTTTTAGAAGACTCCAGTGTATGAATTCCTGAAAATATTTGCTTTATAGGCAGCTAGGCTAGGTGGGATTCAAGGTCTTAAGCCCTCCTATGTGTGTGGAGGAGGAGCGAGACCCGGGTAGCTGACCCAAGCTGGCCAACAGGATCATTTCACACCATAAAGGTCATGTTCAATATAAATTAGAAAGTTTGCTGCATGGTGCTCTCTCTCCCTTGATGGCTGGCATCCTGAGAACTCCTTGCCCTAGTGTCAGACCCCTGAACCCTTCCCTTCCTCCCAAAGCCACAGCACTCAAAGTGTCCCACATGGGCTGTCCTCTGNGGTGTGGAGGAGGAGCGAGACCCGGGTAGCTGACCCAAGCTGGCCAACAGGATCATTTCACACCATAAAGGTCATGTTCAATATAAATTAGAAAGTTTGCTGCATGGTGCTCTCTCTCCCTTGATGGCTGGCATCCTGAGAACTCCTTGCCCTAGTGTCAGACCCCTGAACCCTTCCCTTCCTCCCAAAGCCACAGCACTCAAAGTGTCCCACATGGGCTGTCCTCTGCTGGGAGAGCACAGCTTCCTGCTGAGAGAATGGGCCAAGTATTGTCCTTGTATATTTTATATTGGTATTAGGATCTATATTGGTTCTTTAGGGTTATTAACATTAATTATTTAGTCTTATTCTATTAAATCTGTTTACATTTCAACCCTCATAGGATCATAGAATCGTAGAATTGTCCAAGCTGGAAGGGAGCTCCAAAGGTCATCTAGTTCAACCTCCCCGTAGTTACAGGGACATCCCCAACTAGACCAGGTTGCCCAGGGCCTCACTGAGCCTCACCTTGAATATCTCCAGGGAAGGAGCCTCAGGGCCTCAACCACCTCCCTGAGCAACCTGCTACAGTGTTCCACCACCCTCAGAGTAAAGAACTTGTTTCTAATACCCAATTTAAACCTGCTCTTCTCCAACTTAAAGCCATTGCCCCTCATCCTGTCACAGCAGGCCTTTGTAAACAGACTCTCCCCAGCCTTCATGTAGGCCCCCATCAGATACTGGACGGCTGCTAGTAGGTCTCCTTGGTGCCTCCTCTTCTCCAGGCTGAACAACCCCAGCTCCCTCAGCCTGTCCTCAGAGCAGAGGTGCTCCAGCCCCCTGATCATTTTTCCTCATGTTTCCTTGTTTTCCCTAATTCCCCTTTCAGAGTGGGGAAAGGTCATTGAGTAAAAGAATAACTATCTAAATGAATTGTTATGGGTTTCTCAAACCATAACAATGTCCCAGACACCTGTAGCCTGAGAACAACGGGCCCAGGGATGTGCTGTCAGGGGGACCAGGGATTTGGCAGAAAGCCAGACCTGAACGTCAGCCAAGTGGGGGAATCTGCTCACAACCCATAGGAGGATCTGCCAGAAGCCATCTCTTGTTGCAAAATGCATTGCTCAGTGTTAATCAGGTCCCCCCAAGGCAAATCAGCCCCTCTGAAAAATTTCCAACCAGTCCTATAGCCAATCGCCCCTGATTTAGTTTTTGCCAAAAAATGCCATATGTTGCCTGCAATAATTAGATATCCAGGAGAGGAACTGTGCCTCTGATAACCACAAACCCAAGGAAAGAAACATGTTTATGTGGCTAAAAAATAATAATCACAGGCTTCCCCTGCCCAGAAAGGGACAATAAACTTAGAATGGTTAGAGTTGGAAGGGACCTTCAAGATCATCAAATTCCAACCCCCCACCAGACCTGTTTGCACAAAGCCCCATCCAGCTGGCCTTGAACACCTCCAGGGATGGGGCATCCACAGCGTCTCCAGTGTCTCACCATCATCACAGCAAAGAATGTCTTTCTAGAATCTCATCTAAATCTCCCCTCTTCCGATATAAAACCATTACCCCTTGTCCTATCACTACACTCCCTGACGAAGAGTCCCACTCCAGCTCTCCTGTAGCTCCCTTCAGATACTGGAAGGCAGCTATAAGGTCTCCCTGGAGCCTTCTCTTCTCCAAGCTGAACAGCCCCAGCTCTCTCAGCCTGTTTTCATGGAAGAGATGCTCCATCCCTCTGATCATCTTTGTGACCCTCTGTTGGACCTGTTGCAACAGTTCTATGTCCTTTCTCTGTTGAGGACTCCAGAGCTGGACACAGTACCCAGGTGGGGTCTCATGACAGCAGAGCAGAGGGGCAGAATCACCACCCTTGACCTGCTGGTCATGCTGCTTTTGATACAGCCCAGGATGCGATTGCAGTATTACCACACTGACTACAGGGGCAGAGCTGTCAGCCAAACCAAGGTGGATGTAATGCATCATTGAATATGAACACAACCCTTTGTGATGACGCTCCTCCTTGCTGTTTGGTGCAGGGTGAAGTCCTGCGGTCAGAGACACAGTTTCATACATGCTCTCTGATGACAGGTTCCTAAAGCCAGCCTCCAAATCATAGAATCATAGAATGGCTAGAGTTGGAAGTGACCTTAAAGATCATCAAGTTCCAACCCTCCTGCCATGGGCAGGGACACTTCCCACAAGACCAGGTTGCTCAAAGCCCCTTCCAGGCTGGCCTTAAACACCTCCAGGCATGGGGCATCCACAACTTCCCTAGGCAACCTGTCCAGTGTCTCACCACCCTCACAGTAAAAAACGTCTTCCTAATATCCAATCTAAATCTCTCCTCTTCTAGTTTAAAACCATTACCCCTTGTCCTATCATTACACTTCCTGACAAAGAGTCCCTCTCCTGCTCTCCTGTAGGCTCCCTTCAGATACTGGAAGGCTGCTAGAAGGTCTCCCTGGAGCCTTCTCT
>VZRU01021312.1:121343-139980 GCA_013398155.1 Pedionomus torquatus | reverse complement strand
GCCCCCATTTTTTTAAAAAAAAAAAAAAAAAAAAAAAAAAAAAAAAAAAAAAAAAAAAAAGTGCATTATCATTATCGTTTTGGTCAAAAATCTGAAACAGAGCACCACAAGAGCTGCTATGAAGAAATTTAATTCTATCCTAGTGAGGCCCAGCACACCTCCATTAAAAAAGAAAACACCTTGGATCTCCTGTTGATTTTATTCCACAGGCTGCAAATGAGTTAGTCTTTATTTACAGCGCAGAGGTGAATCAGAATCATGGAAAACTCTCTGAACACACTGGTTTCCTGTGGCATTAAAAAATTCATGTAAATCATGTGCAGTAACCCTAGCACCTGGCTCTTTGTAGCTGTTGCAAAGCATCTTAAACTGCTTGATGTAAACCCAAGAACTTGCTGATCTGTAGTCCTTGCAAGTCTGTGCTGCTTTTGGGGACAACAAAGCCACTCCCTGCAGTCTCCAGTCTGCAACCAACATTGGACTGATCTAATGGAGAAGAGAAGGCTGAGGAGTGATCTATAAATACTTCAAGGGTGAGTGTGAGGAGGATGAGGCCAGTCTTTTTTTCAGTGGTGCCCAGGGACAGGAGAAGAGGAAAAGGGCAGACTTGAAATAAGAAGTTCCATCCAAACATGAGGATGCCACTTTGAGGGTGGCAGAGCCCTGGCGCAGGCTGCTCAGAGAGGTGGTGGAGTCTCCATCTCTGAAGACATCTAAACCAGCCTGAACACATTCCTGTACAACCTGCTCTGGTTGGACCTGCTCTGGCATGGGGGTTGGATGAGATAATCTGCAGAGGTCCCTTCCAACCCCATATTAATCTGTGATTGTGCAATGTCTACCTCAAGTTTCAGCAGGAAAAAGATCCCTTACTCTAGGGCGATGTAGCTTACATTCAAGACATTCTTTGATTATGCCATATAGAAATATCTAAGGCAGCTTTGTCTCTCACGTGTACTGCTCTTACCACAGCTCTGCATGATGGCAGGAGAGTAGTGAGGGGTCTGAGTGAATGTAGGAGACTAGGAAGAGGAGGAGGAGGCTGGAGGGAGGAGGTGTTTAAGACCAAATAGTCCTCAGAAATGCCCATTACGGTACAGAAGCTATGTTAGTGCCCCACATGGACCAAAGACCCATGTTTTGTGGCTCACTGGCAGGCTTGAACCTCTTCAAGCCAGAATTCCAGGCTCAGGTTTATCCATCCCCTATTGCATTTAGCTGTAAATGCCACAAGTGTAAATGCCCTGAGGATGCTGTCCCCTTGCAGCAAGGATCCACAGGTCTTTGGCATGGGGGATAATAACTGGGAGCCAGAGCAGAGTAAGCTCTGGGGAAAAGCCTCCCAGTCCCGAGATGCCCCATTACCTTTTTTCAGTCAGTAGGATGGAAAGAAGGATAACATTGCAAGCTTCCACAAACACCTGGCAGCTCTAGTGTGGTCTGCCCCCCCTTGGAGCATGTGGAGCAGTGTATAAAAACAGAAGTGGCCTCTTGCCTCTTTTGAATTGAAAAAGACAATGAAGGCATGCATTTGCAACATAAGCTCTTAAAAGAGCCCTCAGAAATAGCAGCAAGAGCACCATAGCCAGAGTTTGGAGCACATCAACATGTGTGGCCATGCACAGCATGATGTGTGGCCACGGACAGCATAAACTGTGCACCTTGGGCTCTCGTGACAGTTTTTGCCCTGCCTTGGTGGTGCAGCACAACTGGACCAAGGCTTTCAGAGAGAAAAAAAAAACTGATCCCATTACTCAAGAAGAAAGACAGGGGATGTCCTTGCAGATAGAGCATAAGGTTGCACTAACATCCATCCTTAAATTTTTAAGCTGTTCCTACATTTTCTCCTTGTGGGCTTGTATGGAGGCAATCAGCTCAATATCCAGGAGGCCCCATCCAGGTCCTTTCCCTGGGAAAGTCCTTTAATCTCTTTAGTGGTTTCTCAGGGGTAAGAGAAGGGCAAACTTGATGCCTGCAGTGCTGAGTGAGCTGCTAGGGAATCAGACAGGATTTCTTGTCAGTGAACACCAGAGAAGCAGGAGCTTTCAAAAGCATTGCTGTTCTTTTTTTTTGAGGCAATAGAAATGTTTCTGCTTGGGGGAAAGGCAGAGATCAGTGTTGAGTCCCATGTGCGAGAATCATGTTCCCTAGGTTTGGAATTCTTCAGAGGGCTGCCTTTTGCACATGAAGTAATAATTAGACAAGTTTCCTGGGTCCAGAAATTTATCTTAACACAGTATGGGCTGCTGAAGCAATTGAGACTTTCTGGTTAGGGAGAACTCAGAAATGGCATTAAGATTCAGGCTTATCCTTGTGACAGCCACGCAAGCGAGGTACTTTTGAGATAAGACTGGTTTTGCTTTTAAATTACTTCATTTCACCTACAGGGGTTGCAGCACTTGATTTCAAAATATTGCTCTGATGTAAGGCTTCTACCGCAAGTAAACACAACAGTGTGAGCTGAAATTAATATGGCATTCATAACTCCACTTTCTCTTGTCATCCTCTGCTGAAGTCATGAAGATATTTCAGTGCATTTCTTCACATTTCCTTTCTGTGCCAGGTTATGAAATTAAAACCACCCAAGAAGCAAGCCATTCTGTAGGCATGTTCCTTTTGGACTCTGCCCTAAGGATGTAGAAGTGCCTGGGTGAGCTCTGGGGTAGCTGTGGTCCCCTCACGAGGTGTCCTTTGGAGGCAGCAGCCAGTGATAGCCTCTGCCCACTTGGGATGTCTGGAAGCTGATGCTGGCCATGGACCATAGCGGGTGGGCATTAATGTTACGATTCTTGATGCATTTGGATCTGGACCACTCCCCCAGCAATACAAAATACACAGTGATATCCTTGGATGTGCATACAAATCCTGGATGTCCTAACAGCATGAGTACCATAGGCATGCGTACATATAATACAGAAGGATGAGACAGCATGTATGAGAAGCTTTTCCAGATCTCCTCCACCCCAGGAGACTTCCTCCAGTCCCTTATAGCAGGGTCTGGCACAGTCCAAACACAGCTCACCATCATTATTCTGCAGGGGGTCGGTGGGCCTGGCCTTCCATGTCCTACAGGGCAGTGCTTCACCCCACCCCATGACCATAACCCAAATAAATAGGGTTATTTATAGGACAAGGGGTGACAGTTTTAAATTGGAAGAGGGGAGATTTAGATTAGATATTAGGAAGAAATTCTTTCCTGTGAGGGTGGTGAGGCACTGAAACAGGCTGCCCAGAGATGTTGTGGCTGACCCATCCCTGTAAGTATTGAAGGCCAGGCTGGAGCAACCTGGTCTGGTGAGAGGTGTCCCTGTCTATGGCAGTGGGTTTGGAACTGGATGATCTTTGAAGGTCCCTTCCAACTCCCACCATTCTATGATTTGATGAATATTCCCCCAGCCCACGTTTCAGATATATGCCTGCTTTCCAGCCACATGCTGTTCCCATGCCCAAGGTTGGAGCCACACGTGTTGCATGCTCACAAACTGGTTTTGGGGATGAAGAGGTGCAGCAGCACTTTGGTGACAGTAGCTTAACCATAAGGGAACATTATGGTCTCACTGGTGCTTGTGCCAGCTTGTCTTTGTGCTTTATGCAAGCTCCCACCCCAGCTTTGCTGCTGTCACTTTTCTGTGTGTTGCAGATGCCACTAACTGCAAAGCTGGGAAAGAGAGGCTGGAGAAACATTGTCTTACCCCAAATGCAACTAATACAGGCAATTAATTATACAGCATTCGGGACTTCTGGTGCTCGTTATTTTTGTCTGTTTTTTTTTTTTTTTTTTTTTTCTTTTCCCTTTTTGTTGTTCCAGGTCTGTGTGTCCCACATTGTGTCCCACATTTATACCTCAGTGGGCTGAGAGATACTATTGCCATCTGTCTTTATTTTTCTGACTCCCCTATTTGGACACTACAATGTGGAGACTACTGGGAACGTGTAACAAAAGCTGCCAATTCCATTATCTTTCTCCTCTACAGAAATCCATATTCCTCATTGCCCTGCTCTTCACATGGGGTAAAATACTGGCATTTTAACAATGCTTTGGCTTAGAGCTCTGTCACTGGTGTGCAAAGCTTCAACCCAACCTCTTTTGAAGGTAAAACACAGGATAAGCCCAGAAATGCTATTACTGGAGTATTGTAACACTCTTCAAGCTGTCCTTGAAGAGGTCTTTATTTGTCAAGCCCTGGGTTTGAAGTCAAGCCCATTGGATGATCCACATCCTCCATAACCTCTGTGGGTACATCAGAGCCAGGGCAGCTACACACACAGTGACCAGAAACTGAAAAAGCCTCTCTCTGCTCTACATGCCACTCGATGGAAACAGCATGTTGCTACAGAAGCTGCAGCATCTCTCCTTGCTTGGAGTCACTGGGATCACTACAGCCTGATAGCTTCTTTTGATGCAAATGTTTTGGAAGAAAACAGACAGCAGAGAGAATTTGAGCAGATAGAAGTGTCTCTGCTCAGTAATCGATGCTGGGATAAAAAGACAGATGAGTTTCAAGTAATAAATAGAGTTTTGGAGCACACAAATGGCTGAGGCAAGGCCAAAAGGGTTTAAATTTGTGGGAAATTTCTTTTTACTTCAGGCAAGACTAAGAAGCAGTGCTAGAGACAGGAGGAGTGAAAGGAATAACGTTCAGAATAAGAAATAAAACAAAGGAAAAATAGGTGCTTTTAGCAAAGCCAGTGAAACAGTAGAACTGAAATATGTACACAACAGAGCCTGTGCCAAACCTGGGAGAAGACACCTTGAAAGTGTTGGCAGCAGGAGCATCAGATTTCAGCGAATTTCCAAATGGGAAGAGTTCATTGTCCTGGGGGTGGCTGTAATAATACCTACATAAACCACTGGAGAGGGTACAGCAGAGGGCTACGAAGGTGATAGGGACTTACAACATCTCTCTCTTAAGAGGAAAGGCAGAGGGCCTTGACTTTTTTTAGTTTGGAGAAGAGAAGACTGAAGGGGGATCTGATCAATGCCTATAAATACTTCAAGGGTCGGTGTCAGGAGGCTGGGGCCAGTCTTTTTTCAGTGGTGCTCAGAGACCGGACAAGAAGTAACCAGCAAAGACTTGAACATAGGAAGTTCCATCTAAAGATGAGGAGGAACTTCTTCACTTTGAGGGTGTCAGAACCATGGAAGAGGCTGCCCAGAGGAGTGATGTAATCTCCTTCTCTGGAGACATTCAAACCCAGCTGGACACATTCCTGTGCAACCTGCTCTAAGTGGACCTGCTTTGGCAGGGGATTGGAGTAGATGATCTCCAGATGTACCTTCCAACCCCATAGCATTCTGTGATTCTGTGATTCTCAATAAACAGACACCCAGGACAGTCTTGTCAGCAAATAGCAGGAGGTCTGTCACTGCTTTATCCACTCAGTTGAAGAGGAGTGGCATTACTTTTGAGGATTTGTGCATCCTTCCTGTAACCAGGGGGTGGTGCTGAGAGCAGATCTGTTAGTTCTGGGCAGAGTTGCAGAGAGAGTATGAGCACCAGAGAGAGACGTCAAGTGTGAAGATTTCAAGGGAAGCTGTTCCGTGTTCTGCCAGGGAAGGACCTACAAGATGGCCCCTGTGGTCCCACTTCTGCCCTGGCAGCCTACCTGGCAACCCCTGGCTTTTGGCTGTCCCTGTCTGCAGCACAGCACCTGATGTGCAAAGCTTCAACCCAAGCACTTATGGTTAAGAAAAAAAGGTTAGGATACCAAAAGTAAGATATTTTAATGGCAAAGTCTGACAGCCTGCAAAATAGCTCCCGCTTCATTATACATCCTGCAGAGGAGACTTCTTAAAAGCTTTGGAGGGGGACTTAGGTGAGCGTGCACTATTTGTTAAAATGACCGTTTTGAAAGTATCAGCATAAGTCAAATCTCGTTCTTCCCTCCACTTGAAAGAAAATCTGAAGATTCATCAGGGTGAAAATAATGCTACTCTAGCAACAGCACTTGGATCATGGGCAAAACAAAACCTGTGGTGTATATGTGCCTGGTTGCAAGGTATTTTCAGCCTTCCCACTACCAGGAGGAGGGGAAGCATCCAACCAGTGACCTCTTGGCGTCCCTGCAAGCATTGCTAATGGATAGTGCCAGAACTATTAGTTTTGAAAGCTTCAGTTCATTCTCCTGCTGAGTTTATGACGTGAGTAAAGCCAGAAAGACATAACTCCTCATCAGGAGAGCACAGCAAAGGCTGCAGGCAGTGTGCAGCAGAGGCAGGGTGAAAATAAACCTCAACAGGGGACTACACTATCATTCTTCAGAAAAGGTAAACTAGTCACGCTTCTCCTCCTGACAGGAGGTAACACACTGGGTAAGATGGATATACATGTTTTTAAACTCTTTTTTCTCCTTTTGTTGTTGTTATACCTACTTCAGACATGCTTCATCACTTCATCACAAGCTTGTAAAAAAAAAAGAAAGAAAAGCTCTGAATGAGGACTGGTAGGTGGCTGTGATAAATACAGGTAAGACTGTATCGGAGTATCAGTATTTTCAGAAGAAAAATAATAATGAAGTCTGTGGAACAATAGCAAAGAAACAGGCCACCACTGGGGAAGTGCAAAGCAACAAGACATAAATGTCTAAGCAGCCAGCAGGAGTCTAAAGAAGTTATATTTTTGATACTATAAATGTTAATTTGTTTTAAACCTTACCCATTGCAGACATCATTCCCAATTGTAGCATAGATGACTATGGCTGGATAGTCCAACAGCTGGTTTCTGGCCAAGCTAAAAGACATAAATGCAGCTGTGTCAATAGGGAAATATGTTCTCAGTGTCTGAGTCGCCCACCGTGCTTGTATGAGATCATGCTTGGAATTGGCTCTTTTTGATCTGGCCAGTAGTGAAATGATGCTTCTATGTTTGGGAGAGCTGGTAGTTTTATTTTTTGGGAAGGAGGGCGATATCTATATAGTTTTATATTTTAGTAAAATTTCTTAAATACAGTTTGTTTTGTTTTGTTTTGTTTTCATTTCTTCCTTTTACCCCCTGTGGATTCGTCTTTTTCACTGTTTTTCCTGCTGGCTTCTATTTCCTTGATAGTATTCAGAAGCCAGACCAGCTAGCTTCATTTCAGGGCAAAGGCATAAATCAAGATGGGAAGTTTTTAATCAGAGATGGGAGAAAAAGGCTACATCTGTCAACTACATTTATGTGTAGGATTGGGCTCATGATCAAATCAGGATGTGGTCTGAAGTTCAGTGCTACAGGGCAAGGATTCATTGTTACTTTTTCTGCAGGAAAAAGAACAATAAATCCCTCAGGATGTGAACTGTATCAGCATCGAGCAAACTAAATCAAACCAAATTGCCTCACAGCCCACCCACTCCTGAAAAGGAGACTTGCTACTACCTCTAACTGTCCAGGAGCTTCTCAATCATAATCACATGGAGATAAAACAGTGGATCTCCCATGTTTATCTGTGTTGCTACAAATCAGGAGTAATGCATTTAGAGGGACATAGATTTAGAGAAAGACCTAGTCTTTTCCCTAAAATCACTAGAAATGCTCCTTTGGCTTAACTGGGCGAAGGTCAAAGCCCTGGAGATGGTGACAGTCACACTTTTTATTCTGTTGATAAATGTTTATAACAGAGAAGAAACAGCCAGCACTTCAGAGCATGGTGGCCAAGGGAAGCTGTGCTTTTTAGGACACTGATGGATGCTACACTCCTTACAGTGCTTTGCTTGTTTTCTTTCGAAGGACTCCAGAAATGCTTCTGTACCCTCAATCAGCATGTGACTCATATTAGACTCACCTTTTTATTAAATAGAGGAGATTTTCTGAAGAACCACCTGATTGCATGTAGTGAGAATAAAAGAAATAGTACAACAACGTTAGAGTGACAGACAAAATGAAGTGCAAAATCCAACTTCATTGCATATTTCAAAGAATGCCAGAGCATTGAAAATAAAAATAGAGCAGCAAGTCATCTCTGTAACCTTTTAGGGTGACAGCATTAAGAAGTAAAGCTAAATCCAGTACCTGCTGCCTCTTGCCTGAGTCCCACACTTCAGACTGTAGAAAAATCAAATACTTTTAAGTACTGGGTTGTTTGGATCTGGCTTTTAATCCAGATTTGGCAGCTTCTTCCCATCTGTTGAACATAGTAGTCTCTTGTAAACCAGCCAACCTGACTTGTCAGCAGTCGGTCTACTTTTAACTTTCCCTATAAATTGCAAAGGGAACTGTTCTCACTCTTCTGAGAGAGTAAGCGTCTCACAGCTACACCACACTGGGACTGATTCAGGTCCTAAACATAGGCACCAAGTGCCATTTTTGACATTGTGGAGTATCCAAGACACCTGCAACGGGGCTGGCAGATACAACACAGGATGCCTGAGAGATTGTGCACTTCTGGAGAGGCAGCTGGAGGTATGAAAGATGCTGTAAAACACCTTAAATAGTACTAGTCACCATAATTTGGGTGTCTGCACTGCTCTCCCCACAAGTGGTAGATTTGTGAAAAGTAGTATTAGCCCAGATGCATCCTGCCCTGAGCAGCTCTGCATTTCAATGGTAATGCACCCAAATGAATAGATGCAAATCTTTTCTCCTTCAGGAAAAGAGCTAGCTAAGCCTAAGTATCTCTGAACATCTTTCATTTGTCTGGAATGAGAAAAGCATTCCCAACTAGGAAAGCTTTTCTGCATAAAACAGAGTGCTCATGGATGAGAAACTCAACATGAGCTTGCAGTGCACACTGGCAGCCCAGAAAGCCAACCTCATCCTGCACTGCATCAAAAGAAGCGTGACCAGAAAGGTCACGGGAGGTGATTCTCCCCCTCTACTCTGCTCTCGTGAGATCCCACCTGGAGTCCTGTGTCCAGCTCTAGAGTCCTCAACAGAGAAAGGACATGGACCTGGTAGAACGGGTCCAGAGAAGAGTCATGGAGATGCTCAGAGGGCTGGAGCACCTCTGCTATGAAGACAGGCTGAGAGAGCTGGGGCTGTTTAGCCTGGAGAAGAGAAGGCTCCAGGGAGACCTTACAGCAGCCTTCCAGTATCTGAAGGAGAGCTGGAGAGGGACTCTGTGTCAGGAAGTGGTGTGATAGGACAAGGGGTAACAGTTTTAAATTGAAAGAGGGGAGATTTAGATTAGATAGCAGGAAGAAATTCTTTGCTGTGGGGGTGGTGAGACACTGGAACAGGTTGCCCAGAGAACCTGTGGATGCCCCATCCCTGGAGGTGTTCAAGGCCAGGCTGGATGGGGCTTTGTCCTGGTTTGAGCAACCTGGTCTGGTGGGAGGTGTCCCTGCCCATGGCAGGGGGTTGGAACTTGATGATCTTGACGGTCCCTTCCAACTCTAACCATTCTATGATTCTGTGAAAACTTACTAAGAGGCTATGCATGTACATCCCACCTATCCACAGTACCCACATCAAACTCCATCATCTGCAGTGCAACATTGACTCTTCAACCAAAACTAACCCTCCGCCCCCCGACTGGTCTGAAAATATTTAAAAAGCAACAGAGAAAGGGGAGGAGAGATCCAGGAACAGCTGCCTGGACATTTAACAGTGTGAGGCTAACAGTTTTGCTTCATCTCTTTTCCCTTTCTCGAACATTTTAATCATAGATTGCATCCTGTATTGTAAAAGAAATCCTTGCAGACTCAGTTTAACCATGAAAGCATCTCTGTAAAAAAAACCCCATCATTTTCTTGATGTTTTTACCTCACTTGTAACTGTGCTAAGGCTTTCTGCAGAGCTGCTTACACTACCTGCACTTGTGGAAGTAATAAATACTCAAGAACAGCTTCTTGCTTTTCTGTAAATGCGTTTTTAATTTCTAGACATCCCAGTAGTTTATTTGTGCTGTAACTGCAGTTCCAGTCCAAGGAACCATGCAGCACAATGGCTTAACAGAGGGGTGCTGAACTCTAGCTGAAAAAAGGGCTATTAAACAGAAAAAAAATCAACTGGCAGTTGTTTTCTAAGGCGTATTTTTGAAGGATTTTGTAGGGCTCTTATTCTGCTGGAAAGAGCTTCTTGACATAAGGTCTGGATTTCAAATGGGCTAGTGACCCTCAAGAGAGAGGCAGCAAACAGATATAATCATTTTTAGCTTGGAAAAACTGGATTATTTAAACCATAAAAAATTCCTTGATATATGCATTTGGCATTACTCTGAGTGTTAATAACAAAGGCACCACTATTATAATGCAAGGTGTATTATTGCTACCTTAGGGGTTTATATCTTAGATCTGTCCCCTGTACCAATCCAGCAAGGATTTAGTAATGTTCTGTCCACAAGTTTCCCCCCATGAGCAGCAGGGAAGACAGGATTTTCTCCTCAAAGCAAGTTTCAGAGGCATAATACAGAAAAGAGGAGAAGAGAGAGACAGCTCAGGGAAGAGTTGAGCAAAGAACAGAGGGGGTTTACTGAAAGAGGAGAAGGAACAAGAAAAGAGGAGAGAGAGTGAAAATACTACAAAATAAAATCAAGTACAACATGTAGGGCCTGCTTCTCTGAAGTTTATAGAATCATAGACTCGTCTAGGTTGGAAGAGACCTTTCAGGTCATCTAGTCCAACCATCAACCGAACTCTGATAAAAACCAACAACAACCTATGACGAACCCATGTCTCTAAGCACTGTCAACCCAGCTTTTAAATCCCTCCAGGGATGGGGCCTTAAGCCCTGCCCTAGGCAGCCCAGTCCAAGGCTTCAGAACCCTTTTTGTGGAAACATTTTTCCTGATCTCCAATGTGAACGTATGCTGTAAAACATAATTGGAAATGTAACAGTGCAAAGAAAAAAGTCTTCAGTTTTCCCCAAATGAACTCTAGGTGGACAAGAACTTCTAAGACAGATGAAGAAAAAAAAATTATTTCTTAACCTGTTAGAGATATCTGATGCTTCTTAGCTTGGTGTCTGTTAATAAAGCCGAATTTTTCTGGTCAGAAGCAATAATTCTAAAGAGATAGATCTATCTCTTTGGAGAGATAGACTACAAATGGCAAAGGAATACACAATACATCTGCTTTGAAATGGCACACATTATCCAAATATGTCTCGTAAAACATGGATGACAATCACAAAATTGTTCTGCAATTATTTAGAAATTCTGAGGGTATTCACTTTTCCTGTGTTTATCTAATGATTTTTTGGGGGGAATATTTTAGCAGCTGATTTTACTATTAGGATGTTTTTATCAAAATAAAGGATCTCTAACATGTGCTGAAGAATACTTAAAAGAACTTTATAACTCCACACCTAAGCAGTCATGCCCAACCGTCACAGGTGAAGATCTCACTCAGCCAGTAAAAAATCACAAACAGCACATGACCTACACACCTGTGTTCAACTGCTGGAGGGTAAGACACCAAAACCATATTAAAACCCCCCCAAAACTCGCTGTTGAAAACTGTTCAGCAAGCCATTTTGATGGAAAATGTTGATTAGGACTGTGACCTTCTTGTGCAACCACAAGCTGAGAGCAGGAATGGTGGCTGAGAAGAGATTTGTTATGAATTACTGACCTATATGTCATATACCAAGCTTCTTGTGCGCTGCCCAAAGTTGGTCACCCAAAATGAATGTCAGCAGTTCTAATGGAAATACATTCACAGTGCATGGATAGCACACATGGAGAGCTGAAGGGGTCCCTCCTGGGACCCTGCCTGCATAACCTGCCCCACAGCTGAGTGCAGAGGAGGGAAGGGACCACCATCTACAGGGGATAACAGGAAATTTTAAGATAGGGAAGGCAAAATTCCCACCAGCCTCCAGCTTGGCTCTTGGCTGCACACCTCCCCTGTCAGACATGCATCTTTAGCATCTCTTCTTCTCATTGTATATATGTGGGGCTGTGAAGCATCATTTTCATAAGAAGCAGGTGTCTCAGGTGGGAGAATGTAAGCTGGTGGCCATCTTTTCACTTGTACTGACATGGAGAGTGGCCATTTACATCCTGCCATTCAGAGAAGCTATTATGTCAAATGAGGCAATAAACAGCGAACCTTTACAATGTGGTGTCAGGGTGATGTTTAAGAGAAGATATTGAGGAAGATGTCCTGGGATTTTTCTACCGCATGTAATTTTCCCTCTCTTTAAATTCCCCTCTCCATTTTCTTTTGCCCTGACACAGGCTCAATTCCTTTTACATCCTGCAGGTGTCTGTGATGTAAGTGGAAAGGAGATACATGAAGGGGAGAGAAAAAGGAATAATGAAGACAGAGAGAGAGAAAAAAATAAGAATGATGAAGACGCAGAGACATTTTATGAGGGGATTCTATGAGGGAATTGGGAAGAAAGGAAGCGCAGAAAGTAAGTCTCCATTAATATACAGAAAGCAGAACAAGGTACTTGAGAGGAACTAGATATAAATGAGAAGAACAATTGACACCTAGTCATCTGTTGACCATCTAGTTTGGCCTTTGTTTTGTTTTCTCACCAGCAAGCACATCTGGGGGACTGCCATAGTTGGGGTCACCAAGTCTAGTGCCCTGTGGCTTTCAGACAAAAAAGCCAGAAGCACCTGACCCGTGGCACCAAACACATTGTAAAACACTTGTGCAAAAGGCCTCAGGAGCACCACAAGTGCAATAGGAAGGAAGAAGGTGTTCGAGAGGCATTGCCAGTGGCATCACTGCTGGCACCAGAAGGCACTATTTTAGGTGAAAATAATCCACCTGAGCCTGGAAGTGATCCTTGTATCATGCTACCTTCTGTGCACCCTCTGTCTGCTGGAGGCAGGGAACTGGGGCAAACCCTTCCCGATCCTAAATCTTGCAGAAAATCCCAAGCATTTAACTAATTTCTAAGTAGCACTAGGGGCCCTAGTGCTCCTCACTTGCAGCCCACATGACTCATCTGTTGGAAAGGGAGTAGGCATTCCATAAAGCCAAATTTTCTACCTGAGGGGAATAAATTTTCCCAAGCTTGTGCTTTCTGAAGCAGGAAAATTAATTAAATACAATAGAAACACAATGTGATAATCACAGAATAATCAAGCATCTTTTAAACCTGCTGTTGGGGACATCACCTAATCCAACACACAAAAGCTAACATCATTAGTCTTAATTTCTAAGGGAGATTACCATTATCCCTTCACACAACCCCTTTGACACATATAATTAAACCCTGCCTTGAAACAACCCAGGGTTTCTGTTTTGCCCCCACTCCTCTGTTTTTAGGGCTATTCTAGGTTTTCACTCCTTGATAGTAACTTTTTTTTTTCCAGATTTCCCCTTGAAACAAAAGTAGGATTAATGAAAACCCATGTTCTTGTACCAGAACTATCCTTAGTTTAAACCCACTCTGTAGTGTTTTGCCTCAGAAGGATCAAAAAACATAATCCTTTTTAATTTTTCCTTTGCCCGGTTGCCAAGGTGTCTTAACATCCCTTCAGAATTCTCCACTGCCCTAATATTCCCCACAGTCCTTCTCTGTATCTATTCTCACCAAAGTGCATCCTCCTTAGGCAAAAGAGACCAAATTCTGAAGTCTTCTCAGTGGTTAGTATGAGGTAGGACTGCCTCTGTGACCCTAGATCAAATGCCGTGCCTGGTGCATCTTGCAATCTCCTTAGTCTTTTCACAGCTCTATCCTGCATCCCTGGCTGTTCTTTGAAATTCCCCTTTACACCTTGATCCTTCTCTCCAACCACCACCTCCAGCCCATGAGCTGCTAGTTTACAGACAAGGGTCTTATCATGGCTTAGACAATTTTACAAACATTTCCTTGCAAGACACTTTCCCTCTTTCTAGTTAGATTAGATCACCTGCATATATCCTTGGCAACACAGGATGTTATTTCATAGAAAGAAGATATTAAGCCTTAAACCAGTCTCACAAAATTAATTTATTAATTCAAACTAAACAGCATTAAGTTTTGCCTCAGTTTTGGCTTACCTGTGTCCTTGATTCCTCCGTTAAAAGTTCTAAGAGCACACAGAGGTGCCTGCACCGTTGGCCCCCCCAGTTTTGCAAGAGAACTTCTATTTGTTGGTCTCCAGCTCCAAAGGATGTTACAGGACATTATGGACACCCTTGGTATGAGACTGATCACTGGCTAGTGCCCGCTCTGCAGCCCTGTGAGCCACCTGCGCTTCTTTGGGGTGCAGCATAGGGCCCTGCCAGCTTCCCTCATGGGAGTGCAGAGCAGGGGTCTGCAAGCCAGCAGGGTCCATGCTACAGCCCCAGAGGAGATTGAAGGCAGACCTTTTAGCTCCATCACTACTCATGACATTCCTCTAAAATCCCCACTTTTGGCCATGGCCAAAAAAAAACCCCATAAATTTACAGAGGGGTACACTGGTTTTTAGCACAGTGGAAGTTCTTTGTGCATGGACAAAAGTGATCAAGCCACACAGCTCCCCACTTAGAGCCAGACGAAAAGACACTGAGAGAAATAAGTGTTTTTCTCTATTTTTCCATGTGTGTAATTAGGAAGGGGTTTCTTTTTTTCTTTTTTTTTCCTGAAAAATTTTTATTAATACAGCAACAAGTATCAAACAAGTATCAGACTAGTAAGGTAAAAAAAAAAAAAAAAAATTGAAAAAGCTTAACTTACCATTTTGGGAAATGTTCTGCAAGTCTCTGTGATTACAGCGATTTCTCTGGCGTAAACGTAGATATAGAGAATCTGTCCAGCCTCTGAAATAAATTGAGAAAATGCAAGTTCTAAACTTATATGATACTGATGAAAGCACAGCTGATATTAAAAATGAAGTACATTCTCATCTCTGAACAACTTTGGGCCTCAGTTATGTATGTACTTTTATTGAACCACCTTTCTTTTTTGTGGTCATAAATCTTTTTCCTCTTGAACAGGGTGCCCTAAAATGGAAGCCAACATATCCTCTCAGAAACTCTAAATTAATAGAGAGTTTCTCTGAAATTGTTGCACCCAGGATGCTTTTATTCCTGCTTTTATTTTTTTTTTCTTAAGGTATTTAAGAACCTTCCTGTAAAACATCATTTATCAAAACATTCTTGCTGATTGCTCACTAATTGACTTTTCAATTGGTTATTTGGGAACAGTAAATGAAAGAGAAGAAATATTGGCAGGGCATTCATTTCCCAATACCATAAATCTTGGATAGATTGATCTGAAAACAGGTTCTGCTTGATTGTGTTTAGTTCTCTCCCTTCCTTTGCAGCAGTGAGAAAAATGAAAATGGTAAAGGACAACAGCCCAAAGGCAAGCTGACGAGAAGGCTATGCTCCCAGACACAAGTACAGGGTCATCTTTACACGGGTTGCTGATTCCTTCAACATTGAAATACCATGGTTTAAGAACAACAAACTTGGAAACAGAAGACAAGGAGAAGTTTTTGAAAGCAGCAGTAAAAAGTAACTACCTACACAGAAACACACAATAGCATCAACCATGCATTGGGCTACATGAGCTCTTTGGTTGTCAGCGTAGCAGGTGGGGTGGACCAGAAACAGCAAACAGACCTTCTCAGTTAGAGGATATTAGTTAATCAGCAGTGTCCCTGTTCACCCATCAGGGTAAGGAAAAAATGGACATAGACTGCATCAGTTTGTGTCTCTATTCCTGCAGGCTCTGAGTAAATGGGAGCCTCACACTGCACATTCCCTACTGGTCTCCACCACATTTAATCATCGAGGTGGGAGATTTTGAGCTACTTCTCTTAAAAATGCTTTGAAGTCCCTAACAGTCCTTTTTTATTTTTCCTTTTTTTTCCCCTTATAGATGTGGAAGAGATTAAAAAACAAAACCGAGTCCTATCACTGACAACTTCAAGGTCAATGCTAAGCTTTGATCACATGTAAACTTCAGATTCTTTGGAGCTGTGTATTGACTAGCTGGACACTGTAATAGATTTTTAAAGGTTGGTTTTGTTGCTGACTCTGAAAAAGGAGGCTGCATAGATCTTCTCTTTTGACTTGTCAGGCAGTTACACCTCCTTAAAGCATACACTGTGTGAATGCAGCTGAGGCTGGGAGCCTGGTTTTTGCACAGGGAGGAAAAAGAAAGCAAAAAATTCAAGTGTGTGCTGCAACAGATATTTTTCCCAGAAAAAAAAGAATATATTCTGCAAACTTTTTTTAATCTGTTGGTAGAGAGCCTCTTTAGGCTTTGCTCATGCTTAATTTGGCACTTCACTTTATTCATGACCTATCTTAGACACATAAAATGCAAATTATCTGAAACTCAGGCCAGACTATGTGCTGTTGATGACCGTATCTGTCAGTTCTGGCTGGGGCCAAAGGCCTCTTAATGCTGGCTAGAAAGTTGATTAACAAAATTAAGAATTTTTTTTTTAAACTTCAGTTAAAAATGCAGGCATTCCAAGATGTGTGTGGGGGTTTTGTGTGTGTGTACTTTTATTTTCCTTCCCTTCTGGCACAGACTGCTTTTTTCCATCTATTCCTGCGTCCTTCCCAGTGAGCCAATGTACCACAGAAAATTAGGTCACAGGCATTTCCAAATTCTTCTTTTGTTATTTCCCTCTAAATGTGAAAAAAAAAAGAGAGGGAAAGAAAGGTTGCCCCCCCAAAAAGGGGACACTGTGAAATAACCCTGGCATTACCATTTATTCCATTGTTTCAGCAGCAAAAATCAAACAGGAGGAAGAGGGAAAGAGGAAAAAAAAAACAAAAACAACGAAACTAAGAAAAGGAGAATGCTGATTTTTGTTAGTTTCAGCAATGTTCCCTTTACCCCTGCCCTAGAATTTTGGAGATTTTTATTTATTTATTTATTTATTTAGGTTTTTTCTTCTTTTAAATTACAATTTGACCAGCTCTAAGACTTACCCCAAATTTCAGGCTAGAGTATTGTCCATTGTCTAGATATTTAAAAGATTTTTTAAAAATACCTATATCCAATGTCAGTCTTGATTTTAAAAAGAATAGCAGAGCTGACTGCCATTTTTTAATCTTTCTTTTCAAATACCGTTTGTTTTTTTTCTCGCTGGGCTTTGAGAAACCTTGAGACTTGCTACGACTTGGCCACCCCACCTGTTGGCTTACCCAATGGTGGAGTTCAGGAATCCAGTGATCTCTGAGAACTGGGGCCAATCAAGCTCATCCGTGAAAGCCATTGGGAGGTTAGCAAATGATTTCTGAAAGAGATATTTTTTTTCATCAACACAGACAGAAAAAAGTCCTTCCAGCAAACTCAAGCGCTACTTAGCTGGAGCATTACTGGGACAACAACAATTGTAACTACAGCTGTAGCGGTAATAATTTATGCATATATTTTAAAAGCAGACTTTGCAAAGAGAGGCATATCAATGGATGGAGGAAGGAAAAGCAGAATCATGGAATTGTCAGAGTTGGAAGGGACCTCTAGAGATCATCTACATCTCCTGGCACCTTTTAATTTTGAAAGACCCCAGAACTCCTCCTGATGTGGAGCACATACTACAGGAGCACACCTCCAAGACAGAAGCTGTTTGCTGCAGCATTCATCCTCTCCAAAGGTGGACCTCCTTGGGTGCATGAAGAGATGACAATGTATTGTCCTCAGTAATGTCAAATTCACTCAAAGCTCCCTTGCCCTCTCCAGCAGGATGAACTGAAAGCATGGAACTTCCCCCTCAAAAACCTCAGCCTGGTCCTCCCTGCAAAATTTGGGGATCACTCTAAAGCAACAGAGTCAGAAAGGCCCCTGAGCACAGCAGGGACCACAGAGAAAAACAAGTGGTCTGCCATAATCTACCCACGCAAACAGATGCAACCTTTACCCTTCTCTGCTTTTGCTGGTATTAGTCCCTAATGTTTTTTTAAGTGTCTGCCTCTAAGGAAGCCTCTATGCAGGTGCAAACCATGTCACAGTTTCAAAATACAGGGCCCTGTTTGTTTCTGCTCTGACTTGTGAATGTGTCAGGAATCATAAAAGGTGAGAAAAATGGCCTCAGGAAATTGCGCCACCTCAGATCGATAGCAACTTGGAGTAAATTTTCAGTTCCTGGGGTACACTCACAAAGACAAAGGCATAAATCAAGTGTGCTCCTACTGAAAACGTGACGATGGGAAAGGTAATAACCAAAAGAAGGTCAAAACATAAAATCGGAGACTTTACAGGATGGTTTAATCCATGTAATTTAGTAACTGCACTTTCTTTTCAAGCAATTGTAGGATTCCCTTTAACCCTCACTGCTATAAACAGCAAGCAGGTGGCTCCAGGAGGATCAGAGGTAACCGAGGAGCTGAAGAAGAGCTAAATCTTGTGGTCCCCGACAAGTACTCATTCCCAGAAAATTATGATTTAGGTGAATGGGAACTGTGCTTGTCTATGTGCCTATGGGCTTTGCCTGTAACAGAATGAAGGGAGATGGAGGCAAAGGGGAGAAAAGAGGAGGACAGGGGAGAAAAGCAGGAGCTGTCAGGGGGGAAAAAAGCCCCGAAGCCAGGCTCTGAGCAGACTAATGCACAGTAGATTCCAGTTTAAAAGCATGCAATGGCACATTTGACCTACTTACATCTGCATTACTTAGAAAATTAAAATGAGTTTGGTTTAACTATCTCTCAGTTGGTCCTATATATATATATATATATATATATGCATAAATACTTTATATATATACAGTATATTTATTTTTTAGGACTGGAGGGAACTTCCAAATCTGCCTCCTTCATGGAATCATAGAATGGTTAGAGTTGGAAGGAACCCTCAAGATCACCCAGTTCCAAGCCCCCTGCCCTGGGCAG
>VZRU01021312.1:110316-121306 GCA_013398155.1 Pedionomus torquatus | reverse complement strand
TCACAGTAAAAAATGTCCTCCTAATATCCAATCTAAATCTCTCCTCTTCTAGTTTAAAACCATTACCCCTTGTCCTATCACTACACTCCCTGACAAAGAGTCCCTCTCCAGCTGTCTTGTAGCCCCTTCAAATACTGGAAGGCTGCTAGAAGGTCTCCCTCAAGCCTGCTCTTCTCCAGGCTGAACAGCCACAGCTCTCTCAGCCTGTTTTCACAGCAGGGGTGCTCCAGCCCTCTAACCAGCTTCATGCCTCTTCTCTGGACCCATTCCACCAGGTCCATGTCCTTCCTGTGCTAAGGACTCCAGAGCTGGACACAGTAGTCCAAGTGGGGTCTCACAAGAGCAGATTAGATGGGTACATAAAATATGATAGTCTTGTATGCAAACAAGGAATTAATCCAAGGGCACAGGCATGAGCAGAAGTGGAGGGGTATGGCATGGCTTGGCCATTTGCAATATTTGCTTCCTTGTAGCTTTACATTAAAAGTGACCGAAACATAGCAAACTATAGATATGATCTCTTATAAGTTACAAAATACAAGAGTATAAAAAGGACCCCAAAATGTTTAAACATTTTTAAAACAATTTTTCTATGACCAATTTTCTCATTATTTCCCATTGGCACTCCAAAACAATATTTTCATTGGACAAGTCCCAATAATTTTTAACTAGTTTTGTGGCTTCTTTTTTTTCCTTCAAACCTAGCTTAAATATGAATTAACCAGAACCTAATTGAGTTGCAAAATGGTTTGGAAAGGGACATTTGAGCCCAGAGGTATAGTTGCACTTGAAAATTGTATATATGTTTAGCATTGACACTGTTCTAGCAAAGCAATTAAAGCAAGAATTTTGAAGATATTTCAGGACCAAAGGGTAAAGTTGAGTTGTTAATGGAAATTTCAGAAGAATGCTAGACCTTGAGCTCTGCAGTAAGGTAGTTTGGAAAGCAAGGTCTAACAGACTGCATTTTGCTTAGTCTTAAATGCAAATGTGTTCCACTCAAGAGGTGAATCTATGTTGACTTTTAGCTTAAAACTCTTCTGAGCACAGCCTTGTTTAAATACCATTCCCTAGACTATTTTGGCTGAAAAACCATGCTTCAGCCTACGTGCCAGATTTTAGCAGAGAATGATGAGAAAGTTATTCCAGCCTAGCTTCAAATGACATATTTTGCCCTCAAATGCTCTAGAAAGGTCTCATTTTGAAGGTTGGTCTCTTCTCCCAAGTCACAAGCAATGGGACAAGAGGAAATGGCCTCAAGTTGTGCCAGGGAAGGTTCAGATTGGATATCAGGAAAAATGTTGCCATGGAAAGGGTTCTGAAGCCTTGGAGTGGGCTGTCCAGGGAAAGGGTTGAGGCATCATCCCTAGAACGATTTGAAAGCCAGGTTGACATAGTGCTTAGAGACATGGGCTAGTGATGGTTTTTATCAAAGTTCAGCTGATGGTTGGACTATGTGATCTGGAAGATCCCTTCCCACCTAGACAATTCTATGATTCTATAAGGGCAGTCCAACTACTCGTCCCATTGTCTGTGACTTGTGAGAAGAGACCAACACCGCCCCACCCCCCCGGCTACACCCTCCTTTCAGGGAGTTGGAGAGAACGAGAAGGTCTCCCCTCAGCCTCCTTTTCTCCAGAATGAACAATCCCAGCTCCCTCAGCCTCTCCTCAGAAGGCTTCTTCTCCAGACCACTCACCAGCTCTGTTCCCCTTCTCTGGACCCACTCCAGCCCCTCAATGTCTTTTTGGGAACAGGCCCAAAATGCAATGGATGAAGTACCACAAACAGCTTTGTTATTCTCAGTATACAAAAAAGCAAGCCTTAGAGTTCTTGAAGAAAGCACAGTCTATCTTTCTAAAAAGCATGCATGGCATTTCTACTCTGTAAAGCTGCAAGGGACATAGTTTTGAAATTAGCAAAATTATCAGCTTATTTCCCCCAAAATGTAGCCTCTTAGCCATCACAATACTAGCTAGGAGAAGCTTGCCTGTAATTCACTGGATTTATAGGGAAGCTAGGGAAGGTTTTAAATAAGTTTTCATAGGTTAAACTCCTCTTTTTTCCAAAGGTGCAAAACAAGAAGTCACAGGGATTAATGTTCTGTTCATTCTGAACCCACATTTGAAGACCTACTCAATTCTTTTAATAGGAAGCACACAGTATGAAACAGTCACTTTGAGGAAACCTGAGAACCCCTTGATTTTGTGGGTAAATTGATAATTTCTGGATTACAGATGGGATTTATTTTTCTCCTTATACATCAAGAAATAGACATCCAAGAGTTTTAAAACGTATCTTCCTGGAAAGGGTATTATTTACAGCACATTTATAAATATAGTGCTTTTATTGCCAGATAAAATTGTCTCTAAAATGAGATTTAAAAGTAAGCTGCTACTATTCCAGGAACAGAACAGCAAAATGCTGCATTTAGTAGATATTTGGGAGTCATCTGTAAGCAGATGGACAGAGCAGCAGGAACACATTACCCATCAATAGACACACCAATGTTTTCAACATCAGTTTGCTGCAAAAGCCATTCACCTCAAAAAAACCCCAACCAAAACCAAAAACAAAACCACAAAACCACAAAAACCAAAACCACACCACCCAACAAACCAGTATTTCTTTGGCTTTGCTAAAACCTCCCAAAGTGCATGCCTACTGCATTACACTTCATTTCTGGTGTCCAACTTTTCAGATCAAAGGAATGAACGTCCAGATCAGTTCTTGCTGAACCTTTTAAAAGTAGAAAAGCCTGGCAAACCCCAAATCTATTGACAAGCAGAAAGTCAGAATAAAGTTGATTTATCCCCTTCTTACAGCTGCATAGTTATCTTCCTGTAATTGCTCCCTGGGTGTCTCAGGAGTGATGGCAGGTTAAGCACAGAGCCAGGCACTCAGCTGCCTCTGTAGGAATGTGGAGGCAGGTAACCTCACTAATGGTCCCAACATAATTTGGTCTGTGTTTCTGCACCTCAGCTAAATCCCCGTAGGGTAGACTTTGGGACTCAGAAGTACCAGATTGGTCAAAAACTTCTAAATCAATGTACCTGTGACTTCCCCTAGTGCTACATAGGGTGAGCTGCTTTTCGGTTATTGTTGTTTTGGGGATTCTTTTAACTGGAGAAATAACATGCTTGAGCTATAGCTTTCAAAGATGTGTGTACCCTGTGATGGACATTTTCCCCACCAAGTAGTGTCTCCGTATGCTCGTCATGGAAAGCACGTGCTCTAAGGATGATAGCTGCATTGTGACTGGCTCATAGGTAAAGGCTTTGGAAATAGCACTTGAAGACATGAGTCCCCACTCTCATGTCATGCACATCTCAAACTCAGGGCTGGACAAAATGGGTAGGGAGTCCAGCAGCTGCATCAGTGTGGGCAGGCTGGTACTTGGGTGCTTGCGAGTTGCCCACCACCACCACTGTCCCATCACCCCCTCCACCCCCAAAACCAGCCTCCTTGACAAATGTATGAATATGATTCAGGTCTCTACATTTGCTCATTGAAGAAAACAGGAAGAGCAGAAGGCACTAGGGGACTTGATATAGGACAACTGATTTATGCTACTTGATGTATTCTTTGACATGGGATGTTACGGGAGGAGCATGACCCACTGCACTGGACAGGGGGATTATTACACAGGGGAGTATTACCCTGTGAGTAGCCAATGCTAAGAGGGCAGTAAGTTCCCAATTAAGCTGGGAAATCCAAATCCAGTATATAACAGCTTCCTGACAACAGTCTTCAAGACAACAGCATGGGCTTCTGAATTTGTGCTGTTTAGCCCAAATACCCATTTGGTCACTTCTGTGCTAGTTGTTGGTTACCCAAATGACATCCAGAGCCTGCTACAGTGAGGAAGTTTCTCATTCACATCCTCTCTTCCCTCACCCATTGTTACTGCTTCTTTGCATGGCAGACTATGTGCAGCATAATCAGGGAGAGCAACTATGCTGCAGAGCCTCTTAACTAATTTCTCAGCATCTCTCCTGAAAAATTATTTCCCTGCCTAATTAGCTTTCAAGAGGAATTAACAGCTGCCACTGATGTGGTGCTAATTAACAGAAGGGCCAGGAGTATTGTTACCAATTTTACATTACACTTGCATATATAAACACTTGTACATGTGAACATGTGTAAGGATAAATATAAATAAGAAATGTATTAAATATGTAAAGTATATAAATTAAATGTGTAAAAATAGGAAAAACATTAACGTAATAAAATAATACACTTCACAAATCTGAACTAACAGGCACACAACTTTTTCCTTGCACACATGATAAAAATCCTGGACAATAGGAGTGGGAAGCCTATTTGGCATTCTATGCAAAGTGCTGAGATTCCACTGAAATGGAAATTGAAGCTTTGAAATGTCTCTAGTATTAACTGCAGAATAAACCATTTGGTAAGCTAGTTTTTTTATGTGTATTACTAAAGAAATTTTGGCAGAATCAAAGGGAAGTGCCTTGAGTTTGATGGCACAATGGAACAGTAGGTACACAAAGCTCATGCCTTATGATCCCCTCTCAGAGCCTCAACTTCAAATTCTTGCTGTGGTCCCTCAAATTAAGGGTGTATTCTCTGAGATTAGGACATAGACTCTCTGCATTCTCTCTGGTCATAAACACATCCCTGGATGTGCTTAGAAATTCTCCTCAAGGAAGGCCTTGCACTGAAGAAGTATTGAAGCCAGTTAATTTGTTAATTAAAACTAAAGATGAAGGATATTTCCCAGTGGTATTTAATCAAGAGACAAAAGTATTGCACCGTCACAAACCCGGGGCAGCTAAATTGCTGCTACTGCAGCAGAAAGCAAGACACAGAGGACAAGCAAGAGGAAGAGCCAGTGACAAAGCCTGAAATAGCTCTGAATTTTTTTCGTTAACAACTTTGTGCTCAGGCAACAACTTTCTTATCTAAGGTGAGCTGCAAATTAAATAACCTTTTATTGTTGCTAGAGTTTAAACATAGAGACTAGTTTTATTATATGACTGAACTTTCTGTATCTTTGCATTAATACTGGCTGTATTTTTGCCAGGTTGGTCAGAAAGCTTGCAAATACTCTGAGAAAAGAACCTAACCTGTTCTTCACTACCCCAAATCTCACGTAACCCCGACACAAGGTGGCTGTGCTGTGCACTACTGTAGAGCTCAGCTACCTGTAGTAGGGCTGTGTGTCCTGCAAGGTAATTAGCCCAGTCCTGCTCTATAAGCTACTTTTGTTTTTAGCTACTTTAGCTATAAGTGACTTTTCCAAGTTCCTTCTCATTACCAACATACCTGTCTCAGAGGTCTGTCTGATGCTGCCCAACTTGGGAAGCCCAGCATCTGAAGGGACATAAGGTTGTCTATATATCTCTTTTACCATGTTCTGCTAGTTCCAATAAGTGGTATTTTAAGCAATATTGTAATGCATCCCTTTCTTACTGGGCTCAGAGCAAATGCCAGCCCTGGTGCCTTGCACAAGAGACATCTCTCTCAGGACTGCCTTGTGGTAGCTCTGAATCTGCGTGGGAAGTCCAGGCTTTATACATTGTATTCACTTTCTCCAATTCCAGTGATGTTGAAACTCTTTTTATTTTTTATACTGTGAGGGAAGTGAGTACAAAAGGCCAGAAAGTGAACCTATTTCTCTTTGTCTTCATTGCACCAGTAACTGGCAGGTTACCAGCTATAACCTGAAGTCACTTTTTCAGCACAGGAAAGAAGCTGACTTCTTTTCCAATCAATCCTTGATCTTTCCCCCTGTGCTGGCCAGATGTCATTGACCATTAAGAGCATGTGTTTCTTGGGTCTTACACAAAGAGCACCAGTTCCCTTTCCATGCAAGTTGCTCTACACCCATCAGACAGGAAGAAAGGGCCATCAAAACTCCCTTCATAATCTGCACTCCAGCTCCCGACCTTGAAGCTTCTGCCTCTGCATGCCATTATTAGCCCTTCCAACTAGCATCCAACTAGCAGACCAGCAATCTTCAAGCAAGAGAAATGCTTTCATTGCAGTGATAATAAAATGCTGACATAGTCTAAAACTCTTCTTGCCTACATGGCTCTGCTACCAGAATCATCATCACCATCAGTATTATTACCATCTCTATTAGATAAGATAATCTCAATTATCATTAGTGCTAATTTATTATGCTCATCATCAGCTCTGTCATCAGTGTCATTGGTCTAATCGTTGCTCATAAACGCTTAACAAAAAGCAACAACTGCTAATTTGCAACATTTAAATCAGCTCAGCTCTGGGGGCAAAAGCGAGAAAATGCACAAAACTCTCAGACCTCCAACAACGCTGTAACTACTGACATTTTGGGGTAAGTATTGCTCTCCAGACAACCTCCATATCTTTTTTCTGCAAAGACCAGTGGAGGAGGAGCATGTTTTCACCAGAGGAAGTGGGCAATGACAGTCTATCTGATGCCTGCTGTGCAACAGACCCTTGTGCAGAGAAGGACAATGCAACAGTCCTCCTGTGCGACAGAATGACAATATCCTGGGATACCAAACAACATCAGAGAACAGGAGCATGCCAGCATATTTATCTCCTCCACCACCCCCAGCTGCAGCTTGCTAGAATCACCTTTTCCCCCTCAATTATTTCACTCGATGCCAGTGAACTGCAGCAGCTGAGGCTCAGTGTAATTCACAGTCAGGCACATTTTGTCATAGGTCGAAAATGGGAAATGCTGGGATATGGCCCAATGACAGACATCACTGTGTTGGTGGGATTTTTATGATCACTGCAGAAACTCTTCCCTTTAGGACAAGTCCAGTATAAACCCTCGGATGACACTCCAAGAACCTGCAGCTGTATTTGTGCAATGAGCCTCAAAGCCTGAACACTGACCTATTTCGCATATGCCATTGATAAGGGAAAACAAACAGGTTACCCAGGGAACTTGTGGATGGCTCACACCTCAAAGTGTTCAAGGCCCAGCTGGATGGGGCTTTGAGTAACCTGGCCTAGTGGGAAGTGTCCCTGCCCAGGGCAGGGTGGTTGGAATTCAATGATTTTTAAGGTCCTTTCCAACATAAATCATTCTATGATTTTATGACTCTATCACACTATTTCAAAGCCAGACATGTAAACCAGAAGTTCCTGGACTGTCAGCAGTGTCACTTCTGCGGCACTAGCACACCAAGTAGCCACACCAACAGGCCTGCTCATGACAGGAGCAATCTCATGTGCAGCACAGGTCTCCTTGAACTGCAGACACGTGAGCTGACAGCCAGATGTTCTGGTTTGTGTTGCTGGCACAGTGCTGGACCCACCGAAGCCAAACTCTTCCTTGACTCAATTGCACAGATGTCGGGGGAGCAGCAGTAGCGCAGGGCTGTGCCTTTTCATCTTCAGAAGAGCAGCTGCGGGAAGGCACTGGCACATGTGAGACCATGGCTATAAATTCCAGTGCAATGAAGCATTTTGCACTCATTCCCCTTCGGTAGCCTGCAGCACATGGGATAATGCAAAAGGCAAACCCCAGGTTTGACCACCCCGAAATCCATTTCTCACCGCTGACATCTCTGTGACCGTCATCCACTCAGGAGGGATGTGGAAGTGAGCACCAGCTGAGTCTCCCAACAGCACAACCCCTTGCGAGTCCGCACCTAATTGAGACATTTTATTAGTCACAGGAACAGAAAGAGCAAATCGAAAAAGAATTTGGAGAGCAGCCCTGACAGAGAAACAGCCATGGCAGCTGATGGAGTCATGGGGTGACTGGCTAAATCACCCTTCACGTTGCTGAAGAATTCAGACCCTGCAACGGGTGGAATTTTTGCTTCATCTGTAGCAAAATACTGACTAACAAGGCCTGTGCCAACAAGCCTAGAGACACAGCTGAGGACTGGGCATGAAAAGCAGGGAGAGGTCTTGAAATCAGAAAAAAATCTGGTTGCATGCAAGGACGGATGTGTTATTGCAGCAGAGTCTCTGTGGTGCAGGCAACATTTATTTTTTAACACTCACTGAATATGCATGAAAAAGTACTTAAACATTGAGGGAAACTGGATCACTAAGGAAATTGCTCGCAGCTCCTAACAGAACTAGGTGGTGGATGCATGACTCATACGAATATTTGTGCTGTAACGATCAGTCTGATTTATAACTAATGTTCCTTAGAATTTGTAGATCACCTTTCATTGATAATGTTGAAATGTCTCACCAGGTGATGGTCCGTCCCCTTAAATGTAAGGCAAGTTGAGGAGCAACTGTATTCCTGGCTGTTTAGTGAGGGTGTTATTTGTTCATACACAGTCACTCACATCACTGTCAGGGAGATGAGCAGATGCCATTGCTTTACTTCTTTAAGGCCTTCTCCAGAAAAGTATCAGCATGATTGCTGGTACTTACAGCAACGGGACAAACTAGACAAAGGCAGGTGTTAAATTGCTCTCTTGAATCCCAAGGGTTTCCTAACTCTCTGGGTTAGGCTTTGGGTACCACAAAAGATGCAGAGGTGACAGTTCTATTTGCTGCTGTCCCTGACCTATGTATTTAAACATAACAAGAAATTACCAGATGCTTGTGTTTCTCAATTTCATCTTTGCCCATCCTCAAAGTAAAAAAAGAATAAAATTGTTTTGCCATTTTGCCTTTCTCATGAAGTTGAAGTTCCCTGGGCTGCCCAGGGAAGTGGCTGAGGCACCACCATAGAATCATAGAATCAAAGGTTTGTTTAGGTTGGAAGGGACCTTTCAGATCATCTAGTCCAAACATCAGCCTTACTCGGGTAAAAAACAACAACTCATCCCTGGAGGTATTTAAAAGCTGGGTTGACATAGTGCTTAGAGTCATGGTTTAGTGATCAGTTTGGTTGATGGTTGGACTAGATGATCTGAAAGGTCCCTTCCAACCCAGACAATTCTATGATTCTAAGAAAGGCCATTGTCTTTCTCCAGCATTGGAAATGACTGTGAAAATATTAAAATATTTATGAAATGAATACAACGGACATACTGTTTCTTGACTGCAAATAGTCACCTTTGCAGAACTTCTCCTCGTAGGGAATTCCATCGTTTGGATCCACACCCTGGAGAAGGAGAGAAGAGGCAGATGATAGTGTATCTATGCAGTGCCTTAAAAATGGCAGTAAAAAACAGAGGCTGAGAATTCAGTTCTTCCTGAAAGTTTGCCTGCAGGAAGCACTGCATCATGATACTAATGTTTTCCATTACATTATTTTAATAAGTATATGCATATTTAAAGCAATTATAATAGATATAATTTAAATAATCTTAAGCATCAACAAACAAACTTCACTCATAACTGTGTCCCCTACATTTCCTTAGTTTTTAATAAATATAGTTTTATTACTTGGAATATCAAAGGCAGTAAATAAATAGGAGGAATCCGAATCAGTTCATAAACCGAAGTACAAAAGAAACATTTGGAGACTAATTTAAAAGGAGGAAAAAAAAAAGAGAAAAAGCAATCTGGAAGGAAGTATAAGATGTAACATAATTTCCTTACCCATATGCCGTTGCAGTTAGAGTCACTAGTCACGTCCCAGTTATCAGGACTAAGACAGAGTTACAAAAGAATATACAGTGTTACAGAAAAAAGAAACCAAAAGGAGTTTTTGAGGAAATCAGATCCTTTGTGCTAGTTTTCATTAAAAAAGTAAAATAGTTAGAAATTCCTTTCTGCACAGAACAGAGCAGGGGGTGCTCCCCCTTTGAATCTAGGGGAGGCGATTTTTCCTAGCAAAATGCTATGTTAATTTAAAGTTAATGCTGGAAGCTGATGGATGAAACTTACCTTTTTAGTCCTCATATTCACTTTAATGAAGTGAAAGGGGATGATTTTTTGAGAACACAGACCTTTTTTTTCCCTACCCCTTTTGTTGTTTTTAAGCCTTCAATGAAATCCAGCAAGCCCCTCACTCCCTACTCAGTGTGAGGTAACAAGGATTTGCTCTGGCCCATAATGCTCCAGAATTAGCTCAGGTCTCTTTTACAGGGAGACTCCTTATGTTCGGTCTGTAACTCTGGAAACCCATTTCTGCTAATGCAGGTGTCCTGCCCAGGCTGGACAAAAAAGGTGCATAATTCTCCCAAGTTAAACTAATTCTCCTACATCCTTAAACTCATTTTATCTGGCCGCAAGCCAGGATTTAAATTTAGCCAGGAACTTAAAAAACCCATGAAAAAGGAGAGCTCTGTTTTCAAAACAGTAAAATAGCAAGAGCAGGGAGCTTTTTCAAGGTCACGCTGTTATGACTGGCTGTGCCCTCCATTCAGATGTGGATGGAAGTCCATGTTCAGGCAGCTGAGACATATTCACCTAGTAATATTTCTTAGAAGGGCATACAATTAGCTCTTCATTTCCACCAATGGATGGAGGATTGTGTGCTTGAGTTCAGCAACCAGCCACGAGCACTACTGTTGTGTCCTCCCAACTTGCAGCTCCTTAAAGCAGGCACAGCCCACAGAATAACAGAATCACAAAATGATTTGGGGCTGGAAGGGATCTCTGGAGATCATCCAGTCCCTCTCCCTGCCAGAGCAGGTCCACCCAGAGCAGGTTGCACAGGAACCTGTCCAGATGGGTTTTGGACATCTCCAGAGACAGAGACTCCATCATTTCTCTGGGCAGCCTCTTCCAGGGCTCTGACACCCTCAAAGTCAAGAACTTCCTCCTCATGTTTAGGTGGAACTTATTATGTTCAAGAATGCACCTTTTTCCTCTTGTCCCATCACTGGGAACCTCTGGAAAAAGACTGGCCCCATCCTCCTGACACCCACCCTTGAAGTATTTAGAGGCATGGATCAGATCCTCAGCCCTCTCCAGACTAAAAAGACCCAAGTCCCTCAGCCTTTCCTCATCAGAGAGATGCTCCAGGCCCCTCATCATCTTTGTAGTCCTCTACTGTACCCTCTCCAGCAGTTCCCGGTCCTTCTCCAACTGGGGAGCCCAGAACTGGACCTAATGCTCCAGGGCAACGGACGTCATCTTCCTGGACTTATGCAAAGCATTC
>VZRU01021312.1:90739-109709 GCA_013398155.1 Pedionomus torquatus | reverse complement strand
TTGGCCACAAGGGCACATTGCTGGCTCATGGGCATCCTGTTGTCCACCAGGACTCCCAGATCTTTTTCCTGAGAGCTGCTCTCCAGCAGGTGAGCCCCCAAACTGTCCTGGTGCAGGGGTTATTCCTCCCCAGCTGCAGCACCCTACTTTTGCCCTGGTTGAATTTCATCAGGTTTCTCTCTGCCCAACTCTCCAGCCTGTCCAGGTCTTGCTGGATGGAGGCACAGCATTCTAGTGTGTCAGCACTGCTCCCAGTGTTGTGTCATCAGCAAACTTGTTGATAATACATTCCATCCTTTTATCCAGGTCATTGATGAGTATATTGAAGAGGCCTGGACCCAGTACCGATCCATGGGGAAGACCATTTCTTACAGACCTCCAACTAGATCCTCTGCCCCTCATCATGATCTGCTGAGCATTGTCCACATTAGCTCAAGTGGCATAAGGCTTGTAAGCTTCAGTGGCCTGGTTTCTGTCCCCTGCTTTGCTTTCTCTAACCAATTTTGGCTGCAGACACTTCAGAGAAAGGAGGGAAACCCCCAGACCACCCCTCCCGCTAATGTGCCCCCTTCCTGGTCTCGCTCATCCCCTCTTATCTCCATCACAATGAAATCAAGCAATGTGCAGCAATGTGCTCTCTTAGAATATGGCCAAAACCAAATGTGAGTTTGTTCTTCAGGAAGCCACAATTGCTAGGAAGCCTTTAAAATAATTAAAAGATTTACCGTCTGCCAGGGTACACGGTGGTATTTTTGTCGTTGCAGTCTCTGCCTCGCCAGTGATAGCCCCTCAATGTCTGAAAGCCAGGAGAAGCATACAGGATGTTCATTGTTACTCTCACGCTTTTTAATTTAAAATATCTAAAATGAGAATCTAACTCAACGTGTAAGAATAAAACCCAGTAAATGGGTTGTATTCCAGAGTCCCTTTGCTAAGCTTTAAGAAATGACGCCTTGCACACTTTGGTGCAGAAATAAGACAAGCTGGCAATTTAATTTGTTGGGTTTATTTATATGACTTGACTTCACCTCTCATATTAATTCAGCAACCCTACCACTCAGCTGCAGAGCAATTTCCATCTGCAGGGAGCACAGCTTTATGTGTGTATCTCCTCAGGTGGCATAAACGAATGATTGGGTTTTTGTCCAGAAAATAAACCCCGCCTTTTGTGACAAAAAAAAATAAAAACAAAAACAATCCTCCCTTCCCTTCAGTGCTCTACCTGCTTTCACATGAATGACTAAGGCTTTGCAGAAAATAAGAGGAATCCCATAGACTTTCTCATTATCAAGGGAGTATTGTACCAAAGGGAAGGTGGTTTTGCTTACCGGGAAAGTACTAAATTTATCTCCATCAAAATCTTCAAAAGGCAGTTTATTTCTTATAACACTGTAAAAAACAAAGCCAACAAACTCTGTGTTAATGTATGGAAGAGAACTTATTCAGAAATGAAAACAAACAAACAAACAAACAAACAAAACACACACACAAAAAAAACAACCAAACAAACAAAAAAACCAACCAAAAACAAACCAACCCACAGTTAAAGCATACAGAATAGATAACAACTGGCATGTTTGCAGCTCCATATTCAAAAACTAATTATTTTCAAAGGAGCAAATTCTGATTTCTTTTATTCTCTGATGACAGAGCTCTGGAGATGAGGGTGATGGACTTGTGTATAGCTGCAACATCGAACCTGCAACAAAATGAACTAGGACATCAAATCTGTGGTAAGAGTAACTGCCATTTTTGTAAATAAATACTACACTCAGCCTGACAGACCTTTCTTCTACCTGAGAAAGAGCTGCAGAATTGGGCCTCATGCTGGTGGAGGCTAACTTTCCTCTTTTGTTAAAAACAAAATGGCAAATACCCTTTCTCAAATGCATCCCTCAAGTTTTACACTGTCCCTCTCCTGTTGTGTCCAGTCTAGAACACCTGTAGCTTGCATTCCAGTCTGCAGCTACACTCATGCACCCAAAAAGTGTTTATTTTTATAGGGTAAAAGTGGATTTAATACCAAGAAGGATCACACACAGTGAATTCAGAGTTGGCTTTATGCTTTAACAGAGGTTCAGAGTTTCACATTGCAACTTCTGTGTCTAGTCCCACAAACTGCTCAACCATTTGAGAAAAGTATTTTACCTAGATTTGAGCAATGGAAACCTGAGCCCTTGGAGGTCCTCCACAGTGCTTAATTACATTAACCTCCGAAAACTACATCTTTTTCTTCCATTGTGACTTTTCTTTCCAACAACCCCAGAGGTTTTAGCAGTACCTTCAGCACGTGTTAAAAGGTTGATGCCAGCTCTGTGCCCC
The DNA here is from genome assembly GCA_013398155.1 of Pedionomus torquatus. Classification (NCBI taxonomy): domain Eukaryota; kingdom Metazoa; phylum Chordata; class Aves; order Charadriiformes; family Pedionomidae; genus Pedionomus; species Pedionomus torquatus. The sequence goes on along the minus strand of VZRU01021312.1, from coordinate 107,387 downwards.
TTCTTTTTCAGCTTGGACCTGTGCTAGCTTTCACATGGTGCTGCACAAATGTCGCACCTTGCTGGCTACCAGACGGAGCTTAGCTCACTCACATTGAGCAGCCTTTTCTATTTGTCCCAGCAGGCAGCACACCCTGAATGATATGCTAACCAGCCTTTCCACGGAAAGTTTTCTTTCTGAGTTTTTCCAACCTCTTGAACTCCTAAGAGATGTTGAACCTGGCTTAGAGAGCAAATAGGTGCAATGAGGGTGGATTCCTCAGACTGCATGAGCATCAGGACAAGAAAAACTACAGAGAAAACAGGTGACATGCCCTGCTAGTGGGGCTTGTAACACTTATTCTGTCTGTAATCAGTAATTTTCATGTGCTGAGTTGGGATACTTCTTCTTTGCAGTAAGGTTCAGTTGCAACAAACTGGCACAGATCGAGACCAGCTAAAAAAGTTTAACTGCCAAACATGTTTTTTGTAGCTAAAAGAAGAAAGTAAAAAAATCCAAAGAGAGTGAGAGACGAGTGCATGAGAGAGAGAGATAGGAAGAGTTGAACACATTTGATCCACCACGTGATATACAATTTGATTCTTGCTTCCACTGCCTGAACTCATAGGGCTCAAATTCAGATTATTTGTCTTGATTTACATTTCAAAGGCACTTAAGAGATGTTTTGTGTTAATGAATCCATTCCACATAAACTCCTGATATTTGCAGTTTCAACTAAATGAGCGGAAATAGGAGAGCAAGTTAGTTTTGGCAGGTGAATAACACTGATTTATTCCTAGATTTACTTGATTCCTCCTCCAACTCATTGGAGTATGTTGGCAAATATGCTTCAGGAGTAATAGCCCAGCTGATGTCCTCAGCCTTTCTCAGAGAGTCAGCACTCTCTTGTTTTTCCTGTTCCTGTTTTTCCATCCTCCCAGCTTTCTTAAACACCTTGAGATTCTCCTACCCTTTGCAACTGCTACTGAATTAATGTTCCTCACCCAGTCATGTAGGTGGCTGTTGGCCTTCCTGCACTGAGCCATGCATGTCACAACTGGGTGAATAAATGAAATGGACAAATCTCTTGAGCTCAGGAAATCTCAGGAGAAAACTGGCTCCCTCTTGCAGGTGTCATATTTTTGAGTATGTCATACATTTGACCTTTGGGACCCACTAAAATTATGCAAATATTTTAAGTATTGAACAAGCACAGAGATCCCTCTGACAACTCTTGCTTACACAAACTTTTTGCAATGTCCCTCTGTAATACCTGGATAGTGGTTTTGTGAGGGAAACCAACAGAAGTATAGGAAGCTTTGTTAACTGAGGATGAGATTTGAAAGAAACAAATGTACCATATTCTGTTTCTGAAAACTTCATACATACTATTTAATCTTCTCACACAGGTTATCCAGAAGAGGAAATGCACATACACTAGAGAACCCCGTGAAGATCTTCTGGAGAGGAAGAAAATAAGACAGATGCATTAATTCATAGAGTGGATGTGGCTTGGACTATCCAGTGTCAGTAAAGTCTGGATCTAAATCATGTATTTTCTGCCTTAAAAAAAAATTTAAAAACTCCAGCAAATCCATTAAAGCTGCCGCATGCCAGAGGATATAGACCTGACACCCCAGTCAACTGAAAGATTTTGACTGAACATTTTACAAACCAACTACTCTTGGTTTCAAAGACTTGCAAAATTAGAAAGGAAGGAAGAAGCTCCCATGTCTCCTTGTATGTACCCGTTACCTTTTTCATTCTTTGTAAGAAACACTGCTCTCATATTCGATAAACTCAATGGTATCTGACACTTAGTGTGAAGCTAGTGAAAACAATACACTGTGGGCCATGAGGCTTGCTTCTGCACACTCAGAGAGGAGTGGATACGCCAAAGGTCAGGAACACTCACAACAAAAAAAGAGAAATGGGAGGATCCAACATGTGCATAGAAATGCCCTTGATTTTTTAATTAGATTTTAACCTGGAAATCTCATAACTGTATTTTATCTTGGCCAGACCTGTAAGCTGAAAAGTGAATGGCAGCTGCTGCAGGATAAACTCTTTCAACATTAGCAGACCATAGGCCATGGACCAATCAGTTGAGGTTCCAGGTAGCCAGGAGGCTTCAAAAGCTAAAATAGACCTTCCTCATGAATGCTCAAGCTATGGACACATAGAATCGTAGAATGGTTAGAGTTGGAAGGGACCTTAAAGATCACTGAGTTCCAACCCCCCTGCCATGGGCAGGGACACCTCCCACCAGACCAGGTTGCCCAGAAACATTGCACTGCATCAGCTGTCAAGCTGCAGTTTATGTTCAGGTGGTCTTTACCCACTGAGGGCATTCAAGTGGTCTATAAATACAGAGGGCTAGTCGGCATGCATTCTAATTAACTGTATTCACTAAGGCTGCATTTGGCATGTAGACATGGACCAGGTGAGCCAATGGGTGCACTCACAACTTCATGCAAAGAGGGGTAATTATTTACATAGTGAGAGAACTTAAGAGCTCTGTCTTTGGATCAACTTCCTTTTTTAACAAGCTTTACATGCACAAAAAAAAAAAAAAAAAAAAAAAAGATGTCTCTTGCCCTAATGAGATTATGACCCAAATGTAACATAAAATAGGAGGCAAAGGTTGGATACAGCTCACCATGAAGGCAGTAAACCCAGCGTATAAGGCTCTAAGTGACAAAGGAGGACTTTGAGGTAGGGGAGTGAGGCAGTGGGGCTGCAATGCACAGGGCATTGCCCTGCAGCTCCAGAGAAAGCCTGAAGGAGTTTGCTTGGACAGTTAACAAGGGGTAATGGAGACGAAGGCCTCCCACTGCCTGTAGCAGGAGGTGGAGGGTGTCCCACTGACTAGAGGACAAGGACAGCCACAGATCTCAATGTGGAGAGGAGAGCTAGGGTGGTGAAGAGAGGATAGAGCCCCAAGTACAAAGCTAGTAGCCAGCATTTGTACTGGTGGCTGAAGTGACCAAGCAGCAAGGTGGAGATGAGAAAGGGTGGTACCTTGTGGGGGAGACCTGCAGCAGATATCAAAGGAGATAAAAAAACAGGAAGAAAGTAGGGGAGGCAAGAGATGAGACAAGCGCAAAAATCCCACCAGTTAACTCTTCAGCTCTGTCCAGCTCACTCAAATGACAAGGCTAGAGTCACACCATCTTGGAGGGGGCTATAGGTGGAGCAGGTGTTAGTGTAATCAAAGGAGAAACCAGAGTACAGCCACAGAAGTGGATAAAAATGGCCAAAAGCAACCAGGTAGTGGGGCTTTTCCTTGAGCCAAAAGACCAACCTGGTCCCACTCCTCTGGCTCCAGCCTCCCTGTACTCTTCCCCATTCCCCTGCACCTCTAAATTTAAGCTCACTGCCAGCCTGGCTGCTGTGGGGCTCTATCCTGCAGCACAGCAGGGACACAAACCTCCTCTTTGCTCTGTGTGTGTGCACATGCATGTATGGCCAAGTAGGGGCAGAGAGCCCCAGAGCTGCTCAAGCAGGAGGCCAGCTTTTCCCAAAGAGCTTCCAAAGAGCCAATCTATATACGCCTTACAGGAAAGAGGAAAGAAACCACTTCCCCCACCTCCTCCAAGTAGGACTAATCCCAGCATTGCCTACAAAAGCACTAGAGGCTCTTAAAAGTTTCCATCCAGCTAAGATTTGCAGTGTCTCTGAGCCAGCAGCTTTTCACTTTTTCACAGCCTAAGTCACAGCATGCAGTCTTTGAAGTTAAAGCATCTGGAGTCAAAATTGCACCAGGAAGATGAACTACAGGACTTGCAATATATTAAAAAAAATATATTAAACTTCCTTTCATTCTGCTCACAGGCTGCATTTAAAGCCTACTGCCTTTTTCTCGGTTTGCAATTGGAAAATTGTTGCTGGCTGGATCTCTCTTAGTTTCAAAGGAAGACTAACCTGCAGCCCAAGAGACAGCCTAACTTTGGTTGGCACGATGGTGCCCTAGAAGTGGTATGGGTCATGTCAAGTTGGACTTGGAAGACCAGCTGCCACAGCACCCTGGAGCACAGCAGCCTCTGGCTACTCAGACTACACATCCCTACAGTACAAGGGACAGTGATGTCTGGGAGTAATGCTTCAGCTTTACTCGGGGATGTGCAGGAGAACTGCTCATCTGCTCTTTGAGGGCGTCTTGGGCTACTCTTAAAAGTCAGCAAGGATCACAGGGTTTAAAAAGGGCGTGTGTAAGTGAGAGAGCAAGAGAGCATGGGAGAAAGCAGGTCCTCCGCAGCAGAGCCAGGCTACAACTGTAGTACATGGTTTTAGGAGGAGAAGGGTTATTTGCTCCTGCATAACCTGAGCTGGGTGGGCAGGAGGCTGGTTTATACCACACACACACCTTTGCCTTGCAATTCCCTTTTGGTTCCCTTTGTGGCTTCCCACTTTTCCTGCTGCTGTGAGTTGCAGTCACCATATAGTCACGACAGGACTGTATGTGTTGTGCTTGCTCTCGTGAAATGCTGCAGTCATGATTCTGTCATTATTTTACTGCTATTGCTCAAAGATGCCTCTTAGTATCTTTTCCACCCATGAGAAAAGTTAGCACTAGAGGCATTCACAGTGATTGACACCAATATTTTATTCATTGCCTGTTAACATTCTCTAATGACATTCCTGTAATTATTTTAATTTGCTTTACAAAAAAGAATAATAATGAGCCCCTAATGCTTGTTGGTTTTGTTTTAAGCCAGTTGCTCACAGATGGCTCACTACTTTTAATGAATGGCAACATTTATTAGATTTTGGGGGGATTGTAGCCACTTTCATTGAATCTCCACACCCTTTCTTTTTCCCATATCCACAATGATCTTAAGGAATGCCCAGTAAATACCCCTGGAAGACAAACAGACCTCCCTTTCTCGTTACCAACAACCATAATCATGTTTCTTTTTCATGCGATCACACACAACTGCCAAGCAAATGGGGACAGCTAACTTGCAAGAAGCTCTGAAGAAGGTTTCCAGGTCAGTCTCCTCCCAAGTCACAGGCTATGGGACAGGAGGAAATGGCCTCCAGTTGCACCAGAGGAGGTTCACATTGGGGACTGGGGGAAATGTTCCCACAGAAAGTGTTCTGAAGCCTTGGACTGGGCTTGGACAGGGAAGGGGTTGAGGCACCAGCCCTGGAGGGATTTAAAAGCTGGACTGACATAGTGCTTAGAGACATGGCTTAGTGATGGTTTTTGTCAGAGTTCAGTTGATCGTTGGACTAGATGATCTGAAAGGTCCCTTCCAACCTAAACAATTCTATGATTCTACGCAACAGGGCAAAAGCAAGCAAAATAGCATATGTGGGAGGAATGAGCAAATATAATTTGACACTTTTGTCCAGCATGAGCCAGAGCATAGAAGAGGCCGGGTGAATGTTTTTCTCCACCAGTGTGGATGCAGAGATGTCCTACCACAAACAGGGCATTTCTGGATCCTCACCCAAATGTTCAGCCAGGCAACCCTCTCCTTGAGCAGCAAGAGTGCCTCAGATACTTCGGCCCTTGCTTGTGTCTATGCCTGAGCAGGTGAACCATGATTTTGCAGTGTTCAGTTTGTGCAGGTGATTTTCTTTCTGTTTCACCACATGCTGCCACTCCAGGTTATAGGGCTTATGTGGGTGTGATACACACTGTGCTCACTGTTGGAGATCTTCTTCTGTGTTTCTCACTATGTTGTTTTTCTGGATTTGAAATTAAATTAACCACAACCCAGCTGAAGGAGAAGTTGTGAGAAATCATCAAGCCTCTAGAGATGTTATTTTTAATTTTCTAGTTTTAAAATAACTTTTAACAAGGATCATTAAAGGGACATACTAGCAATAACTGCAGGAGAGGGCCAACTAACAACATGATATTTGTTTTAATTTGAACTGACCTTACATTGTGGGTTTAGAAACACATTGTCTGGAGAAACCCAACTATAACCAAGGCTGTGATACTTCCAGTTGAGGTACAGTCTGCTCATCCCTCCTGCTCCGAAATAGGCAAGTAGGAGCAGAGGGCATTTAATACAGAGCAAAGGAGATAGAGAACCACCAGGGCATCAAGCAGCCTTGAGGATACAAGAGAGTAGAGGCAAGTTAGAAGGAGACCCCGTTGATGCCAATAGTGCCACCCTACCCAGTAGAGCCCCAAAGGATGTGGCACGCAGAGACCAGACTGGGTGGGCATGCAAGGGATGCAGCCTGATGTGCCAAGGGTAGAATCATGAATGAGGGAGTGAAAGAGCTCTGTGTTCTAGGAGGCAGCATCAGCATCTCTTCATCCCTGCACCTGTGCCTGGGCTCAGGCCAGCAGAGAGGACCTCCTTGATTCAGAGCATCTCACTGCAAATGTTAACGTGGGGACTTGCACCTGGGGAAAGAGGATTAGAAATTTCATGTAATTTGAGCAGAAATCTCAGACCATCAGTAGCACAGCCCAGAATAGAAAAGAAAATGAGTAAGATCCTGCTGGTTTCTGTTCTGCGGGAGCTGAAATCTGTCTCTCCGGTGCATTGTTTATTTCCCTGGCTTGGCAATTTGGCAATTGCCCAAAGGCTAATTAGACACCTCAATTTTCACTTTTGTGACTAGCATCACAGTGAGGATTCAGGAAGAAGCAATATCAATAATTTCTTCCCAAACAGCAAAAACATTTGCTCTGCATTAAGTGCCTGAAGACAACTGGAGCAAACTCTATGGCTGAGCTGATTCACATAAGTGAACGCAGCAGAATAAAAGCTACCCTTCCCTTCTCTGCTACCCTTCAGAGATGCTCCATAAATCTTAAAAATGGAGGAGGTAGAAAGATTTCAGATCCCAGCTTTCAAGTTTAGAGGCTAATGCAACCTCTCAAAAATAAAGGAAAAATACACAGACTTTGCATTCAGGCCATTGCTTGAGTTTCAGACAACCCTAAAATGCAGTCAGCCACCATGTTCTGAGGCAGTGGCTCAGTTCAGGGGGCTCCCACTCACACATGGCTACAAGGGCAAGGCAGGGATGACAAAGGACAAGGGAGAAGCATGAAACAAGGAGCAATAATAAACACTGCACAAAGCTGGAAGGCAGAAAGGAAGCTTCTCTGGATGGACAAGTACAGGGCAAGGCTGAGAGGGAAATTTCTGCTTTTCGTAAAAAAAATATCTAAATAAAATCTATGTCTGCTTGTATTTGGTTTTAAGGCTAGCTGCCTTAAAGGTGAGTTGGGCTAGTACAAACCAGTGTCGCAATATGGAGCTGTACTATGGAGCTCACAGATTATATCCTCAGCTGCTGCATTAATTCCAGACACAAATTTATGCCTTGGCTGGATACAGATGGTTATCCCTACTCTACAAGCAGTCTGCATTTTTCATGAAGCTTTTTCTGCTCTCCTCATACTCTCATATTTCCTCTCTGTTATCTCCCTCTCCTTCTTCCCAGCATCATCTGATAGAACAGATCCTACACTGGGTAGCAGTGAGTCCACATTCCATTCAATGATGATTAGGTGGGTTTACAATTAGGCAACATAAAAGACAACTTATTCCTGATAAAATGCAGGTACAGTGTAAAACACCCCAACACCACTGGTCACTTACCAGATCCTTGGAATTCTTCATCATTCTTTTTGCTTTCCTTATTGTAGTACTCAGCCCCACCTAGGAGAGCAAGAACAAAAGCAAAAAAAAACCACTAAAATAGATCAGCCTCACAGTAGTCTACCAATTTTTCTCTCTATTTTCTACCTTCTTTTTTTTTCAGTATATAAGTCCCAGCACAAAAATGACGTATGAGTCCACAAACTCTTCATCATTTACTTTTTATTGGACTCACAATCAATTATCTGATCACCCCCTATGAAACTCCAATTGTGAGAATTCATTTATTTTGCTTCAGGGCATCATTTTTTATGTCCTCAGGAAAAGTCCAGGTTGCTTAAATGACTGAGATTCATATCTTGACTGTACCAAACGAGCTACAGAGGACAGGCTTCTTCAATGACTCCTGACAAAGAACTCCCCCACTAGATAGTCGAAAGAGGGTTCTGCGTGCGATGCTGGTCTGACTTGCTGTGAAAGGGTATATAGGAAACATCTGGCCTTGGATGGATAAGGTTCATTCTCAGTGAAGGTTCCCCTTGGCAGGAGAACAGCTGGTGAGTGGGAAGATACGAAGCAGGGAACAGAGTTTGGAAGGCAAATCTCCTTCTTATGATGTAGAAAGGTTAGCTTTTTATTCTGGAAATACCTGGCCTGGAGGGCAAGTTCTCACAGACAGGGCCAAGATTGCTTTTCTATTGGGGACATGCAAATTTGTGTTGAAAAATCATTTTGAGATTCTTCCAAAGTGAGGTACCTATACCTAATTAGAAAGGAAGAGTAGGAGAACCAAGAAAAGAACTTGGAAAAGCATCTTTATCAAAGGAAAACAGGTTGGCCACTGTAAGGTCACACAACTGGTCACATCCTAATAAGTACCAAAATGGCTTCCCCTTAAAATGCACACTCCTCAAAGGGGGAGAAGAAATTTTGTGCAAGGGACACCAACTGTGAGTGTGAGTGACAGCTAGGGACCAGCACTGTCGGCAGCAGGAAGATAGATGTTCCACGTGTGGTGCAGCAGAGCTGCAGTCAAACAGCCACTGCTGTTGAGGTCCTGCTCTTAGGCCTTGCAAAAACTTCAACAGGTACATTTCACAGGTCCATAACCCTGGGTTCTGCCCGGCTGAACGCTGAGGCATGGGAAAAAAGCAGGGACTGTTTCTGCTCACTGCTGTTAAGTGTTTATTCTGGCCTTAAGAAATGTGGCCCCAACCAGAGCATGGAAGGACCACACTGATTTTCCTGCTACAAGGACTCTACCCAGCCATGGAGGTGAGGAGATGTCCCACGTATGCTCACACAGTGCGAAATGTCTAACAGCTGTTTAACAGTCCCGATGAACAGCACTTCCTAAGTTCAGCCACATTTCCACACAGGAAAAGAAGACCCCCACAATGACAATGGGGAAAAAAGGAAAAAAAAAAAAAAAAAAAAAAAAAAAAAAAGGGCTAGTCACAGGAGTCTGGGAGAGCGGTTTAAGTTTGTGCTACGGGTGCCCTGCTCATGAGACAGCCAGCTGCTGAGTGCCCTGGAGATGAGATCAGCTTGCAGACTTGGGTGCAAACTTCATTGAATCATGGAATTGTCAGAGCTGGAAGCAACCTCTAGAGAGCATCCAGTCCAACTCCCCTGCTAAAGCAGGATTGCCCAGAGCACATCGCTCAGGACTGTATCCAGGCGGGGCTTGAAGGTCTCCAGAGATGGGGACTCCACACCCTCCCTGGGCAGCCTCTGCCAGGGCTCTGCCACCCTCACCAGAAAGAAGTTTCTCCTTATATTCAAATGGAACCTCCCATGTTCCACCTTACGCCTGTTGCCGCTCATCCTATCACTGGGAACCACTGACAAGAGTGTTCAGACTTCAGGCAAGAGTATTTGGTTTTGGCAGTGTAACACCAGTGTACTCCCTTCTGCTACTCTATTTTCACCTTTAGACCATATTTTTCCATCTCAGTAATGATAATTCCCCTACAGTATCCTGCTTTTATGAGGCTACCTTTGCAGTCTGTCATATCTGGGAGGCACTATTTGTCCTTCCCCCAACACTCAGCAGAAGGCTGAAAATACTGCCCATATACCCTGTCTCAGAAGGCTAGAACTGATTTTGTTCTGTAGCCTTTGAGGATTGTTCAGTAAAACAAAATAAATTTTAAAAGAGATAAAAATAAATTACTTAATAAAACATTCCAAATGGAAAGAAAATTCTGGTGTACCACAAACTTGCGAGTACTTTGTTTCTGATCAAGATGGTTCCGTCTGATGATGACCTTCCATCAGTATCTCCTACAGCCCTTAGCCCAGCCTAAGGACATAACTGCTAGCTTCACACAATCTGGGTCTGAGAGCTCCGACGTAAAGTTCAGCACAAGGAGCCACAGGAATTCAGCATGGGGCGGGGGGAAGAAAGGCATTTGTTTCGCCAAGTAGTAGTAGCATTTGGAAAAAATATCCCTCAAGTGACAGCACCTTAGCAAATAGTGGGCACACCAGCTTGGAATATTTAAAGCAGTGCATATTTGCATTTAAAACAACCATTACCAACATTTTTTAATTTGAGATAAAATTTAGCATGCCATTATAATTGATTTAGGCAGCGATCAAAGCAAATTCAAGGGTCAAAAATTTATAGTGAACAATATAAAGGTATAAGGAAAAACAAGGATAAGCAGCAAGAACACAGACTTATAAGTTATTAATTTTTTACTATATGTGTTTAACATATGTTTAATTCACTGTGTCTATAGTCTTATAAAAATCTGGATATATCTCACAAATAGATGCAACATGCTTGGGACGCTGTTTTCTATTTTCTTCCTGCTCCGGGCACCTGCTGTCCCCAAAAGCAAACATGCATCTTGCATTTGCCACAGTTATGTTGTACGTTACCAGCTGCTGCCATTTCTGCTCTAATATAAGTCAAGACTCAGATGAGAAAAATGGCTTAAAATGGTATACGATGCACGAAAAATTCCTGGTAAGAGTCACCAATCCCCTTCTGCTGAGCAGGAGAGGAGAAAACCTTTCTCCATCTCAGCAGTGGTGCAGGAGATGCACACAGTTCAGACATCCACAGCAATATCACACACTGAAAGCAGAAAAGAAGGGAGAAAAGGCTGAGTTGCCCGTGTGTCATAAATGCTCTCTCTGAAATGTTAAGGATGTGAGCTCCTTCCATTGCAGAAGTTACTTCAGCCAGGCCTCCAGGAGGACCAGCAGCTGGAACATCTGTCACAGTGGGAATCACAGAGTCACAAAACTGGGGAATTGTTGGAGTTGGAAGGGACCTCTCGAGATCATCCAGTCCAACTCCCCTGCTAGAGCAGGATTGCCCAGAGCACATCACTCAGGACTGCATCCAGGAGGGGCTTGAAGGTCTCCAGAGAAGGGGACTCCACAGAGCCAGGGCTCTGCCATCCTGAAAGAAGTTCTTTCTCATAGTTAAACGGAACTTCCCATGTTCCAGCTTGTTCCTGTTGACCCTTGTCCTATCCCTGGGAACCACTGAGAAGAGTCCGGCTCCATCCTCTGTCAACCCACCCTTCAGGTCCTTGTGAGCATGACGAAGGTCTCCCTTCAGCCTTCTCTTCTCCAGCCTCAAAAGTCCCAGCTCTCTCAGCCAAGGTCTTCCACCTCTACCATTCTATGATTCTATGATTCCTCATCAGGGAGATGCTCCAATCCCTCTAGCATCTTTGTTGCCCTACGCTGGACTCTCTCTTGTCTCTGTTGAACTGGGAAGCCCAGAACTGGAGGCAGTATTCCGGTTGTGGCCTCACCAGTGCAGAGTAGAGGCAGAGGCCCTCCACCTATTGGCCACACTCTCCCCTATGCAACCCAGGATTCTGCTGGTCCTCTTGGCCACAAGGGCACATTGCTGGCTCATGGATCCCATACTATCTATCAGGACCCCCAGATCCTTCTCCTCAGAACTTCTTTCCAGCAGGTCCACCCTTAACCTCTATTGAGAAAAAACTCTTGGCTATATGGGTCACCTGTAATCCCTGGTTGACACCAACACATTAAGTCCATTGTCAAAGACCATACAGCCCATACAACCTGTTTTGTTTCATCTTGCAAGCAGCCTCCTCTCTCTCCCACAGCATGAAAACCCCACAGAGGAAAGGGCTCCCTAAAGCTCCAGCAGCAGATGGACAAACCTGCAGCCACTGGCCAGAGGGTGCATGGAGATCCTGGGAAGCAGCCAGCCCAATCCACCCAAATCCATGCAGCCCTGCTATCCAGCAGTACACAAGATATCCATGCCATGGACAGGGTTGTGGGGCCAGGGGTCAGATTTTATTCACTGCCACCTTTCATTGCTCTCCATGGAGCCCATGTGTTCCAAGTAATGAATTTTTCAGAGATATACTTCTCATCATAAAAAAACACATAAACCATCTTTAATTGTCTCTCTTTTATCATCCTTGTTAGCCAGCTCTTTTCCAGGAGAGCAGATATTTAGAAAACACTCCAACAGTTTCCCTTCTAATTCTTGTTCATCATCTTTTTACCATGAGTATGCATACCAATGTACCAAAATGCTGCAGAGCTTGTTACAGAGCATTGACAAAACTGGGATTTGTTCTACGACTCCAACCTTTCATCCTACAGAGATTGTAGGGGGAATCTTTATGATTGCATGGGACAGCCAAACCAAATGGGATGTGCTCTGGAAGCAAAACAGGAACCTCCCCTACAAGCCCAGATCTAAAACACACAGGGCCTGACTCAGTCCTTTCTCTTCCCAGGGCAATTACTCTGACTTCTTGTTTTAGGCTACCTTTTTCTTTTGGACTTTGACTCTGTGTTCTGGATGAAATACTTTGATTTGCTCAGCACCCACAGAAAATGATTCCTTGTCCTCATGCTTTTCTCTGCCAGCCTCCCACCCCAAATGCTACTATGCCCCTGGGTTGCCCAAGACTTGTTTTCAGAAGTCCTGCCTGGGGCATGTTCTGCATTGGTATGGCATCCTACAAACCCTTCCATGCTACTCTGTTTTCTTTGGGTTTATTTGGCAGAAGGTTGGGGTTGTGTGGTTTGGTTGTCTGGGGTCTTGATAGGGTTTTCTCTTTTGCATTTTATTTTCTGCCAATGAAAAGGAGAAGGGAAAATAGTGAGAAACAGGTGAAAGAACTAGTGCTAAAACCATGCCTTCTCCTATTGATCATCTATAGGTTGTTTCTCCAGGGCTCAGTTCTGACTGCAGCAGGAAAGTTATTCTTAGATTTAGATAAATAGATTTTACCTAGATTTTTTTAGATAAATTTAGATAAATAGATTTTACCTATTTCCAAAAAGAAAGGCTAAAAAGGAGGGCATCTTACTCCCCAGGACCTAACCTGCCTCCCAGATGTTTCCTTTATGGTCTGTGGTCTCAAAAGGAAAAGAGCCCTAGCCAGACTATCTATCTTTGGCTGGCAGCCTGCTCTCATTGCAGAAGTACTCCCACTCCAGAGTTTGGTTCTGCTTCACCTCCCTGAGAAGCAGTTCATATTTTCACTGAAAAAAAGAGAGAGAAAAGAGAGAAAATAATGGGAGTAGTTTTGTTTTATGAAACCCCAAAGGGTTGCTTTTTTTCTAGTCAGAATTGGTTGGCTCCTACTTTGTCGCAGAGCAGGCTGGCAGCAGTAATGTCCATGACGGCTTTTGTTTTTTACAAAGTCAGTGAAAGACCTGATAGAGGCGACAGGAACTAGAATGCATGCTTGTGGCACTGAGGCTTATTTTGGCAAGATAAAATGACATTAGCATAAATATGTGGGGTTTTGCTGATGTAAAATTACTCCCAGCAAAATACTACTACTGGAGATGAAGCTAAAGTCTGCAGCCACAAGGTCTCTAATAATCTGGAGCAGAAAAGCAATGGGGAGCAAAGAGGCACTGTGAAAGGCAGAAAGAAGAGGACAAGTTCTTTCCAACACAGACCATTTAAGGTTGCCAGCAGCGGGACTCCAGTGCTGAAGTTGGGCTGTTACTCTGGCTCCGACAAAATAAATTAAAGTGTTGCCATTTAAATTAAGAGGCCTGCTGACTTAAAACAATCTAGAGACAAGCAGAGAATAATCTCCTGCAAACCTGCTTGCTCCTGGGTCAAGAAGGGGAGCTTGGTAGGTATCACCTAATCCCCCTCACCTTAGTTCTTCTCGCTTTCTAGAGGAATGTCCCTGTATCACAGAGCCTGCTGCAGAAAGCTCTCTGCTGTGTGAGCTGATAAATTTTTTTTTGGCTAGAAAATATTCTAAACTGGCTCGGTCATCCTAAAACAGCTACCTTGGGTTTTGGAGCAGCTCTGCAGCCAACGTTGGAGTACCTGTTGTTGATGCAGGTTAAACCATAAAGCACATTCCAGCAGCTCTAGGTACTGCTGAGTTTTCAGCTACCTGTTGTAAGCCAATACTTCTCATGCATCATAATATTTTGCTTCCTGACTGAAGGAATCCCCAGTGTTGCTACTCTCATACTAAGGGCAGAGAAGAACCTCTTGTTGGGCAAGAAACACGTGGTGGGAGAGCCTACACATGTCCATCTACCTACACTTCCAGCTCTTGCCCCAGCTCTGCTCTGCAGGCCACTGGTGACAATTAGGGGCTCCCAGGACCCCATTACAAGTGACAACTGCTCACAGAGTCGTGCCAGGGATCCTCAGCGAGTGCCCCTTCCACGTTTCCCCACCAACATCAGAGGTCCATTCCTGAAACTGCCCAACAGGGCAGCCCAAGTCCCCACCACAGAGCCACCAGGTTAGATGCTCTCCTCCAGCTCTGTGCTGACAGCATTGCACACCATACAAACAGAGCAATAATTTTTATTCGTAAGTAGAGCCAAGTCCCCCATAATAATCAGAGAGCACTAATGGCTCCAAGGAGGTTGGCAAAAAAATTAATTTGGGCTAATTTGTCAGAGACCAGGGAAGTATGTAATAGAACACACATATCATTTACTCAGCTTGCAGTGTTTCCATTATATAGATATTTGCAAGGCCCCTGAAGCAGGGATTCCTTCTTCCTCGGGACATACAATCTTACTAAAGTGACATCACAGATACAGAACAAAACACACTATTGACTGAAAAAGCAGCTACATGTTGATATCTGCCACCTTAAAGGCAATTAAAACATGAACATTATACTGCCTTATAAGGGTAAGTAACTCTATATTTATTTTACTCCCTTCACCAGTACAAATGTGATACTAATTCTGACGAAATGGGCACCCAAAACTCTAAATGAACAAAGTACCTGAAAAACAACAGTTGAACAAAGTGCTCATTAGCATTGAAGTCTTGTTCAAACACTTGGCAGGGGACTGAGCCAACATTTAGCAGACTCATATAACTCAAGCAATCAAATTACAAACCAAAGAAGCAAATGTGGGGTAAACTGCATTTTTTGTATCTGTGTCTCTGACTGTATATTATTCTTTTTCACCCATAATTCATCTTCA
This sequence comes from Pedionomus torquatus, assembly GCA_013398155.1. Classification (NCBI taxonomy): domain Eukaryota; kingdom Metazoa; phylum Chordata; class Aves; order Charadriiformes; family Pedionomidae; genus Pedionomus; species Pedionomus torquatus. The sequence goes on along the minus strand of VZRU01021312.1, from coordinate 92,379 downwards.
CTCAGTCTCACTTGGCACAGAGATACTGTGGGCAATTTATTAACCACTTGAGCACAAACTCTATGAGCTGCTCTTCTCCTTCCATCTCCCCCAGCCTCCTCATGCTGTCTCAGGGCACAAGGCAAGCTAAAAAGGAGGGCACGGTTAGGGTAGAAAAATAATTTTCTTGGTAGAGCTCCTTTATTCCTGGTAAGAAACAAATACACCTTGACAGAAAGGGATTTAACTACCGCTTTGAAGAGAGAGGATATGCTTGAGCTACTTGCTCAGAGGGACAGTCTCCAGGCCAAGTAAATGAGAGGCCAAGTTTTGTTTTAAAAACAAAATCAAAAAAACCCAATCTTCAGAGTTTTTCCTGGCAGGAAAAGTCAGTCATTGAAACTGTTGCTGGAGGCAGAAGGAGAATCATAGAAAGGTTAGAGTTGGAAGGGACCTTCAAGATAATCGAGTTCTAACTCCCCTGCCCTGGGACGGGACACCTCCCACCAGACCAGGTTGCTTAAAGCCCCATCCAGCCTGGCCTTGAGCCCCTCCAGGGATGGGGCAGCCACAGCTTCTCTGGGCAACATTGGACAGTGTCTCACCACCCTCACAGGAAAGAATTTCTTCCTAATCTCTAAATCTCCCCTCTTCCAATTTAAAACCACTACCCCTTGTCCTATCACTCCTCTCCCTGACAAAGAGTCCCCCTCCAGCTCTCCTATAGCTCCCTTCAGATACTGGAAGGCAGCTAGAAGGTCCCCCCGGAGCGTTTTCTTCTCCAGACTCTCCTCTGAGAGACAGGAAAAGCTAACCAAAGATTTAACAGCAATCCCGCTAGTGGCAGCCTGTCCTCTCAAGTTAATACACTGAGCATTTCACCACAGATCTGCAGGGCAGCCACCTCACTTTAAGCAGCCCCTCTTTCCAGACTCATTAACCTCACTGACCCCAGCCATGGAGAGCTCATCCCACTCTTCAAGTGTAGTTCACTTCCTGCATCCTCTTTCACTCTAAGAAGCGCCTTGCACTTCTGCCACCAGCAGAAGTCAGGGTGCAGGATAATTTCTAATTCTCTTTATTCGCCCATGAAAGGAAGTAAGTCCATATGAAAATCTAACTCTCAGACTGGCAGCACGGTGGCTGTGCAGCCACCATTGCTACAGCTCCTCTTGTCCTCCTGGATGACCTGCTACACTGGCAGATGGCAGAGCCTGACAGCCTTTGCTGTGCTCTCACCTTTGGTTTCAGGATTCCTAACTAAGAATCACGGAATCGTTCAGGTTGGACAAGACCCTTGGGATCATTGAGCCCAACCATCAACCCCACTCTAAAAAGTTCTCCACTATATCCCCCAACACCACATCTCAATGACTCCAACACATTCAGGGATGAAGACACAACCACCTCCCTGGGCAGCTTATTCCAGTGGCTGACCACTCTTTCCATGAAGAATTTTTTCCTAATGTCCAGTCTAAACCTACCCTGTTGCAGCTTGAAGCCATTCCCTCATGTTCTATCACTAATTACTTGTAAGAAGAGACCAGCATCAACCTCTCCACAATGTCTTTTCAAGTAGTTGTAAAGAGTGATGAGGTCTCCCTTCAGCTTCCTCTTCCTCAAACTAAAGAGTCCCAGAAGACTGGGGGGTAAAAAAAAAA
>VZRU01021312.1:63872-87303 GCA_013398155.1 Pedionomus torquatus | reverse complement strand
CCACTGAGCTTGGTGTCATCAGCAAACTTGCTGAGGGTGCATTCAATCCCACTGCCCATGTCTCCAACAAAGATGTTAAATAGCACAGGTCCCAGTACTGACCCTTGTGGGACACTCACTGTCCACCACCTGGACATTGAGCTGTTGACCACAACCCTTTGAGAGCAGCCATCCAGACAGTTCCTTATTCACTGAGTGGATAAGGTGAATGCTGATTTATCTTGGAGGAAGGGGTGTAAATCTATCACCTTGCTATAGCTCCAGAGAATGGGAAACCCCAAATTTCTAACCTTGCCTAAAGCCATTCCCTAGGTTCAGGCAAGCTAAAGGGTAATGAACATTCGTTAAAATGTTCTGAGTATGGCAGCATGGAAAAGTCAAAAGAAATCATACACGCTGCAGGATTTTTTAAGCCCTTTAAACAAACAGCTCAGTAGGTTTGGAAGAAGGAAGAAAACAAATAAATAAATCACAGTACAGAAAGTGATGTATGAGTTGACGCTATTGCTAGAGCTGGCTATTGCTAGAGCTGGAGCTTCTGGGGCGGGGGGGTGTGTGTGAGTTAGAGCAGGAGTGTGCAGGAATAACGACATTCAAACAAGTATTTGACACTTATTCAAAGTTCTTCATTTGACAATCAACAATCATGCATTTTCAGGATGCTGGCTCAGGTGACCCTCTTTAATCTGGGTGAAATACGTCCTCTGTCTCCTCTGGAAGACAGCTCATCAGAGATTTTTTTAAGGTAATGTTACAAAAATAGGAGTCGTCCCCGCACCACTTCATAACCACCAAGCCAAGACACTTGGTGGGCTCTAAATACAGGTAGGGCATGATGGTAGTCCTGGTCTGATAGTTCCCGTGAAGGAAAGTTGACTGTTTTTTGGCCTGAACACGTGAGAGCTGGTTAATCCCACATGTATCCTGCAAAGGAGGGGTTAGACCTTGTTTTGGCAGGGATGGCATTGTGAAAACTCCTGAAGAGGCAAGTTCACACAAGTGCAGTGACAACAACCTTGCAGCTCCTGAAATTCCTGAGAGATGTCCTTTTTTCTTGCACTTCCATTACCCAGACAGATAACAATCTGTCCTTCAGGAAGAAAACACAGAGAACCCTCGTGTTTGCCAAAGAAAAGCCTTAGGAACTCCCAAAGCATTCGCTTCCCTCCAACTCTGGGCTGAATATTCAGTTTTAAGCAGCATCAGGCTGGACATGCGAAAGACAAGGGATCTGCTGTGTACAAAGCAGGTAGTTTTGTTGTGGGGAGGGTACAAATCACCGCAGCACAGACTCCATCTGCAGGTATGGGGGTGCTCTCACTTCCCCATCTGCTCTCCTGTCAGGGCTGCAGACACCCTGGCCAGCCCCCTGTGCCCAAGAAAGGAGGTATGGCACCAGAAAGACATAGCAGTAAATGAGAAGATAATTTCACCAACGCCCTCCTACTTATATGGTGTTGCAGGCAGCTTCTGTAACTCTGACTGCAGATTTTTCTTATCCCTTGCCAGCTGTTTTATTTCAATCGAGTTATTAGCTTCATTTCTTTGCCTTCTTTTCCACATAACTCCTCTCTACTGGCTCTTTAGAAGTAATCTGCAAGTTAAAAATTGGTCTCCTGACTAGAATTAGATTTTATTCTTGTTCTCCTAAAAGGAAAGACATTATAGACATCAATAAATCTATGTTTGGTACCATTGCAGATTAAAACACCCTCTGATGAGGCTTGCCTGCAGGGCATCTGGCTCTCTATAATAATCCACAAGAGAAGGTGGCTGGCTTCCCCAACACCTCCCTGGTGCATCACAGGTGATGGTCTCCTTATGAGCTTCCCAAACCAGCCGGTTTCCATAATGTTTCTGGCCCTGGAGGAGCCAGCTGACTGCTGTAACCTGTACTGGTGGCTGCAGGGAGGGGAGGATTTGGCTGGCCATCAGCTCTGGGGACCTGATATTGGGTGTCTGCTGATTCACACTGGTTTCTAGAAATTCCTGTGCTGATTTCCTTACGCATATAGGAAACTTGACATTTTTTTACTCCATGGCATGAGAAGTAATGGGTGGTAAAAAGAAGAGCAATAACATATGGGGTTGTTCAACCTAGAGAAGAGGAGGCTGAGGGGAGACCTTCTTGCTCTCTACAACTCCCTGAAAGGAGGATGTAGCCGGTGTGTGTGTGTGTGTCTTCCCCCAAGTCACAGGCAATGGGACAAAAGGAAATAGCCTCCAGTTGCACCAGGGGAGGTTCAGATTGGAGATTAGGGGAAATGTTTCCAAATAAAGGGTTATGAAGCCCTGGACTGGGCAGCCCAGGGAAGGAGTTGAAGCCCCATCACTGGAGGGGTTTAAAAGCCAGGTTGACAGTGTTTAGAGATATGGGTTAGTGATGGCTTTTATCAGAATTCTGTTGATGGTTGGACTAGATGATCTGAAAGATCCCTTCCAACCTAGACAATTCTATGATTCTATGAACATAAAGTTAACATTTGAACACAGAGAATCCTCTTGGAAGATAGAGATGTCATCCAGACTTTGGCTTCCAGCAAAACAGACCCAAGCCACGGGAAGCACTTACAGGACATGCCCCCTGAGCCAGCCTGCATCTGTGCTTTCAGAAATCTCTGGTTCTGCTAACACACACAAGAAGAAATTGCAGAGAGAAATCTGTGTTGGAAGAAGCTGCATGAGATGGAAAGTAGGGGGAAAGAGAGAGAGAAAAAATGGTGAATAACTTTGAGTGTTCAGGGGCAAGAGATGAGCTTAAACCAAACTAAATGCTGGGAAATTTATAGGAAAATTTAAAGTATATCTGGTTTTGCCTTGCTTCACATAAGAGATCCTCTAAACTGCCCTGTTCTTATGTGATAAAAGTCCAGAAGGTTTTCCTCTATAGCTTTATAGTCCTCAAAACACAAATTCTGGCTGAAACCCAGAGGATAAATATTTGCAAAAAAGATGGTATTAATCATGTTGCTGATACCACTTGAGCTCTAAGGTGTTTACACAGCAGTGGCTGACAGAAGCAGAGCATGACTCAGAGGCAACACTGGAAGCAGTCTGAAAGTGCATTTTGGGTATCAGACACCCCTGTTTCATCAAGCAGACAGTCAGTATCCAGGTAAACATACATTCTTGCTAACAACATTTCTTACACTGTTAAATACTGCCCCATTCACCCAGACCTGGTCCTTCTGTCTGCCCAAGAGCTTCCTTCACTCATGGTGTCACTGTTCCAGTTTTCATGGGTTTATTGACCAGGTCACTTGAATCGCACACATTGTAGATATTGCCGTATAAATAAAGGACACAGAATCACAGAATGATATAATGCTGGAAGGGACCTCTGGAGATCATGCAGTCAAACTCCCTGCCAAAGCAGGTCCCCCCAGAACAGGTTGCACAGGAACCTGTCCGGGTAGGGTTTGAATGTCTCCAGAGATGGAAACTCCACCACCTCTCTGGGCAGCCTCTTCCAGGGCTCTGCCATCCTCAAAGTGAAGAAGTTCCTCCTCATGGTTAGATGGAACTTCTTATGTTACAGTTCATGCCTGTTTTCTCTTGTCCTGTCACTGGGCAGCACTGAAAAAAGACTGGCCCCATCCCCCTAACACCCACCCTTGAAGTATTTATAGGTGTTGATCAGATCCCCCTCAGCCTTCTCTTCTCCAGGCTATAAAGATCCGAGTCCCTCAGAGATTTTTCCTCATCAGAGAGATGCTCCAGGCCCTTAATCATCTTTGTGGTCCTCTGCTGTACCAGATGGAAAAGGATGTGATTGCTTTCTACACAGGCTATGGGACTGAGTGGGTTTGATGAGTACTGATTTTTCTCTTTTTTTACTAAACAGTTATTGTTCTTGAACTTTACTGAAAGCCTGATCCAGCTGCACCTTGACTGTAGCCAAAATTTAGGAGGCCCTTAAAAGACCCACACAAGTTCTTATTCCCCTTTTTGGTCCTAGGGAAAGCCCCATTGCCATTAATTTGTTGCTCTTTTGTAGGCACATGTATGATAATGAAATTGTTCCTTTGGGGGAAATGGCTTGGCCTGCTTTAGTAGGTTTTCTTCACGAGCATCTAAAACTTTTCTATTGTTTCAAACAGCAAGAGGAAGCTGTTGATTCCTGCTGGGCTGCAGCATTCACCTCCTGGGAGAGGATAAATTGAGTTACACTGTAGCTCCCACACAATCCATAGGGTTTTTCACTCCTGTCATGCTCAGGGTCAGTTTCTTTCTGTTAGTTGTATCTATGCATCTCATACAAGGTAACCGGATTATAAAGATTTAACTAAAGGGATAATAGGATTTTACAGGTGTAAAGAATGGCAGCGGAAAAGATATATCTTGACATGTCAGCAGAACAAGGTCCACTGAGTGAATCATGAACATAGAGCTAGCATGTTGTATTTTAAAAAGAAAATTGTATTTTAATAGCAGGATCAGCACTTCTAATTGTAATTTCATGGTTATGTGCCTGTAATTTAAAACACTTAGGATATGACTTATATAATAGAAATCAGATAAGCATAATTCCAACACTGAATGAATCCCAGCAACTACAATGCCCTATCCTGCATTTGGAAATCCTCTCTTGGAAAGGAGGGAATTAATATGCTACATGCATCTTCTGTGAAACTAGGGTCCACAGATCAAGATGATTTCTCAGAGGTACAATTCATGAAGCCCTACATAAAGAACTTTTTACTGAAAAATCCTAAGCCATCTTTTTACATTCATAATATTAAAGAGACAACATGAATGTGATAGTTACTAGATAGTTATCGGATCGGTCTGTGAGGCACAAAGCTGTTCTGGCATTCAGACTGTTCTCTACTTAAGGATGTGCTTATGGACAGCCAAGCTCCTTTGGGCAGATAAAATCAGGGGCAGAAAAAGGGAGTCTACATATATTCACATATATTCATATGGAATAGCCACCGCTTTTGAAATGTGTATCATCAGTTACATTTCAATAGCTTTTCAGCACAGACCCAATGCTCACATCTTACACCTGTCAACCTCAGCTCATTTTTGAGATTTTTACAATAGTCGCATCCTATGCCTGCCGGAAACATTTTCATCTTCACAGTTGCTATAAAGACCCACATCCACAAGAAAGAGGAGTGGCTGGGAATACAGTGAAACTATTCTTAAGCTGCAAGCAAAGAGACAAAGTGAAGAAAAACAGAGGGAAGGGGTCTAAATATGTTAGCACTCACACACGTGTGCTTAATACAACCCCATTCACTCTAACTTTTGGACAAAATCCCAGCTCTGAAGCCAAGTGAGCCACACCATCAGCTTCCCCGCAAATAGCACCCTGCTCTCTGTCAGTGACATTCATTTGAGATGCTGCAAGAGTAGTGGATAAAGCTTTCTCAGACTCCACGTGTGAATTTTTAATTAACAGAGAAATACTGCAGTACCAGCAGAACATATGGCATATTATTTGGTACTTACCAGGTATGTAGTTGCACAGTCTCTCCATGGCTGCCTTTACAGTACTGTTGTGCCACTGTGCAAGCTGTTCAATCACAGACACCACGAGCACACACCCTTCAAACAAACAAACAAACAAAAAAGGGCACTGGTGGTTATTTGTGAAGTATGATGAAGTATCCTGCACTACACAAGTATTTCAGGCACTGTTGGGCATTTCATTTCTTGAGATGCTCCACGGCAGATGAGTATTCAAGGGGAAAATTATCTGTGAATTTCTGCCTTTATTCAAAACCTCTAAGTTATCTCAGAGAGAGTGGTGATGCCAGAGGAGCCCACAGAACAGCCTGGCTTCTGCAGTACTAGATGTTGCTCCTGAAAAGACATGATTTTCCATCCTTTCAAGGATCGAAATCCAGGACCTGAGGGATCAGCCAATATTCCAGCTCCCTGCTTGGCCACCTGCTCTCTCATTACTTCTCACAAGAAAAAAGGCACAGATCTGCACTTGACAGGACTTTTCCACATCTCCACACAAGCCACATGGAGAGCTACCGAAACTGAAAAACAAATGGATGTGACTGACTGCAGAAGAGATGACATGAAGCAGATGTATGTGCTGACCAACACAAAGCATCCATGGCATCCTTTCTTCACAGTCTGTCCTCTGAAGCCCAGTGGTGCTTGGCAGGCCCAGGGCTGCTGGGCCCAGCTGCACTTTCACTAAAGCCAAAATGTTTTCTGTGTTCATTCTGCTCTCCTTCTGTTGTTGGAAAGAAATAATTTCCTATAATCTACAAAGCTGGTGAATTCTCATCACTAATCTGAGCACAAGCAGGGCTACAGCCTAGTTGTTCTTTGGATTAGCTGTGTGTAAGAGACCCAAGAGCTTGCATGCTGCGGTGAGACATTTCTTGAGACGTGCAGCACTCTTTCTGGTGGTTTTGGCATGAAGTAGGTTCCATGTGATTCCCACATAGCAATGATTCAAAATGCACATGATTATAGAATCATAAAATCATTGAATTCTCTAGGTTGGAAGGGACCCTTAAGATCATCTAGTCCAACCATCAGATGAACTTTGATAAAAACCATCACTAGCCCATGTCTCTAAGCACTATGTAAACCTGGCTTTTAAATCCCTCCAGGGATGGTGCTTCAACCCCTTCCCTGAGCAGCCCAGTCCAAGGCTCAATTCCTCTTTCCACGGAAACATTTTTCCTCATCTCCAATCTGAACCTCCCCTGGTGCAACTTGAGGCCATTTCCTCTTGTCCCACTGCCTGTGACTTGGGAGAAGAGACAAATCCTTGCCTCTCTACAACCTCTCTCTGCCTCCAGTCAGTGACGACCATAAGTAGTTCCTTTCAGGTCACCACTGTGCTCTCTCTTTCTGCAGCAGCTTCAGCATTTTATAAAGAAGCTGCATTTGGTGATGCAAAGTCTAATCAATATCATCAGACATAGCAGACAGAGTGACGTCCCTGCCAGGCCTCAGGACCTGTGTAACAGAGGTGGGTATCCCAGGCAGCCAGGAGTCAAGCACTCAGGATGCTAGTTTCCAGCAGCCTGAATAAAGATTTCCCTTTGAAACCTCTGGGCCCTTTGCAAAAAATCTCAGCTCTCTCGACTTGCTCTGTCATGATCTAGAGGTGGAGGTGAGCTGCAGCATTGGCATGGGCCTGCAGATCCACCTTTTTCCAAAGCTCAAGAGCATCAGCAGTCAAGTTTTAAGGCTGGCACAGCTTTTCAAAGTGAACTTTTAAATTCCTCCCAAGTACCCCTGCCTATGTGCTATTAAATCAGAGTGCTGGTTTTCAACATAAATAACTTTGATGCTCCTGTGGATCAAGCAGCAAATCAAAGAGGAGGCAATACAATTGGAACTTGCTGCAAGACCAGTATCTTTGGGTCTTGTATTACTTCTTCTACCCCAAATACAGTAATCCAGTGGAAATTAGAGTGGATTTTGCAGGGATAAAAGCGCACTTCTAAATACTTTTTAAGTAAAATGCTCACTCAAGGTCCCCTGCAGAATGATTTATAAAGCTTGCTAAGAGCCATTACCTCCAGTCAGCCTGAAAGAATAGGAGAATAAATGGAGACAGATACAACCAAGAAAAACCCTGGAGGAAGCTATTTCTTCTCCTCCACTCACCTCTCCCAAGCCCGGTAATCACAGGCCAGCCTAAGGATGTGGAAGGATGGCTAAGTGATAAAGGACATGATCTCACTGGTGTGAGCAATCCAGTTTTTAGCAAACCATAACTGCACAACTAGATGTAAAAAGGGCAAAACAACTTGTCCTTGATCCCACCTGGAGAGGGAAGTAACAAACCGATAAACAAGTTAGGCAGAACTAAGTCTGGAAAGTGAAGACAGACTCCTTCATGTGGGCAGCAACGCTCTGTCAGTCATGTAACAGCTTGAGGCGAGCGGACAAAAGCTATGAACCAATGACAGATTGTTTGTTATCGTGTGCTTTTTTTTTGATACCTATGTAACCTTTGTAAGTGTGTAGAATAAAGGAGAATGATCATACTCATATTGAGACTCCATCATTACTCCAGGTCCATCTCCCACTCCAACATAAGGAATTAACAGTTAATTAAAACGCAATAGCTCATAAAGAAGAATCCACGTAAAATAACGAAGACCCAAACTAAAACCAAAGGGGGACATCCAAGCTAGAGAGCCAAAGCATGCTCAGGATTTGGGCTAGAAAAATAGCCCAGGACCATCTGGTCCCTCTTTAACCCTTAGCAGGGGTCTTAGCATAGCCTTATCTCATGACATGGCCCAGGCAATGCTTGTGATTGTGCTGGGTACCTGTCCCCAGAGCTCATTTGGATGAGGACATGGAGTCAAGGGGTGCAAGCCAAATCAGGGTACAAGCCACTCTGGGGTACAAGCCATGCCCTGTGCTGGCCCAAGAGTCAGAAAACACACCTGGCTTATTTTCACGGGTAGCATGACTCCATTGCTTCGTGTTGAGATGGCAGCGGACATCCTTAAAACACACTGGAAACACACCTAAAAGGCATCATCACTTGGTTCTCGCAAGGCCATATTATTAACATACATGAGCAACCTACAGACAACCAAAAGTACCCTTCCCCTGCCTTCTGTATCTGTTTTATTCATGAAGATGGAGGCTCAGAAAAATTAAATGACCAACATGATGCTTTAGCCACAAACCCACATATTTTTTTATGTGTTTTCCTTTCTTCTCTTAGCAAGGTCAGGCCTTCATCTAACAATCCTGCTGTCCAGAAGTCAGAAAAACAAAAAGGAGTCCAGGCAGAAAGATGGAAAGGAGCTAGTTCTTTGATATTTTCTAATGAAGACAGCTATTGTTTTAGCTCTCATTCCTTTGCATGAATGAGGAGGTGACAGCTCTTAGCAGACATGGGTCGAGAATCCACAAGGGTGAAGATAAGGAAAAGGGAAGGAAACTCAGAAGATACTGAGATTAGCAATGTTAGGAGAGGAAAATGCTTCAGCAGGCAGAGGAGCTGGGAGGACAGTCCCCAAAACACAAGCTGAAGCAGAACTGAGCACGGGGGCAAGTGGGTGACAGCAATGGAGCAGACACCAGTGTGGCTTGAAGAGCGGAAGCCTGACCAGTTTGCGAAATTGCAAGCTTGGATGCAAAGTGAGGGGAAAAGCAGGCGTGAGCTCAGACACAGGGTCACAAGGTGAAAACTGAGATGTCATGTCCCTAAGGCCCAGTAACCCATCACACCAGGGAGCTGACAGGGTCACCGACTGCAGCAGACAGAAATGATGTTCATTTTGCCTGTGCTGTGTAATTTAGCCCTCTGCCATCTTCATCTGGGACTTGCCAGCACTCTTTGCAGCGAGAACAGAGGCATTCTCTGTTGATCCCCAGCTCCTCTGCCCCCCTCCACCCTTGCTTCTGGGCATCCCTGCTAAACAGCATGGGAACAGGGGCCTCCAGCTGGGTTTAGCTTTCTAAGAATTTGCCTCTCGCCTCTGGCACCCCCTCATGTGGGAACAGAGGGTGCCATGCATCACCCCAATGAATCTTGCAAAAGTGCTGCTCGCGGGGCACTGCCCTCCTCACCCCACCACCTGCACCAGGGCTCATGCATCCTGTACCATGGTGCATCTGCTCCAGCAGTAAGCAGACATGAACCTCCACAATGTCTCTGCTTTCACTTACGGCATCCTCAGTCACCCAAATGGTGTCTCTGGGGCTGCAAGAAGAGATTTTATTTCAGAGTAGAAGTTCGTCTGATACAAACATTGGTGCAAAAAGTCAATCCTCCTGCTTGCACTGGGAGAGCCCAGTTCACAACACAGCCTCACAACGTCCCCAGCAGACAATGAAGGATCTTGCTCACCGCACCTCAGTGCACTGCTTTTACTCTGAAATAGAGTTCTTCACCCCGTGGTGAAGGCTCAGCAGCTTGTTGAATGATTCATCTCAAGATGGGAGTGCAACAGGGCTTCTCTCTCTGACTCAGCCATCATCCACATGGCTCTCATTCTCATTCTCACAGTGAGGTCTTCTCACCTCTAGTAGAGGTGGTGCAGAGAAAGGGGCTTATGGACAAACAGCTCAAGTGCTTGAAATCCAAGGAGTTGAGCTGGGGGTAAAAATACCCCTGGTGTTTCCATTTAACCTGTTGTACAAGAAGACAGTCTCCACTGAGAACATAGGTCTCTCTCTCATGTTTGTCAAAGTACCACAGAAGGTGGGGCAAAAAAAATCATGGAATCATAGAATGTTTGGAGTTGGAAGGGACCTTCAAGATCATCAATTTCCAACCCCTCTGCCATGGGCAGGGACACCTCCCATTAGATCAGGTTGCTCAAAGCCTCGTCCAGCCTGGCCTTGATGGTCCAGCCCTGCCAAATAGAAAGAGAATTCTTCACCACAAATACCCTCACGCAGGTAACCGTACTCAGGGAGTGGTGTCTCAGCAAATAAATGGAAAATTTTCATGTTGATTAAGTCAGACACTTTTGTGTCTATCAAACCAAGGCCAATGGGAAATTTGTTTTGTGTGAGAATTAACTGCGCCATCGCTGAGTTTATGCGGTACTTAATGTAGTAATTGGACTACTAGATGCTATATGAATATAAATAACAATAATAATAGCCTGAGTACGTGGGACAAACCCATAGAGCTGAACTTTGAAGTGTTTGCTCTTACAAACTAGTCTTTACTGTCACAGAGAGGATTCTTCTGGTCATGCAATTATACCCTTCCTGCCCATAGGCACTTGCAGACCACACCTTGGTTATTCAAATGTTCCCCCACAAATGCATTTATTTCAGATGAAACACTACATTTCATGGGATAAGCTGATAAAGAAAGTCTTGACTGATTATCAAAGGGGTTGGCAGTTCCAGTTGAGGGATCCTCAGCCTCAGTAAGCACAGCTAAAGTCTCTGAACCTCGATCTGGAGAGTCTTCCTATCCTCTGGTAGGAAAGGTTCTCCCAGGAACATGTGCCACCTGCTGATCTACCTTCTGTTTCCACCATCTACTTGAGCTTTTATCAGGTGCCCTTGGTCAACTTCTCTTTACTCCTTGTGGTCTGCTGGCACCTCTTATTGCTCTGCCACAGGCCATGTCCCAGGGGACACTTGCTTATGTTTGGGCTCTGCTGGCCTCAAAGCCTTTCATTTAGACTGACGTCATCAGGAGCAGTTTTTGGGCTGGAGACTGTAAATTACTCAGGAAAAGGGTTGAACCCTGGGAAAAGGGAGGAGAAACATTTAAGGGAACTCACTGTAGTTCAGGAAGTCTAACCCACCCAGGTTCCCCATTGTTTTTGGATAAAAACATGTTCCCCACAGTAATTCAGATTTATCCTTTAGGAGAACCTATCTCTTGTGTTGGGCTATAGGTAAAACCTCAAGAGGTTAGCATCTATAAATTAAAGCTAACTCAGACTATCTGCACTCCTACAAACCTGATCTCTTTTTGATCATATATATCATCTTCCTCTGGATTTAGTGGCAGAAAAAGAATCCACTATTGGCTGCAGCATAGGAAGCCAAGAAAATCAACAGAAATCTCCATGCACACCAAATATAGAATCATGGAATGCTTAGAGTTGGAAGGGACCTTCAAGATCATCAAGTTCCAACGCCCATGCCATGCACAGGGACACCTCCCACTAGACAAGGTTGCTCAAAGCCCCATCCAACTTGGCCTTGATCCCTCAACCCCTCCAGGGATCCACAACTTCTCTGGGAAACCCGGGCTACTGTCTCACCACCCTCGCAGCAAAAAATTTCTTCCTTGTATCTAACCTAAATCTCCCCTTTTTCAGTTTAAAACTGTTACTCCTTGTCCTGTGGCTCTCCTCCCTGATCAAGAGTCCCTCCCTGTCTCTCTTATGGCCCCTTCAGATACTGGAAGGCTGCTCTAACATCTCCCCAAAGCCTTCTCTTCTCCGGGCTGAACAGCCCCAGCTCTCTCAGCCTGTCTTTGTAGGAGAAGTGCTCCATCCCTTTGATCATCTTTGTGGCCCTCTGTTGGACGCATTCCAACAGGTCCACGTCTTTCCTGTTTTGAGGACTCCAAAGCTGGACACAGTAGTCCAGGTGGGGTCTCACGAGTGCAGAGTAGAGGGGAAGAATCACCTCTCTGGACTTGCTGGCCATAGTTCCTTTGATGCAGCCCAGGATGCGGTTGGCCAGTGCACACTGCTGGCTCTTGTTGATCTTCTCATCCACCAATGCCCCCAAGTCCTTCTGCTCAGGGCTGCATCATTGGAAATGATGACCAGTTATCCTAGCCTTTAATGAATCTTCATTCTGCTGGCTGAAAATGGAAAATAATTATTTAGCTAAAAAGGCCAGGGGGAAATCAGTCTTTGACAGTAATTAATACTGCTTTAATTACTTATGATGTATGTGAGAATATAAACTTTTTGATACTCTGGAATCAGTAGAAAAGCACTTCCAGATCTGGACAGTCATTGGCAACTATTGCCTGCTTTTAATATAGTAGACATTTAGATGTGGCTTATTTATCATGAGCTGGACACATATAAGGCAAAGTAGAGAGGCTTCTCTCTCCATAATTAAAGGTTAAAAAAGCTCAACATTTTTAACAGTTGCACATGTTTGGTTTTTTTAGAAACAAGTTTTAAGAAATTGACTCTGCTGCCACATTTCAATAATGGGTTTCAGTGCCTTGACAGGTTGAAGGATGTTTTCTCTGGAAGAAATTAATTGGTATTATAATGCCTACCAGTCATTAGAATCTAGACTCTGGTGTTAATAAAATGCCTGTTTCTTTCAGTGATGGTTTGTCCCATCTGCTATTAATTTCTGAAGAGATAAGAGAAAACCATAACCACTTTGCTCAGCAGCAGTAATCTGAAAACTCACATATCAGGATGTACTTCATGTATTTGAAAGAAGCGTGTAATAATAAAATGACATTTCCAAGAAGCTCGGGGGGGGGGAAAAACTTGCACCCCAATAATAAAATCAGAGCTAGAGACATTCATTTCTTAGCCATGAAGCCTCTGGCAGTTTGAGCAGACTATTTAACTTAATCCACTTCTGCTGCACACGTTTGAAGGGCTCTGTAATTAGAATTATACCTCGGGATGTCAAGAAGTGTCTGGATAGTGAAAGCTGCCTCTCTATGTTTCAGATTTGTAGATATATTTGTCTGAGTAAAGCTCTGACAAATGGGATTTCTTGCACCTGACACCTCCTCTGCTCACACGCTTGGGTGCTGGAGACCCTTGTGCCCCTCCAGCCATATCACTGTTTCCCAGCCATAAATTAAACATACCCCCTGAAGCGCAAGGAGGAAATAGGTCCTCCAAGAAGGTGACCTTGGACACAACTCGCCCCTCTGCAAACCCTGCCAGCCAGGCTGTGCTCACCCTGCTGGCTCCTGGTGAAGCAGGAGCTGGAGCCTCCCTTGGAAAAGTGCCAAACCTCTGCCTCAAATGTCTGTCTGCCCTAGGAAAGACCCTGTAAAAATAACCCGTCTATCACATTCTTGGTTTTATACACAAGATGAAGGTTTCTGCTAAAACACAATCTTTGCTTCTGCTCTGCAATGGTGAGATCCCACATGGAGTACTGTGTCCAGCTCTGGAGTCCTCAACACAGAAAGGACATGGACCTGGTGGAATGGGTCCAGCAGAGGGCCACCAAGATGCTCAGAGGGCTGGAGCACCTCTGCTATGAAAACAGGCTGAAAGAGCTGGAGCTGCTCAGCCTGGAGATCAGAAGGCTCTGGCAAGACCTTAGAGCAGCCTTTCTGTATCGGAAGGGAGCTCCAGGAGAGCTGGAGAGGGACTGTCAATAAGTGGAGTGATAGGATGAGGGGCAACAGTTTTAAATTGGAAGAGGGGAGATTTAGATTGGATATTAGTAAGAAATTCTTTGCTGTGAGAGTGGTGAGACATTGGAACAGGTTTCCCAGAGAAGTTATGGCTGCCTCATCCCTGAAGTGTTTATGACCAGGCTGGATAGGACTTTGAGCAAGCTGGTCTGGTGGGAGGTGTCCCTGCCCATGGCAGGGGAGCTGGAACTGGATGAACTTTGAAGGTCTCTTCCAACTCTAACCATTCTATGATTCTGATTCTTACATTTGGACTGGCATAGGCTTCAAGCCTATGGGTGAGGAGTCCCCAGAGGCTATCTACAAAGTGTATCAGAGGATACTGCAACTACTCATGCAGATGTTGATCTGGAGTAAAAACCCCTCTCTTTTTTTAACCAAATTTGCCTAATCCAGTTTTATTTTTCACTACGTATTCCTTCCCAGTACTCATTTTGCCTTCCTTCACTGCTTCTCAACACCAAGCTGATGCTTTTAAAGAGCATATATATATATATATATAACCTCAAGATTTCATTCCAACATGGAAATATTCACCTCAAATGACATATTTGCATATGCAAAATTAGAGTAGTTACTTTCCATATACAGCCGGAGGACCTGGTGCTTTGAAAGCTAACTTAGAATTGGATCTGAGTGTTCAATTCTTTTCACCCAGACTTTGCTTTCTGTTCTATTTACAGCATTAATGTATTTCCTACAGATACTAAAGCAATGGAATATAATAATAGATATCCATATTTAAATGTGTTGATACATACAAGACCTTCTGCCCCTGAATTTGCTAAATGTCCAAAAATATCTTGGGAATGCTGAAGGGTACAATATTGCCAAATCCATCACTGGGCAAAGAAGTACATATAGTACACTGGCTAAAGAAATTTTTAAACTATGAGCAGTGCACTTTGAGTGCATTGTAGCTCCGTTACAAAACCAGCAAACCCTGGAATATCAGTTATTCTTTTTGTTGCTCATGCCTCTGCATGTTCACAAAAGAGCAGAGACACTTCAGAACCCTAACTTCAGACCTCTGTTTGTTCATTAATTTTTCCTTAGGACACCCAGCGAGGACTCCCACACAGTTATACCAGCACAGAAAATTCAGTTTCCATCTAATGGAAGACTCTGGTATCCATACTTGCCAGCCAAATGTATCCCTAGTGTTTTCTACGTTACACTTTAAAGAACTCTGTTTAACAAAATCTATAACCTCAAGGCATTACCAATGGAAATGATTTCTGCATTAATTAATAGAAAAAAACATGTGTGTATGTGTACCATTTACATATTTTTTCTTTTACAAATTAGTAAACGGTATTAAAAATTTACTGAAGCCTGAATGGTGGCAGGATGAGTTAATGTAACTGCATAACTTCATTCTTGCTGCAAAGGTTTAACCATTTTAAAACTCTGAATGCACAAAACCTGTTTCAGATATAGAGTTCCTAAACCCATTGAAAGTTATTGCCTTAAACATAAGCAGGCTTTTCTGAAGCTCTGCATAAGGCTAACATACAAACAACAGTGGGAGGCACACAAGACAATCAGCAATGAAACAGACAATCAATACGAAACAAATAAGAATATGAAAGGCAACTAATAGCAAGTGTCAACAATGTGAAATGTACAAGATTACCCATGTCTACAAATGCACAGAGTCATGGAACTGGGGAATTGTCAGAGTTGGAAGAAACCTCTAGAGAGCATCCAGTCTAACTCCCCTGCTAAAACAGGATTACCCAGAGCACATCACTCAGGACTGCATCCAGGAGGGGCTTGAAGGTCTCCAGAGAAGGGGATACCATACCCTCTCTGGGCAGCCTCTTCCAGGGCTATGCCACCCTCGTCAGAAAGAAGGTTTTCTCATATTTGAACGAACTTCCCGTGTTCCAGCTTGTGCCCATTTCCCCTCGTCCTGTCATTGGGAACCACTGAGAAGAGTCTGGCTCCATCCTCCTTCAACCCACCCTTCAGATCCTTGTGAGCATGAAGAAGGTCTCCCCTCAGCCTTCTCTTCTCCAGCCTCAAGAGTCACAGCTCTCTCACTATTTTCTCCTCAGGGAGATGTCCAATCACTCCAGCGTCTTTGTTGCCCTACACTGGACTCCCTCCAGCAGTTTCCTGTCTCTCTTGAACTGGGGAGCCCAGTACTGGAGGCAGTATTCCAGTTGTGGCGTCCCCAGTGCAGAACAGAGGGGGAGAATGACCTCCCTCCACCTACTGGCCACACTCTTCCCTACACTGGCCCTCTTGGCCACAAGGGCCCATTGCTGGCTCATGGATAGTTTACTGTCTACCAGGCCCTCCAGATCCTTCTCCTCAGAAGTGCTTTCCAGCAGGTCCACCCCTAACCTCTACTATTGTCTGCCCAGGTGCAGGATGCTACACTTGCCCTTCCTGAATTTCATGAGGTTCTTCTCTGCCCAGCTCTCCAGCCTCTCCAGGTCATGCTGGATGGACAGTGGATTGCACATACAAATATATGCAAGTGTGTGTTAAAACAAACATACCTGTATATATGTAGGTATGATAAGTCTAGTTTTGCATTGCGATCAACATATATACTTGCATTTTGGAGCCACAAGCTTTCAGTAAGATAATCTTGAAAATAACAAATTTTACCATCAGTTGTTGAAAAATATGAATCTCTGTAGAAAATATTCCCTTTTTAAGAATTGCTTTAATATCTGTACTGCACTAGTCACATGCCTATGGTTTTTCTATCCAAAGTATAATCATAGGAAAAAAATGTTATGGTCACATTTTAACTTTATTTTTGATCATCAGGCCAAATTTTGCCCCTGAGTAAACTGAGCAGTGTCGGTTAGGTGAACAGAGGTTCTGTGGCTTGGCACTGGTTTAGCTGTAATCAAAGGTGATCCCAGCATTTCAGAGTAAAATACATTGATATTGGGCAAGGCCTTTTTACAGAACTCATTGAGCTGTAAATTATATGTTCTGTCATGGTGCCTCCCCAGACAATATGTGCACAGCCACTTTGTCTGAGTGCAGTTATTAAAAGCCTCCAACCCAATTTGGCATGTTCCATTGTGTGAAGTTACTAGGAACTCCAAACGGCACCAGTCCTGCTGCCACTCCGCAGGGCGTATTTCGTCTCCGCACTTGTGCACAGCTAAACAGAAGCAAACTGTTGAGGATGTTGACTGTCACACAAATCAACACAGGTAGAGATCAGTGTTTTAGGCTGCTGGGAAGCTTGGAAACATCTGTTCCTTAATGCAATCCAACCTGAAAATACGTTTCAAAACTATGCTTCTTCATACACTAGGAACAATGTACTCATGGGTGAATGGAAAAGGTGACCTGCAAAGGTTGCCGAGAATGGCATTATACCGAGCACAAAGATCGAGAAATTTGCTTCCCCAGCTGCTGACTCACAAGATCTCCGCTCATTACCAAGGAAGATGGAAAGTGCTGCTCTCCATTTGTATCGAGCATTCTCTGACTAATTGCCTCATTCCCAAAGAGGCAGCCAAAGTTAATCACCAAAAGAGCAGGGCAGCCTGCTGCCGGGAGAAAATAAATAATCCCTGCTATTTGCAAAAGGTTCTCATGGTCACAGTGTAGAACCCTCAAAAAGCCAGCCTGGGAGATGTCATCTTACCCAAGTCTCTGCCCTAGCAGCTGTTCTTGAGCACTTCTGCTATGAAGACAGGCTGAAAAAGCTGGGGCTGTTGAGAGTGAAGAGAATGCTCCACGGAGACCTTAGAGCAGCCTTCCAGTATCTGAAGGGTGCTACAGGAGAGCTGGAGAGGGACTCTTTGTCAGGAAGCGTAGTGATAGGACAAGGGGTAATGGTTTTAAACTGTGAGAGACGAGATTTAGATTAGATCTCAAGAAGAAATTCTTTGCTGTTAGGGTGGTGAGGCACTGGAACAGGTTGCACAGAGAAGCTGTGGATGCATCCCTGGAGGTGTTCAAGGCCATGCTCGATGGGGCTTTTAGCAACCTGGTCTGGTGGGAGGTGTCCCTGCCCATGGCAGGGGCTTTGGAACTCGATGGTCCCTTCCAGCTCTAACCATTCTATGATTCTATGCTCTATGCTGTTCTGAAGAGACAGGGTAGACGCAGATCTGTAAAGATCTCTAATAAGAGAGATCTCTAATAAGGTCTTCTACAGCTTTCTTAGGAACTGGTGACAGTGCTCACTTAACACTGCCAGTAGAAAATTTTATTCTTAACCTGAATGTCCCTGCTGGTATCCATGTCTGTTATTTCTTGTCATAGCTCTTATGAATCTGGAGAATGGCTCATCCCTTTAATGTTTTTGAGGTCAGAGATATGTCTTTTCTCAAGTTTTTTCTTCTCTAAGCTAATTAATTTATTCAGTCTCTCTTTATAGGTTATGTTTGCTTTTCTCCAAAACCTCCTGTCAATCTACATCATTCTTGATGCACGACCCCCAAAAGGGAAGGCAGAAATTCCTCTGAGGCTCTGCCAATGCTCAGAAAGGTAGCAGGTACTTCACATGTTTTGTAAACTAACTTCTGTTCATGTCTTGGTGTATGCAGTATGTATGTTCTTCATGACAGCATGACATCATGTTTCCACTATAAGCCCAGATGACCTTCCCTAGGGATGCTACCCAGTTGGTCCTTCCTCATCTGCCATGCCTGTCGTTGACTACTTCTGTTGAGGTGCCTTTCAACCCATGTTGAAATTATCTTTTCTGGTGGCAAGTACTCCAAGTTTTCAAGATGGTTTTGAATGTAATCATGCCTTCCACTGTTCTTGCAAACCTTTTCAGCTTTATATGACCTTCCCAGGGAAGTTGTGGCTGCCCCATCCCTGGAACGGTTCAAGGCCAGGCTGGATGGGGCTTTGAGCAACCTGGTCTGGTGGGTGGTGACCCTGCCCATGGCAGGGGGGTTGGAACTTGATGATCTTGAAGGTCCCTTTCAACTCTAACCATCCTATCATTCTATGATATGAGCTGCTAATGTAATAGCACACTATTTCATTGTGCTAACTCATAAGTATATGGCATGATGTTACGTTCAAAACAGAGGTCCAAGAAAGACCTCATTTTGGACATCCTTCTGCTTAGGGAGTGAGCCACTCATAATTATTCTCTGAACAAGGCCACCCACCGGTTTTGCCCTGCCCTGTAGAAGCTTAATCAATGTCACATATTATCTCAGCCATTACTGAGGTGGTGTCAAAAGCCTTATTAAAGTCAAGCTGTAACAACTACTGCTTCTTCTGTGTCTACATGCAATTATCTCATCACCAAAGAAAACTAGATTGATCTGACACTGTTACTCCTTGATAAATCCAGTGAGTCCCTTACTCATATATTCATATATACTTTTGAAAGGTGCTCTTATAAAGTTTCATTAACTATTGAAGGATTTTTCGACAAATTGCTGTGTAACTGACTTATCTACAGTCAATTCCCCAAATTTCCTTTCTTCACCATGTTGAAGAGAGATGAATACAGCAATTCCCAGTGACAGAACAAGAGGTAATGGGCACAAACTGGAACATAAGTAGTTCCATGAGGAGGAACTTCTTCACTTTGAGGGTGGTGGAGCCCCAGAAGAGAATGCCCAGAGAACTGATGGAATCTCCATCTCTGAAGATGTTCAAAACCCACCCACCTGGACACGTTACTGTGCAACCTGCTCTGGGTGGACCTGCTTTGGCAGGGGCTTGGACTAGACAATCACAGAGGTACCTTCCAACCCCATATCATTCTATGATTCCCTCCTGGCTTTCAGTGTCTGCCCTTCTTTCTGCATTCTCTAGGGCAACTTCTGCCTTTCCTGAGGTTGCTTCAGAGACTTCTGGATGAAGTCGTCTTTGCTAGAGAACAGGACAATTGGCAAAGACCCTTTAAAGATTCTGTCATAATTCAGGGTGGTGGGATGTGTGGAATAAAACCTTTAAAAATGAATCAGAAATAGTAAAAAAATAACATGATCTTTGGTATGATGAAACACTAACACCTGTCAAGTTACCTGTGTTACTGTACTGTCTTTGGGTACCTTTAACTTCAGCAAAACTTCGCTTGTCCTATATTTTCCTCATTTAACAGACAGGGAAAGTCAAAGACCTGAGTATCTGAAGGCCTCATTCATACTCTACTCTTAAGAGAAAAGTACACAGCATCTTGTTCTCAGTATGCCCTACTGAAATAGTCAGGCTGCACCTAGCAAAACAATTTCTAGGTGTCATTCTGAATAAATCCCATCCTCCATATTGCCAGTCAGCAACAAACCCAGAAATGAAAGCCAGACCCAGCAACATACCAGTGCACTGAGCAAAACCTCACTGCCTTTACCTGAGGAAAACAAGTTTAATGGGCCTTTGCATACAGGAAAACTTCCTAAAGCCCTTTATCTATCATAAGGAAAAAGCAGAAGAATATATGTAAAGTGTGCAAGAGGCCCAGGGGAAGAGCCTGAGCTAATTTTGTGGTATGCAGAAAGAGAGGCATTTTTCCAGCCTGGGGACACAGGAAACACTGACGAAACAAGAAGACTGTCAGATGTTGGGAAAACTCTTTTAGTGATAGGGCCAAAGAAAGACCATGTACCTCTTTAAGAGCAGGTTGGAGCTGGTTAGGAATTGCATAATTATTGGGTCCTTTCCCCCTCTTTTCCTTAATTCTACAAGACAGCAGTATTTCATCCCTTTTTTTGATGGGATCACTTTCCAGATGCTTTATTTTTACACCATGTCAATTATGAAAAGACTTTCTCTGAATGAAGCAGCCAAATTTTTCAAAAAAATGCAGCAAAACCAGCAAATTTTTCAATAAAATGCAGCAAAAATGGCATGACTTTTTCTATAGTTACCAAGGCTGATTAAAAAAACACTTCTGTCTAAATGTTTTCTTACACAATTAAGTTTGCCATTAAGGAGTCATCTTCTTTTTGCAGAAAAGTAACAATCTGAGATCAGGAAGGCTTTTCCAGCCCTGTTCCATAGCAACATATGGAATATGCCTACCCAAAACACATTTCCCAGGATATGCTAAGGGAAGGGTAGTCCTCGGAAGCATCTGCTTTCTACACTGGAGGAGGTGGTGCCTACCCAGGAAGCAGGTCTAGCAAGAAGAACAGATGAAGGAAGTGACCAAGTTGTGTTGCCTTCAGCGGAGGTACCAGGACTGAGCTTTGCTCTCCTGTCATATCAGCTTATACATATTTCTACAAGAAGTGTAATACTTCCAGTGGAAATGCTTAATGGAAAATATTTTCTTGGTTTTGTTACTGGAAAAAAATATCTATTTTCTGACTGGCACTGGCTACTAACTTCACAATCTCAGTCAGGCAGGCGGTACATGCACAAGAGTGATCAGAAATGACCATTCAATGTGCAGCCACCTCATTTCCCTCAGAAAAGAGAGGCAAATAACTTTGAAAGATTAGACACCCGACCACACATTTATCCTGCATGAAAAAGCCCATTTCTTCAAGAAAATCTCCTATCCATTTGGCAGCAGGCTTTTCTCATATGAAAAATGCTGCCTTGATCTTTAAAGCCAAGAAGACACGGAGGAAGTTCCCAAGGCTCTCACCCAGTGCCATCCCCTGAGCTAGCAGGGTCTGGGGAAAGAAATCACACTCTTCCTCCCATGCATGAAACTGATCTCAGCTTAATTTCTGCTCCTAAGAGGGCTGGTCACCAGATCAGCTTCAAGAACTCATGTTACCCCTGCTCCACACCATGGCAAGCAGAACCACCAGCTCCTCCCTGCTTTCCCTTTCCTGTTGGGGAAAACGAAGAGACACAGATGACTTGTCAGTGTTTTCAAGAGTTTTCATGAGGATGGCGAATCAGTGAAACCCCAGAGGCATCCATCTGGTCTAGCAGGCAGCAGCCTTGCCTACGTGCTGTCACCAGCCCTCCCCACGTGCTTAACACTCTGTGCCCTTCCTTTGTAGCTCCTGGTTTGCAGAGATGTGGACTTTCTGCTTTAGTCCTGAGGCAAGCTCATGTGAGCCCTTGGAGCTGAAGCCCAGGGACAGTAAACCAGTGTGTGGGGAAGCAGGTTTTTTTGGTGTCCTGCTACTGAACAAACACGCTGGGGCGACACTTGGTGGTCCCAGAAATGGGGCTGGTGCAGTTTTCCTCTTTTTGGGAGGAAAAAAAGAGTACAGTTGAGCTTGCACGAGACAACTTCAATGTGCAGTCACTGTAGGTATTTAGAGCCTTGCTGTGACTATGAGATGGGCAGATGGTGCTCACACCTTTTTACCAGCACAAAAAGCCTTACAGGCGAGCACACTCACTGCCTGTCCTGTGCCATCAAAGCCATATGTAGCTGCCTAAAGATGTCATCATTAAAAAAGAGAAAAAAACCCCCACCATTCCCTCTCACTCTGGCAGCTGCTCGGTCACTCCTTGTGTGGCTGCTGGCCCCAGCAAGGCCAGTCCCTCCAACAGCCATTTTCGCTTTTGACCACCACCCCATAGCTCTCAATGTTCCATCTGATGGCCGAGCCCTGGAAAGGGCTGCACAAGCCTCGCTGCCCCTGCTTCACTCAGTTTGCCATTTGTCCTGCCTCCCCGGTGCCGAAATCTGCTCAGAAATGGGCAAAAGATCCAATTGGTCCAGTGGAGAGCCACAAGGATGATCAGAGGGCTGGAGCACCTCTCCTGTGAGGACAGGCTGAGGGAGCTGGGGCTGTTCAGCCTGGAGAGGAGATGGCTCCACGGAGACCTTAGAGCTGCCTTCCAGTATCTGAAGGGAGCTACAGGAGAGCTGGAGAGGGACTCTTTGTCAGGAAGTGTAGTGATAGGGCAAGGGGTAATAGTTTTAAACTGTGAGAGAGGAGATTTAGATTACAGATTAGGAGATTTGGATTTTAGATATTAGATATTAGGAAGAAATTCTCTGCTGTGAGGGTGATGAGGCACTGGAACAGGTTGCCCAGAGAAGCTGTGGATGCCCCATCCCTGGAGGGGTTCAAGGCAACCTGGTCTGGTGGGAGGAGTCCCTGCCCATGGCAGGGGGTTGGAACTCAATGATCTTGAAGGTCCCTTCCAACTCTAACCATTCTATGACTGTATGAATGTATGTTCTATTGTTTCTGATTGTGTTCTTTGAGCCTCAATGAAAATAATTTTGGGCTGAAAGGCAATATTTCCTTCTGGGAGACAGAGAACCATAGCACAGTTTATGTTTACGGCACAAAAGTGCTCTGAAAAGCTAAACAAAAACAAAATAAATCATTTGATTGTAATGCGTAAGATTTAACTTTTGCTAACTTTTATACCCTCTGGGGATACAGAGTCCCACGCCAAGGGCATTTCTGGTGCTGAGATACCCACAGCTTGTGTTGACTTTGGTGTTACTGGTCTTGCTTTGGGAATCATGGAGTCAGCTGAGGCCATAGGATAACCCACAGCTATAGCTACTGCAGAGATCACCACAGTCAGCAAAGTCATAGGAGTGAGGGTTCCCAAAGCCCACTTGCCCTGCCACAGCAGGGGACACCCAGACATGCGTGCTCACAGAGAGGGAAAGAAATGGGACAGAACAGCCCTCATGACATGGCTCTCCAGGGATGACCATCCAGACCATGGCTGAGCTCTCTGGCCACCAAAAGATATTCTAAAGAATATTTTGCCTGACAATGAAATCAATGCACAGGCATGGGGGGTGCGGGG
>VZRU01021312.1:51545-63863 GCA_013398155.1 Pedionomus torquatus | reverse complement strand
GGTGCGGGGGAGGGGGAGGGGTGGGACGACACAGCGAAGGAAATTCTGTTTTTCCAGCAGGTAAGCAAAGCACATTGCAAAGCCAAACAAATACTAGAATCCTGTAACACCGTGTTTCCAGGTCCCAAACCTGCAGATGTTAAAGCCCGCTTTTTAGATGCCATTCCAGGCAGAGCAAAAACATGAACTTTGGGAAGTAGCCTCTCAAAAACAAAATCATAAAATAACTCCAGACTCCACTGTGGCCTTGCAATCTCTTCTGTGATTATTTTGCCAAAGACTATGAGTATATTGCAGTCCAGCTGTTGAAATAGATAAAGGAGTGATTTATGGTGGGCACAGCAATCCTCAGCTCACCAGTGGAACAGCAAAAGAACTAGTCTAGCAGACAAACAAAACCTGAATACATACCGACACAGGTGTGTCCTTTGTACAGCCCAGAGGAGAGCTCAGGGGACGGTGGGTCGTTTCCAGAGGGGAGAGAGGAGGAAGAAGCAGCCTTCAGCAGAAGTGTGAGCCAGAGGATGCAGAATAAACTAAGGAACGTTTGGTTAGACTTCTTCATCCTAAGGAAGGAAAGAAAGGAAGAAATCAGGTGGGAAGGACGCACATGGACCTGTATTCCTTTAATGCTGCATCCTTGTCTGTTTAGCAGCTTGAGGAGAAAGGAGGCTGGTGTGCCTAGATAGCTACACGTGACACAGGGGCTGCTCTGCAAGCAGAGGACAAATGTCTCCCTCTCAAGGGGTGCACAGAGGATCTTACACTCCTGCATCACAGGATCTCTCCCAGCCCCTGCCCTTTTCACACCCCATAGCCCATTCAGGGAGACTCTGCAGCCACCCTCCACAACCCAGAGAGTCCCACATAGGTGGGTACCCCATGACCACGCTAGGAGGACAGCCTCACGGCCCCGGCTTGCTCTCTGTATCCCCACGTGCCCCCCGCTGCCCCATTTGCAGCTCTTCTCAACCTGCTGGCTTGGGAGGACTACGAGGGTTGTGTGAACAGCTCTGGCTCAGCGTTCCCGTCTTCTGTTGTAAGCAGCTGATGACTAATGACCTTAAACCACAGTAGCTGCTAGAGCCACTCAGCATGAAAAACACAAGACACTCCCCTGAACAACTAGTGTTGCAAAGACAAAATAGAGAACACACCCAATCCTACAAACCCTTCCCCCAGCCCCATCACTCCACTGCCCTCCTCTGCAGACCAGAAAAAACAACCCACCCACAAATCTATCTCCAGCTGCTTCTGTAAGATTTTTGACCAGGGTTTCCATTTGGGAGGATGGGGCATGAAAAATAAAAGAGGCCACTCAGGCTGCAGCTGCTCGGGAGGGATGAGGTGGAATGAGGGGGGGACAGGGAGCACAGGGAGGGACAGGATTTCCACACTGGGATTTTGCCAGAGTTGAGCCAGGGGGATGGGAAGCAGCTACTGGTGTAAGGAAAGGAGCAGGAGCTGAACCCCTGTGCTCATCATCTCTGAGGATGTTTGTTTGCAGCCTCCAGCCACCTGTGAGGCTTGAAAAATCCTGAGCTTTTCCAGCTTCGGTTTCCCTGTCTCTTTTATTTATTTTTTTTCCCCCTCCCTCCCAGTTTCCCCAGATAAGGCAGAAACCCAACATTTCCCAGCCTGAAGCAAAAGCAGGGAGTAAAACCTGTTTAAATGACATTGCTTCAGAGGTGGAACAAGCCCAAACAGCTAAATTCCAGGTGCTGTGGATGCAAAGATGGCTCTAAAGATACGATGGGGGTCCAAAGCTACATCCAACCTCTGCCTCTGCCTTTTTGTATAACCGTGGGCAAGTTTCTTACCCCTCCAGCAGGCCATGAGTACTCATCTTTCCTTTCCTCTCCTTGCCTGGCTTCTTCAGAAGTGGGCAGAGTCCTACCGGCTTGCTAAAGGGCAATGAGGAGCCTGTCTCATTTGGCATTCCTACATGCTTCCTGGGCACAGTTAAAGGGGACTCATAAATGCTGTTGTAAAAGGAAAAATAAAGAATATAATAAAATCAGTGATTACCTGCCAAATCTTCAGACTTTGCTGCAGATCAAGATGATTGTACAGCGATCAGGTCAGCCTTAGTACTTAATGTGGTTTGGTTGTTTTTTTTGCAAACCACTGCTCTTCTGTGGGAACCTGACCTATGACATTTTTTAAGGTCAGCCCCAGAAAGTTTGCCTCAACTTTGATAATGACAACATCATCAGTGGGCTCTGGGGGAAAAAATAAAAATAAATTTTAAAATATAGGAGAAAAAAAAATATTGTTAAAAGCTTCAATGTGAATACAAATCACTGTATATCTCCATTCTCTAAGCCAAGCCATTGACTTCCGATTTTTGCTAAAAAAGAAAAAAAAATAAAATAATAAAAAAAAAAAAAATAGAGGAAGTAGCTGTTGCCTGAGTTTGCAGACCTGTTCCTGCTTATTATTTTCTCTATAGCTAGCAATGCTAGTTTTCTTTCTTTTTTTTTTTTTTTTTCTTAATAGCAGATGAACAAAAACCATAGTGCAAAGTACCTTGTACATATGCCAGTCCTACTGAAATGTGCAGGATGTTTTCCTTAATGCTGTAAAAACTACTATAAAAAGCCAATATGCTACAGTGACTGCAGCTCCATTAAACCCTTTTTGCCACACATTGCACTCAGTTCCCAATGACACTTTGAAGTCCTTTAAAAATTTTGCGTAATGGCTCATGAGCACTTGCTGCAAAAGCAGAGTGCTAATAATAGGCAAGAAAAAAATCTTCCTCGTAGAGAGGTCTTCTGCATGGGTTCCGCTTTATATCTATAGCAAAATACAAATCTAAGCAACAGCACTTACAAAGTACATAGATAGATCCCAAGCTGCTCCCAGGCATGTTAAGCCTGCAAAGCATACAGCTCTAGCCCTATCGTTGGCTGTCTTTATTTTCTTCCATTTCAGTCTGGGGAAAGAGTGGTGAGATAACCCAGGATGGTGTGTAACACAAAGCTGGGTTTTTTTGCAATACCTTAGGCATTTGCCAAGCAAAGAAAACCCCAGCACTTTGAAAATATGCAGTCTGGTCACCCAAATGAGGTAGTTGCATGTGTAGATTCCAAGGACAGCTGGGAAGGTGACACACACCCCTGCCATCCCCCTTGGTTAAATCTTTCTCCTGCCCACACAAATCAGATGGGAAGCCCTGTCTCTCACCAAGTAGGGTTTCTCTTAATATTACTTCCAACTCCCTGAGACAGTAAGATCTAAAGCTGTCTTGGTACAAGAGCAAAGGAGTGCATGATGTCTCTTAGTAAGTACGTGAATGATGTTTATGGGAGGTTAAAAAAAATCACATTAGATCTGGCCCAAAGGAAGGGATTTGATCATATCTGCTTCCATTAAGCTTGTGTACAACACCTAAGCCAGGAAAGCAGACCTGGGACAAGGGTGACTTGGGAGATGATGGTACCTACCTAAAAATAAAGGATGTGGCAGCACAGACTCTCTGCAAAGCAACAGAACACATGGGTGATGCCTGGGATGCCCCTTGCCCCAAAAAAAGTCTGGCAGGGTCACCGTACAGCTTGCAAGCAGCTTTATCTTCTCAGCTCCCTTGTTTTTTCAATTTTACTCACTTAAATAGAGTTGAAAAAGCCACTAACATTTTTTTCTCGCTACAGGTGTCACTTCTGAAGAAGGGGCAAGACTGTACAGAGCCAGAGGAGCAGTGAGGACACCACCTCTTGCAGAGAGGAAATCCACAGTGCTCTGGCAATGACCCAGCCCAACAGACACCCAGGTTAGACTGTTAGACAGAAGATGGAGGGTCAACTGAATTTTTTCAAGGCTGGATTTGGCCCAGTCATAAGAAATATATGAATAAAAAAATGAGCCCACACACATCTTATACACCTCCACACAGAATCACAGAATGCTATGGGGTTGAAAGGGCCCTCTGGAGATATCTAGTCTAACCCCCTGACAAAGCAGGTCCTCTTAGAGCAGCAAGAACTTGTCCTGTGCAACACACACTGCTGTTTCCTATCAAAGAGAGGAGGGGTACCTGCAGCTCCCCCCATTCAGTACATAGACAAGGAAGGACATACGTTGCTTTCTCTGTAGCGTTTCAGTAAAACACTGCCCTGAAGGAAAGTCCTGCAGCTCTCTACAGTTTGCTCTCAGGGTGCCTAAACACACTGAGGAGCGTGCTCCTCTCACCCTGCTTAATGGACAAGATCATTACATCATAGAATCACAGAATGGTAGAATGGTTTCTCGGGGTGGGGGGTTTAGGCACACAAGGGTCTGCAGAGCTAATTGCCAGGTACCTTATTCCCACAGTATTAAGTGTGATGCATCACACCATGTAAGAGTGGCTGGGGGTCAGCAGAGAGGGCTGCAGGAGCTAGTAGACCGTGACGTGCCCGACTTGGTAACTCTCAGCTCAAGCTCTCCAGCCTCTCTCCATTCAGGCAGAGCTGAGAGAAATCTGCACACATGCAT
Source organism: Pedionomus torquatus (assembly GCA_013398155.1). Lineage (NCBI taxonomy): Eukaryota > Metazoa > Chordata > Aves > Charadriiformes > Pedionomidae > Pedionomus > Pedionomus torquatus. The sequence continues at coordinate 59,384 of VZRU01021312.1, read as the reverse complement.
GGCTGCTGAAAACTTGAGGCAAAGCAGACACAGATGAGCAGAACCTCAACTGAATTTCCACAAAAGCAGAGCAGACAGCGGCAGGGCATGTGCATAGCTAATGACGAAATCCAGTCCCCATGGCTGGCTTCAAAAGTAGCGTCGTCACTGGGGTTTGAAGGATGCACAACAGACAAAGCTTCTTGTGCTTTCATACTAGTCCCTGACACATAATGTACATTGGCTTGGGTAGCAGTGACAAATAATCTGGGGGACAGGTAAGATTTCAGCCTCCGCTGTTGCTGCCCCTGGTAAAAATGCTATGGAACTGGGTTGGGGTTTCTGATTTTCTGAATAAGGGCTTAAACACAATGTAAGACACACCCTGTCCCCAAAAGAGACACCTGCATGCAATTGCCACCAGAGATATGAAATAAGGTGTGAGGCTGAAGTTCTTTTCAACACTGCTTTCTATAATGGGTCCCTACAGACCTGATTATGTACATAGCAAATACACTGGGGAAAAAAAAGGCCTTCAAAAAGAAAAAAAAAAGCAAATACTTGCATGAAGCTCCAAAACAGGACAGGGAAGCATTGGTACATCATTTGTCATGATTAGGGACCATTCGGTTGAAAAAGAGAGACAATCCCTTGAAATATGGAAATAACTTACTAAAGGCCGTCAGCTGGCAGTGTATTTGTCCAAGTCACAGCACACACTGCTGCCTTTTTTTCTTTTTTCTTCTTTTTTTCTTTTTTTTCCTTTTTTCTTTTTTCTTTTTTCTCATTTTTTACTATTTGGTTATATTTCTATTACATATTTATTTTTAAGACATATGCCTTTTTTTCCTCCTTTGTCACATTCATGTATGCATTTTTATGATGATTAAACGTTTTCTCAGAAGGCTTTCTCTCCTCTTTGGCGTGTTGTTCAGTTCTTAAGGGAACAGACATAAGCTTTGTATTTTTGTGTCTGGACAGATAAAACCTGCAGGAAGACGCCTTTAGATCAAAGATCCTCTCAGATCCTTTTTCTTCCTTTTCCTTTCAAAACATCATCCTTTGTGCCCTTTGACTCTGAAGTTCCCACTGTTTCGTTGCATTGGTTATTTTTCATTACTGCTCTCTGAATTTCTCAGACTGTCATAATCATCTCTGTGGTTGGTGCATTATCCCTGGCATGGAGGAACATTTCCAAAGCCCCATGTGGATTTGCTACTGTGCCACAGCCAACTGAGTCATTCCCTCTGCCCCAGTTTCCTTATCACTTTTGGTTCAAGTTATGCATCTATTTCAGATTCTCTCTCCATCTCGTTGTTATTCAAAGCTGCAGGGAAAGCATTTATACCAATATTTTCCTACACTCATATCTGAATTTTTTTGCCAAGCTGTAGCTGAGATGATTATCCTTTATTCTCCAACCTTTAATAAAAATTAAATGCTTCAGTGCTCCAGCTTGCAAAAGCTGTTGACACCTGCAGTCTTGGAAATGTAAATAACTGACACAACTTCCTTCAGTTTTGGGTATAAAAAAATGTGGGAACAAGATTCTCAGGGCTTTCAAATGGGAACCTGTGACAAATACAGCCGTGTTGTTGGTGACAGAGTACGTTTTCTTTGTGGGTCAGTTTTAGTACAGTAAAATAAACCTGGCTGTTGTGTTCTTACTGCATGCAGATGACACTATACATTCAGGCGTAATCTCACCAACATCGATTTGGCAGATAGAGCTGTGAGGGCACAACCAAGGGCCTTTTCAGATCTCAAGAAGAACTAATTATTGCTGTTATCTAGACAAAAGAAACAACCCTGGCAATTAAGGAGCAAGAGGGTGTGGCAATGTTACTGAGAAAGGACTAATTATAAAGGGCTTAGTTAGAGCACTTAGGAAACAGAATCACTCAGAGGCAGCTGTAAATACAAGTCAGGAAGCCTGGAATGGACTCTGCTGCCCTGCAGTTTGGGTACTCCTTTAAATCTCAAAGCAAAAGCCAAGCATTACCAAGTCAGCATGATGGTGTTTTTCTCCCATTATTGCCTTGCCATAAATAGCTTAGTAGCCTGCCAGGCGAGCCGAAATCCACTCTATTGCATCCATTCCCGCAGAGCCATCGCTATTGCATCGGGGTTGTGTTAGAAATGTAACCCCATATTAGGTTCCCGGTTTAGCACTGGTTGAAGCTGTGGAAGAGGGGAAAGTTTGCCCCAGACCACTGCCAGGTTATAAGGTGTGTACAAGCGGAGCACCACGACACCACCAGAGGAGAAAAATAAATGTTTGATTACGTTTATTCCATTTGATCTTTCCTCCAGTAACAAATAAAAGAAATGCAGCTCAACAGCTTCTTGATCTCAACACAGAACACGTGTCAATAAAGGATAATTATTCCCAGTGTTTGGGTTAGGGAACAGCTCTAACTGTCATTGGAGGCACTTTTAGCATGTACCAAAATTCATGAGATTATTTAAACATATCGTTTGAGGCTTGTACTGAGACTTCTGTGATCAGAAATGGAACATTTATAACATCCATGGTGTCGATGGCACTTCACAGTTCAATAATACTGTGGTGTTATTACACAGGGGGATTTTTTTTTCCTCTTTTCAAAGAGCCATTTCACTGTTTTGCTTCAATAATAAAAGTCCTGCAGGTGAGCTGGACAGTTTCCATCAGCAAAATGGCCCTGCAGGGATAGCATCCGTCATCCATAGATGAATACGCAAGGGCAGTGCAAGCTGATTTTTCAAATATTAATTAAGCAAGTCACTGGGCAGCCAGGCATGTACGGAGATTTCTTTCTCTACAGGAAGTCAGACTGTACGAATGCACTCAAAACACTTGGAGGACTATATATCCCCTAACTCAAACAAGCTGGAGGTTACAGACAACAAAGATTGCACTGACCTCTCTGATAATCTGGCCTTATACAGACACACCAAATTCAGGCACGAGGTCAGCCCTCAGCCCTTCACCTTTCACATCTGTCACTGAAAATTCATGGAGGGCTTATTTGCACTCATCTGCCTTTTCGCCTGCAGCAGATTTTATGCTAACACCTGACATCACTGGTTTAGTCTTGCACATATACAAGAAGATGACACAGGCAGCTGGTTTTAATTACCACCACTCACTGCCATCTCACCATAAAGCAGAAATATGCCTCTCCAAAACTGCTCTACATTCAAAAAAATCTTTCTTCTTCCTTACCCTGGTTGGGCATCCCACAGATCTATCTCTTCCTGGCTTCAGACTCAGATCTCTGTTTTCTATTTTTTTCTGACCCACTCCAGAAATTTGGATATTGGGGAAAATGCTCAGTTAAACACAACGGCACTTATTCAGGCTCCTTCTGGAGGGGGTCCAGAGAGGGCAATGGAGCTGGTGTGGAATCTGGAGAAGAAGTCTCATGAGGAGAGGCTGAGAGAGCTGGGGCTGTTCAGCCTCGAGAAAAGGAGGCTGAGGGGAGACCTTCTCACTCTCTGAAAGCAGAGTGTAGCCGGGGTGTGTGTGTGTGTGTGTGTCAGTCTCTTCTCCCAAGTCACAGGTGATGGGACAAAAGTAAATAGCCTCAAGTCACACCAGNCCATCCCTGGAGGGATTTAAAAGCTGGGTTGACATAGTGCTTAGAGACATGGGCTAGTGATAGTTTTTATCAAAGTTCAGTTGATGGTTGGACTAGATGATCTGAAAAGTCCCTTCCAACCTAGACACTGCTATGATTCTATGCAGTAAGGTGAATGGCTGGGGCTTGGTGCAAATTTGATGAGTTAATTCATCCCAAAAGAGACTTGAACCTGAAGAAGGCACACATGACTCCTGCCTTCACATCAAGGAACAGCCCTGTGAGAATCAAAACCAGCAGTACAAGGCACATCAAACTGTAAGCAAGGCGCTGCGTCACAATTTTTCCCCCACTCACTGTGCCCTGAATGCAGAATATTTCCACCTGGACTCCGGCCCCTTCACACACACTGGAGTCATTAAATCATCCATTAAGACACCATCCTATGTGCATGGTGGGGTAGCTGCCTGCCTGGCTCCCTCGCTCATTATTGGCCTTCTGTGGTCCTTTTCAGCCAATTCAATGGAATATAAATAGCATTTCAGATAAGCGTTCACTCTCTTATTATACCTTTCCAACCTCTTTCTGCTCTCACTCTGGTTGTATAAAAAAGCTATGAGCTTTCAATGAGCTACTGAATCCTTTTTGAACCCTGATATAAGTTCTTACAAGGTTTATTGAATATGAGGTATATAGGCACCTGAATTAGTAAAATCTAGCCAACTAAATTGTTCAGACAGAATGTGGAAGCAAAATCCTCCCTTGCAAATCAATCTGTCTGACATGATAAAGTGCCCCAAGACTGGTGATGCTGCATTCATGGAATCATAGAATGGCTTGAGTTGGAATGGACCTTAAAGATCATTTAGTTCCAAGCCCCCTGCCCTGAGCAGAGACACCTCCCACCAGACCAGGTCCCTCAAAGCCCCATCCAGCCTGTCCAAGGACTCACCTCATTTTTTTCTGGAAAGGTATGTCTATAGCCACCAAAAAGTATGGTTCAGGCTTTCCTGTCTTTTTCTTTTCTTTTTTTTTTTTTCTTTAAATAAAGCAGCTGGATGCTACAGCAGGGATCATCTTTCTTTGCCTAAATAACGTAAGGTGAATGCTGTACAACCAAACAGTAAGTACAGAGAGGATGACTCAGGAATGTCACCCCGGCTTTTACTGAAGCATTACACTCTGTCTTTCTGGCTTAGAAAACAAATTAACACCAGAGTGTTTATGGATTTTGTCTCCTGGTTACTAGTTTGCCACCATTCATCATTTAGACTCAGTGTTTATTTAAAGCAACTGACATAAATTAAAAACAAACCTTGAGGGTATTAAATAACCTCCAGTAAAACTCCTTCCCCTCACTGAAGTAATTTTCTAACAGGAAAATACCTAGATAAACCTCTTCGTCTAAGACGAAGATCAACAAAGTTGGGGCTGAGCAATTTTTACCCTCCAAACTTCACCATTGAAGGAAAAAGGGAGCCTCTTGATTGCTTCTGGAAGGATAAATAAGTGGAAACGGATTTTGGGGACACACCAAAGCAGCCATCTCAGTCTCACAAAAAGGTGGCAGACAGACACCCCAGCAGTAAGTCTGTCACTCCACTAAATTCCCACCACATAAAGCCAAAGAAGAAAACAGTCGTGTTCTAGAGTTCTCCAGGCCCTGAACTGAACACAAACCAGCAGCTGCTTCTAGCAGTGAGCAGAACCCAAGAAATGTTTTTCCCAGGAAGCAGAAATCATAATTATACAGCTGGGTATGCCCAAATCTATTCATATTCTATATGCACAGTGGAAACATCTCTACTTGCAATCTATGGCTGCGCTTCTTTCTGCACTGCAGTGAAGCTGTAGATTCCCAGCCAGGAGGTCTGATTAATTGCTTCTGAGCAATACAGTGATGGTGGTGGTGGTAAAAGTCCAGATAAAAGCATAATGTGCAAGACAGGGAATTTCATTTCATATTAGTAGCTGGCCAGGCAGTAGACCAAAGTTTCTAGAAATGGAGCACAGTGTAGAGGCAGATGTCCCAAGCAGCATGGCTGGAGATAACATCAAGAGGGATGAGCTGGTACGTCCCAGCCGCAATAAGCAATATTATTCATGCAGCTAGCCAGTGCTCTGAGAATCTAGGTCTCATTAGTGTTTTTTCTTCTACCCAAGCCTTTCCCCTTTCCAGCCCATGTAGTCCTCTGTAGGCAAATTCCTACTTTGAGAGCCCTTCAGAAAGGAAGTCTCCTGCCCCAAAGCTCTGATGTGGAAACCACGAAAGTTGGTTATGCAATTTTAATGACCCCATGTTGCAAGTTCCTGCACATTTAGTAATGAGGAAGTGAGAAGAGGTAGGAAAGTCATGTTCCTGCCTAAAAGTGAACATCTAGGTTTGGGTATCTCTGCTCCATTCATGAATGCTGGTTTTTGGTAAATGCTTAGCATTGACCTTCTGAGAAATCAAATCCCAGTTAAGCCTTTCAAGACAAGCAGCCAAAACCCAGAAGCAGTGCTGTGGCAAAAATTGTATACCTAGATTAGGAACTAGGAGATACCAAATAGGTAAAGGAAAGTTGCCCGATTTCTTTAAGGATATACAAAGAAACTATTTATTTTCCCTGAAGCTGGTGTCATTTCCAGCCTTTCAAAACTAGAGAACATTGCTCTAGAAGTATTTGGTGCATCACACTATTTATGCAATAATTTGTGATGTAAAATTCATTATTCATGTATCTACATCATCCCTTTGCTCTAATCCTACATCCAGCAGTTTCTTTTGATGACTAGTAAAAATAATCACAGTCACCACAGATGAAGGTAAACTGTAGCTTTTATCTAAAACTCTCTGGCTATATTTATCAGGTGATTGCTTATGTTTTCAGAGAGGTAACCTGGTTCCACTCCTGTCAAGCACAACAGCAGCTCCACGGGCTCCCAGGCCCCTACTTTGCTTGTGCCCAGCACCTGGGATGGCATCCTTGGTGCTACCCTGCAACCCTGAAGAGCATCCACCTCACTAAAGGGCTCCCCTAGCACACTGGGCTTGTTTTTTGTAGAGGGTGCTAAACATTTCCACCCAGAATGCAGGAAGAAGGATGCTCTGGGCCACAACTGCTTCTGCACATTTAGTTGTAGCTCTCCAGAGAGAATCAGGAGATGAAGTCAGCAGTGTATTCCCTAGCCCTAGATGCAGGCTATTTGGTGTGTCTCCTACACACTGCTGAGACTGTTCAGGTTCTCTGAACTGGGTTTTCACTCCCTCCAGTGCAGCCAGTGAGCAAGCAGGCGTTGATAATGTCAAGAGAGCTTACCTGATGGTGGGAGATCGTGGCACCCAGGTGAAAATCAATTATTGCCTTCCTCTGAGCCAGATAAAGCAGAACACACCGTGAGTATGGGCTGTCTGAAGTGCTGGTTTGGATTTGCAATAGGAAGGATACCCAGCAAGATTTCCAGCTGTATTTCCACTAATACACACACCCCCCAAAAAAATAAATTAAAATACTTAATTGCTGAGATACCCTGACCCAAGACCTCAGTCACTAAAATTTGGCCTGCTGATTGCCATTTCTTATAAAGTAAATATAGAATCATAGAATGGTTAGAGTTGGAAGGGACCTTAAAGATCATTGAGTTACAACCCCCTTGCCATGGGCAGGGACAAGTGTGTTAGGGATACTTTCTATCCTCACCTTTACTTTTGACTTTACACCCCTTGGTATAGTGTGGTCACTCAGATGGTAACCCTTGGCCTTCAGAACACAACTGGTGGGTCCTCAGCCTTTTTTTTTTTAGTGGTGCCTCTCCATGGTGACCATCTGGGGGCATCCACGTTCTGATCCTCCCCTCATATCGTAGCTCTCTCCTAAAGTATTTCTGAGAGAGGAGATAATCCCTCCAACAGAAGCTTTTTATTTTGCCCTAATGGTTCATTTTCCCAATAGAGAGGTAGCTAAGCATTTCATCATTTCTTAAAGCTGCTTGCTTCTGTTTGGGGTACTGGGGACATGCTACATAGCAATACTGCGGTAACAGAAATATGTGCTTTCAGCATTTTTAGGGACAGGCAGTACGACAGGCAGAATTACTGTTGGATTTTTTTGATGGGGGAAGACTCTACACATAAGCACGAGTACACACTGGATACATCCTGGGGGAAAAGACTTGTATCTGGAAAGACATTTCTTCTGTCACATTTACAGGCAAAGCAAAAAATGGAACCAAGTCCTTTTTCCTCTTGACTAAAGAAAAAAAAAAAAAAAAAAAAAGATTTTATCTTTTTGTTTGTCTATGGGAAATCGTAAAT
>VZRU01021312.1:28412-38840 GCA_013398155.1 Pedionomus torquatus | reverse complement strand
AGGTACTTTATAGGATGAGATGGGTAAGATGGGAGGTTGTCTGCTGCCCCGACCACAAACCTGCTTCCACTCACTCTTTTCTTTTACACATTTGCCTGCCCTTTTACACTTTTGCCTTCAGCTTGCCCAGGGCTGCCTACAGGGGCTCCTAGACCCTTGCTGTTTTTCTCCCTGTCACTGCTTTCCTCCCTATTGTTCCTCAGCCTTTCAACTTCTTCTGTCAGCTCTGCCACCATGCTGGAAGAGATCGTTGACCTGCTCACATCTTGTCCAGCAGGTTTCACATCTACCATCTGTAACTAGTAGAAGGTCCTGGCACTATCTGCAGCCTGTGACCTGGAAAGCCATGTTTCCCTGGAAGCTCTGTCTGGGTTCCTGCCTCCATTCTGGTTTGGGATGAACACATGACCTTCCTCTGGACTGAGGCCATGGCTAAGCTCGTATCGAGACGAGTATTGACCACCAGGAGGACTCACCTGTCCACCCCACAGTTTCATGTTCCTCTGCATGTACCCTTTGCCACTCCTGCATTTTTCCAGGTGCACAGTGTCCTGCCCTCCCGAGAAGTCGCTTTTAGCCGGGGGGGGGTGTGTGTGTGTGGCGTGGTTCCGCAGCCCACCCACAAGCTGCCGCGTTTTGGCACCAAGCAGTTGCCTATATTGGCTTCAAAAGTCCTCAAAAAGAGCTCCTTGCCAGTCCTTTTGAGGTTTTTTTGCCACAATCCCTTCCTGCAGTGCTTCTTGCCTCCACTGCAGCTGGTCTCAGCCAGTTCCCTCAGCCTCTCCTCACAGGACTTGTTCTCTAGACCTCTCACCAGCTTGATGGCTCTCCTCTGGACGTGCTCCAGCACCTCAATGTCCTTCTTGTAGCGAGGGGCCCAGAACACAGCACCTGAGGTGAGGCCTCACCAGTGCCCACTACAGAGGCACCACCCTGCTCCTGCTGGCCACACTGTTCCTGATCCAGGCCAGGATGCTCACGGCCTTCTTGGCCACTGCTGGCTCGTGTTAAACTGGCTGTTGACCTGTTGACCTAATTCCCCCCCAGGCCCTTTTCTGCCAGGCAGCTCCAGCCACTCTGCCCCAAGCCTGTAGCGCTGCAGGGGGTTGGGGTGCCCAAGGGCAGAACCCAGCACTTTGCCTTGTTTAACCTCATCCCATTGGCCTCAGCCCAGCCATCCAACCTGCCCACCCAGGCCATCACCTGGACAGCTGCATATCTCTGTGGCAGGTCAGTCTGGGTCACTGCATTCCTTTGGACTGTGGCTTCAGACTTAGCAGAGACTGATGTTTTCTCACTGGTTATGGCTCAGGATTGAGAGGTTGCACCGCTGCAGAGCTGAATGCACCAGAACCACACCTCTGATCACTGCAGTCCAACGTAATGACAAACCACCAAAAAGCAGACCTGCGTTTAGGGGCTTTTCTTGCCCATGCACTGCTCTCTCTCCACCTTCCCCTGCCAGGAGGGGATTTTCTTTCTCCTCCCTTCCACCCTTTTTCTTTTAAGAGCTGCCCAGTGGCCAGAGTGTGTGAGATCTCAACCTGTGGGCTACAGGGCTGCTGTGAGCCATCTGCCAGAGAAGACAGGGATTGTCCTGGGCAGTGGATCCCAACAGTTTTCCATACATGCCTTCCCATTCCTGTACACAGATGACAGGTCTGCATTACAAGGGTCAAACATGGGGAGAGAAACATCAGTAACAAGCACCTGGTGCAAGCAAAACATAGTCATATAATCATAGAATGGTTAGAGTTGGAAGGGACCTTCAAGATCATCCAGTTCCAATTCCCCTGCCATGGGCAGGGACACCTCCCACCAGACCAGGTTGCTCAAAGCCCCATCCAGCCTGGCCCTTGAACCCCTCCAGTGATGGAGCATCCACAGTTTCTCTGGGCAATCTGTTCCAGTGGCTTGCCACCCTCACAGCAAAGAATTTCTTCATGAGATCTCATTTAAATTCCCCCTCTTTCAGTTTAAAACCATTACCCTTCATCCTATCACTCTCTTCCTGATCAAGAGTCCCTCTCCAGCTCTCCTGGAGCTCCCTTCATGTACTGGAAGGCGGCTATAAGGTCTCCCTGGAGAAAGAGACTTCTCCAGGCTGAACAACCCCAACTCTCTCAGCCTGCCTTCATAGCAGAGGTACACTAGCCCTCTGATCATTTTCATGGTCCTCCTTTGCTCCAACAGGACCATGTCCTTCCTGTGCTAAGGACTTCAAAGTTGGACACAGTACTCCAGGTGGGATCTCACCCGAGCAGAGTAGAGGGGCAGAATCGCCTCCCTCAACCTGCTGGCCACACTGCTTTTGATGCAGCCCAGGATAGGGTTGGCTTCCTGGGCAGGTCATGAAGATAGGAGAGCATTTCACAAATAAAGTAATCAGGATCTTGCATCCTTGTTTTGCAGCTTAGAAGACAGTCATCACCTATGTGTCTCTGCAAGAGAATGTTATTTTCCCCCGAAAGTTGTAAGGTTTAATTCAAGTTCTTCCATATTGAAAGAGGAATTGCTTCTGAAAAGCAGCAGTGGATGGGTAGGGAGTGTAAGCTCACTCTCTGGTACACGGCTTGCTTTTGTGCATGATTACTTAGCATTGCTGCTCGTCAACTTGTCCTTACAAGCAGGACAAGCAGTTGACTTCAGAAGATGTGTTTTTCTTGATTCAAGTTTTCTGGTAGAAGAATATATTGACTTTCAAAAGCAAAGTCAATTTAAAAACAGGAGCTAAAATTAGATTGATTGTGTGGTTTTTTGTTTTTTGTGGGTTTTTTTTGTTTGTTTTGGTTTTGTTTGTTGGTTTTTGGTTTTTTTTTTGTTTGTTTTTGTTCTCTCTCCCCTTTAAAGCTTTTACAAGCAATTACCCACTTAATGTTTTGAAATTATACAAGAAACTTCAATAGCAATTTTTCTTTCCTGCTGCAGGTCATTGAATGTGAAGCCTTAAAAGCTTTTCCGGAACAAACAACAGCATGAGCAAATAAATTTGCCATTTGCATTCTGTTTTTTTTTTTTTTTAAATGAATGGAAAGCAGTGGGATATTTGTTCACCATTAAACTTTTCTGTTTTTTTTTTGTCTTTTTATTTTTATTTTTTTTTTATTTCATAATGGTGAAGAGAGACCATATGACAGCTTCAGAAATCAAAGGCAGGATTCTTGCTTGCACCACGGCTCTGCTTCTCGTTGCTGTGGGAGCATTTTTAAAATAGCTGCATGCGCTATTACGCCAACGCATCTCTTGAGCCTCTTCTTTCTTCTGGCAGAGTAGGACACGTGGTGGGGGAAGTGTGTGTGTGACAAATTTAGCATGCCTGCTAGTGAAATATCCCACAGGATGTCTGCCTAACCCATACAAAAGACGTAGACCTTCTCACGCTTAACAGCCCACCGAGGACTGTAGGTGTGCCCAGGTGTTACCCAGATGGGCACAAGGTGTAGGTAAAAGCAGAGGACTGGGCGGCCACCACTTCTCCCACTGCCTCCCCTGCTTTCTTGGTCTGCAATCTGGGGTACTCACCTTAGTGGAGGAGGCGAGTCTGACATTTTCCTCCTGTTCCATTTCTCCCTGGAGGAGAGGTTGTGTTTGCCCTTTTCTGATTGCCACACAGACGCCTACCTGCTACGACCCGGGCACCGGATGGCCACGGGAGCCAGCAGCATTTGGTTCTTACCCCTTGGGAGTGAAAGGTGTTTCTTTTGACAAGGTGCAGTACCCGTCTGAAACACAAGCTCTGCAGTCTGTAAATAAAATGCAAAGGTTATGCACAGCCAAGCCATCCAGCTGTGTCAGGGGGATTAATCAAACAACTCAGACTCTCTGCTCTGAGTCTTCAGGCAGACAAAAGGCAGCATTAATATCTTTGAAAAAAACATGTTCCTACCTCCATCCTCCACCCCCAGGGCTCCTCCAAAATCCACTGTGGCTGGCAGTACCTCTGCTTCCACTTGTTTCTGATCCATGACTACCTTTTCTATAGTCTGACAAGGCTCTGGAGAATAAAACTTCTTAAAATCCCACATCTGATCTTGCACATCCCTATTCTCATTCAGACTGAATCATCTCTCAGGCCACAGTTCTCCTACTCCAGCATTTAACTCAGAGTCTCTTTTTTTCCTTACTTTGACATCCATTAACACTTAAACCAACTTAGGTCTCCATGGTAGATCAAGGCATTAATGAAATACTGCGCACTCAGCTTCAGTAGAGTACCTTTCTCAGCATCATCATGCTTGTATGACAGAATCACAAAATGGGGGCTGAAAGGGACCTCTGGAGATCATCCAGTCCAACCCCCGGACACAGCAGGTCCACCCAGAACAGGTTGCACAGGAACATGGCCAGGTTTGGAACGTTTCCAGAGACAGACACTCCACCACCTCTCTGGGCAGCCTCTTCCAGGGCTCTGCCACCCTCAAAGTCAAGAAGGTCCTCCTCAGGTTTACATGGAACTTCTTATGTTCAAGTCTGTGCCCATTATTCCCCCGTGTCCTGTCACTGGACACCACTGAAAAAAACCTGGCCCCATCCTCCTGACACCCACCCTTGAAGAATTTAAAGGTGTTGATCAGATCTCCCCCAGTCAAGTCCCTCAGCCTTTCCTCGTAAGAGAGGTCCCTCATCACCTTTGTGGTCCTCTGCTATCCCCTCTCCAGCAGTTCCCTGTCCTTCTTGAACTGAGGAGCCCTGAACTGAACACAATTCATACAATGTTCTCCTCATCCTCCTTTTGGTTGCACCTGCAGGACCTCATTTCTCTCCTCACCTGGTGTGAGGTCTGGCAGGATGTTTGCCCCAGAACTGGCTGGCTGAAGCAAAGGCCACCTCTGCTGAAGTATTCTGTGCCTGTCTCAACCCAGGTTTCTCACCAGCACAAGCTCTCATAAAATCCCTTCACAGTCTTTTTCAGCTGGGTCCAAGTAGGAGAAGAACTCACACAGATAAAAATCTGTCTTTAGCCTCTGCAGTGGGAGAGAAAGGGCTGGAGGGTTCCTCTAGATCTAGACTCAGTGCTTTGGAGTAGGAGACATTGTGCCTGGTGAAATAGGCAGAATAGAAGAACATGAGGAAGGAGAGAATCCATCCTGCAAAGGCCAAACTTCCCTTGCTGGCAATACTCCAGCAAACACGGTACATCAGTCTGCTGTGATTTCAGATGTCTCAAAGGGTCCTTCTCACAGGAAGGCTCATGTACCCAGCTGAAGTGGAGATCTCTGTGTTCATCTCATCCTCATCACCACAAACAACAAACAAGTGAATTAGATCAGATACAAATAAAAAAGGTTCTACCTTTCCCTTTCCTCTTTGTACCAAATAATTCAGAATTATGAACGATAAAGAATAAAAGACAACTTCAGAAGAAAAACAAAGTCCCAAGAATCATCACAACTCTGATTTTTATTCAACAGTGAAGTTGAAGGGAAATAATTCTTTCCCTTCAGGGCAAATGTTCCAAATGGAAATTAAGTAAAAATATTGTCCCCCAAAATTACTCATAATGAAATTAGTTTTCATTAAATATATTTGTTTGGCAAAATAAAATAAAAAAATTAGAACCCGTACAAAAAACGTCCCTTGCAAATTCCTAACACTGTAGCAATGACAATGATGTAAACCTGGAAGTTTGGCAGATGTAATTGGTTTCTGGACATAACTGTTGAACTTTGGACCAAGAAAATAAAACTCACTTTGAACAGCAACAAGCCAATTTTAGAGGCAACTAAGGCTTAGGGAACACTATGGGGATGGGACACACTGGTGGCTTCATACATAGTTTGTGTGAGTGGATCTGCTAGTGTGGGGCTATTTAAGAGCTGGTAGGAAAAGAAGTTAAAAGCTGCTGTGGTAGCATCAGTACAGCATGTGGTACAGCAAAAACCTGCAGACTTTTCCGTCCTGGAAGCTGGTCAGTTGGGTGAATGTGGGTGGTGAGACTCATGATGACAGCGGAAAGAATAATGACAGTGATGGATGGTGCAAGCACTGGGAAGCAGGTAACAATTTTTGTCACCATGTTGGATTCAGTTGTGAGCAGACTCTTGGGAGTGTCTGGGGAAATCATCCGCTTACAGTAGCTGCTTCTGCTCCCTACCTCCCTCCTCTTTCCAGTTAAAGCCTCTGCCCTGCCAAGTGGGTTTCACAGGCATGCAGTTTGATAACACTGTCCTTTATCTAAGAATGTCTATTCCAGTATTAAAAATGTAAAAAAAAGTCCTTGGGAGGATGTTTCTTGTTGGCAGTCTTTGCCTTAAGCAAGGCCAATGGCCTGCAATTACAAGTTACTTAAAGCAATGTGGATTTGGATGAGCAATGGGGAAGATGGGAATGGGGAAGGAAGGGAGGGATGCAGGGATCAGGGAGTAATGCAAGTGTTTCTACATCCCTTTCCAAAGCCAAAATCCAAGGTGCACAAGTGGGTTTCTTTTATTCCTCACACTCTTCTGTGTTTATTTGTTTGTTTTAATATCTCTCCAGTTATAGTATTTCCAGTTTTGAAGCAAGTTTCAGTGGCAGCCTCAGTTACAGTCATAAACAAAGTCATAGTTGCTGGGCTCCTTTGGGATAGGTGGGGGAGCATCCGGGATCTGTATGTTTTCCAAGTCAAGGAGGCGTAGCTTTATCTCCATGCTGAGCAGCGTGTCTAAGTCGTTCCGCGTTAGATCACTCAACATATCCTTCCCAAGGAGGGCATTCAGCCCATCGGTCCATACACAATACTGCACAGGAAAAAGATAAAAACTACCATTAGCAGACTTTCTGTACAGAAACTGCTTATCTGGCCTTGTCCTCTACAGTTATTGCTCCCACAGGGACTTACAAAGAGATCTAAAATGAGGTTGATTCATTTTACTAGCTTGTATCATAGAATGCTAGAATTGTCTGGGTTGGAAGGGACCTTTCAGTTCATCTAGTCCAACCATCAACCTCACTCTGATAAGAAAACATCACTACACCATGTCTCTAAGCACTACGTCAATCCAGCTTTTAAATCCCTCCAGGGATGGTGCCTCAACCCCTTCCCTGGGCAGCCCGGTCCAAGGTTTCAGAACCCTTTCTGTGGAAACATTTTTCCTAATCTCCAATATGAACCTCCCCTGGCACAACTGGAGGCCATTTCCTCTTGTCCCATCACCTGTGACTTGGGAAAAGAGACCAATCCCATCTACAGTTTACATAGCTCTTACCATGAAGAGGCATGTTCCATTGAAAATTCCCCCAAAACCACAATTCCTTAAAAATGGGGAAAAATTACGTAGTATTTAGTTGTCTGACAATTTGCTATCTCCTCCAAACTTCTTGTTGAATATTTTTCAATGATTATGGGAGAAAGAACAACTTAGGATAATGAACCTCTAGAGGTATCTCCTTCTCCTCTCCTCTTTCCCAAGTACTACAGAAAAAGCCTGATTATCTCACTTTTAATCAAACTTTTAATTCCAAGACAGCGAGTATAGGTGAACTGAATCTCACCCCAAATCCTCCTCAGTTCTTTGTATAAGAAATCCTGTACCAATTATCTAGTTTTATTGTGGTTTGCTTTCTGTTGGATTAAGTGCTATCAACCGACCTACACAGACAGGCTCTCAGGCACCTATGTCCAGTTCACCACTATTTTACGTGAAATAGCATATTGTGAAAACTACAAGGTGTGTCAAGGCTGTGTCCTTCATGGAAATTAAATGCCAAGGTACCTGGTGTAATTCTGAATGCCACAAATTGGCCTCTAAAACCTCTTCCTTACTGTTAGCTTTCTCCTAGTAGGAGATGCCATCTTTCCCAAGAGCTGACAGGTTGAGATAAACAAGGGCTAAATAACCATTTTAAATAAGCAAAAAACCCAAGCCAGATTGGTGATCTAGAGTCAGCTTCTATCAAATAAGCCACTTCCATTTATTACTATGAGCCATTTTTTCAACTATGAACAGAAGCACTTAAATGTTACCATCTAAAAATAAAGATTTCAATCATGAACTTGTGTCCTAGTTTGCAGGAGGAAATCAAATCAACTGTAACTGCATTTTTATCTCACAAATACGTCTGCTAGATATCATGCCAAAAAATGGATTTTAAATTTAGCTGACCATTTGCTACATGATACAGTCAAGTTTAAAGATAGCCATGGTTGACTTCATCCTACAGCAGAAAAGAGGATTATTTTTAAGGAAGAGAGAGAAAGCCCTCTCTTGGGGTATGTCTTCATCCAGCAAAAGGGCGTGTTTTTAAAATAGGAAAAGTGAAATTCGACCCACTTAAGTCAGTAACAAAACAGCAGCAGAGCTACGATTTCACCCAGGGTGTCAGGAAGCCAAGCTGCAGTTTTAACATGAGAATAGCTATATAGAAGAGACTTAAGTCTGTCTGGCTAACAAGTACTAAATAAACAACTTAGCCTGCCTGTTCTAGGCTGTCAAAGTCTGTCATTGAAGACTTTTAAAGCATCCAACTTTTGTGGGCTGTCCACAGAACACCAGGAAGAGAAAGAATCTATCCTAGAAATGCAATTATTTTCGAACAGGCTATGATTTTTTATGACTGACTTGCAATCTTTCTTTGGGAAAGTCTTGGAGGAAAGGAAGAGAAAGGCATAAGGCTCTGCCTGGGCTAGAGAAGCGCAGAGCATCCATTCCATAGATGCAGCACCTGACGGAAATTGTCCATCACCTGTCTCAGGGAGCACAGTCAGTGCTTTCTCTGGTGAGGAATCCCAGTGAACCAGAAAGCAGAACTGCAGCTTTTTCCTCTTCCAGATATAACTCATTCAGGGCCCACAGAATCTGGCCACAAATCTGGCCACAAATCAGTTGAGTGCAATGACCTGGAAAAAGGGGCTTCCTCTCAAATCTCCATGTTGGCAAGTGCATCTAATTAAACTCCTGTGTATTTTGAGCAGAGAGAAATCGTAATGAGATGATGGAAAACCAGAGGCATTAATTCAGAAGCTTTTTTTCTTTTTAATATGCAAAATAGACTAACAGCCACTGAAAAATTAATTTACTACAGATTCATTTTCATAAAACTCCAATGAAACCTAATTATAGCTTCCCTCATCAGTTTCTCTGTCAAAAATCAAGGATAAAATTAATCCACCCTTTTGCTATGGAGCTGAAACCAGATATTAGTATTTAAATGAAAAACAAATAGGATAGAGTGATCTCACAGTGCTGAATCTGCTGGCTAGCAGTAAGCTCCAACAGATGGCTACAGGTAGTGCCAAACTTAAGCGTGCAAGAAGGAGGTCCACATCTCAACATCAGTTCAGTAATGAGATCTTATTAAAGAAATACCTTGGGAGTTAAGTCAGTGGAACCAGACAACCAGAAGGGTTGTGCAGGCTTCATCCGTCTAGATGCAGCCCTGAGCAAACTGGTCTGAGTTCATGGCTAACCTGTTTCCAGCAAGTGGTCAGACTGGGGTCAAACACCCCCAAGGTCCTCTTACAGCCAGAATCACCTTATGATCCTAGTTCAACGTCACTCTACAATTGTGAGGACTGCAGAAACACTTGGAAAAGAAGACCTGTAAGTCTGACCTGAAATTGTCATGTACCAACGTCATTCCTGGTGCTTCAAACAAAGACTTTGATATGTTACCCAACACACCTTCTGAGCTGACTGCGCTGCTAAGGTAGCGCTTCTTTGTTTCTGGGTGCTTCTGGGTAGCACCCCAGTTACTTTCCTAGGGAGTCATGGTCTTCACAACACACTACCTCCCCTTCCTTCTGTGTGCTTCTTCCTCTGAACGTTTGTACTTCTTGCTTTAATTTGCTTTAAACACCTCACCCTTCTGCAGGCCACGAAAAAGTACAGAGGAAGTGAGATGCCCTTTTGAAAGCCTCCACTTGGGAACTGCCAAGCAGCAGCAGAGACTGCTGCCTCTGGCTGGTTTTTTGAACATACTAATTTTTGTTTCAAAGGAGCCGCGCAAGCTCAAAAATGAGAAATAAAGAAGTGTGTTAGCACAATCATGAGCAATTATGTTAGTGCATAATCTGGTAGATCTTTAAAGATGCTCTCTATAGAGCACAAAAGATCTCAATCCCCTTGTGTAGGAAATTGGGCAAGGAGGGCAAGAGACCACCATGGTTGAGCTGTGACCTGCTGGTCAAACTAAAGGACAAGATGGGACTACACAAGAAATGGAAGAAGGGACAGGCATCCTGGGAGGAGTATAGGGATGTTGCTCAGCTGTGTAGGGATGAAGTCAGAAAGGCCAAGGCACAGCTAGAACTAAATTTGGCAAAGGATGTAAAGAAAAACAAGAAAGGCTTCTACAGGTACATTAAACAGGAAAGGAAGGTTAAAGAAAATGTACACCCCCTGATGAGCAACAGTGGGGAACTTGTATCAATGGACAAGGAGAAGGTGGAAGTTCTCAACAACTTTTTTGCCTCAGTCTTCACTGGCAACCCCTTTCGTCCTAGCTCTC
>VZRU01021312.1:13162-27702 GCA_013398155.1 Pedionomus torquatus | reverse complement strand
GGCTGGAGAGGTGGGCCCAGATGAACCTCATGAGGTTCAGCAAGAGTAAGTGCAGGGTTCTGCACGTGGGCAGGAACAATCCTTGCTATCAATACTGACTGGGGGATAAGGTATTAGAAAGCAGCACTGAAGAAAGGGACTTGGGGGTGCTGATGGACAAGAAGCTAGACATGAGCAGGCAGTGCGCACTTGCAGCCCAGAAGGCCAACTGCATCCTGGGCTGCATCAAAAGATGTGTTGCCAGCAGATCCAGAGAGGGGATTCTGCCACTTCGCTCTGGTGAGACTCCACCTGGAGTACTGTGTGCAGGTCTGGAGCCCTCAATATAGGAAGGATATGGACCTGTTTGAGCAGGTCCAGAGGAGGGCAACAAAAATGATCAGGGAGCTGGAGCACCTCTGCTGAGGTGAGGACAGGCTGAGGGAGCTGGGGTTGTTCAGCCTGGAGAAGAGGAGACTCTGAGGAGGCCTAATAGCAGCCTTCCAGTACCTCAAGGGGGCCTACAGGAAGGCTGGGGAGAGTCTGTTTACAAAGGTCTGCAGTGACAGGACGAGGGGCAATGGCTCTAAGTTGGAGAAGAGCAGATTTAGGTTGGATATTACAAACAATTTCTTTACTCTGAGGGTGGTTGAACACTGGAACAGGTTGCCCAGAGAGGTGGTTGAGGCCCCTTCCCTGGAGATATTCAAGGTGAGGCTCGATGAGGCCCTGGGTAACCTGGTCTAGTTGGGGATGTCCCTGCGACTGCAGGGAGGTCAGACTAGATGACCTTTGGAGGTTCCTTCCAGCCTGGATGATTCTATGATCTCACAACGCTCCTGCCCATCAGTGGAGTGCAGTAACAGGGTTTGAACCATGAAAATACACTTGTAGCCATAGGCTATATTTGAGATACAAAATGTTGAAAATTTTGTTGATTCTCAGGACCATTTGCTCTTATCTGCTGAAACAGATTATAATTCAATTTCTGGACAGTTTGTAACAGAAAGTATCTAATATATGTTCAGTTCAGAGTGATGAATATAATCATGCTTTGCTTAGACCTACAATTCTAATGGCATACTATGCCTGGATCCCATTGCTGCTTTCTTAGATCAAAATTGACCAGGAAATACTACTTGAATAGGACAGTCAAATACTAATCCCCAGGAAAACTCAAATGAGCTTAACTTAATTTCCTCCCCTAAAACAAAGGTTTATTTGAAGGTTTTCAACCAGCATTGTGAGTGTTGAAGCTGTGTAACTAAATACACTTCACTTTTAAAGTGATTTCATGCCACACTACAGAATAACGTAGTTCAACAAAACCTTCTGGCATTTCATCATTTTAATGCAGTGTCCTGAAATGAGACCAAATGTGATTCCACAAAATACGTGTGCAAACGGAACACTAAATCTCCTCTCTTTAGAAATCAGAAGGTTTGGGTTGTTCTTTTTTTAATATAGTGCATTCTACTTAATCTTTACTTGGAAGTTCTTTGAGAGAGACACAAATAGCTAGGTAAAATAGTTCTGTCTTCCAAAAGGCAATGATGTTGTCTATCTCCTTGTGTTTTCAGGTAAGAGAAGGGAGCAGGGAAGGGGCTGTCATTCTGCCTTGGTATTTACACTGTCTTCATACAAGTGACACCCATTGCAAAACACTCCCCTGCAGAGATGCAATAGAGAAGACCTTTTACAATGACCTGTCATGAATGGTCTTAAGCAAAGGGAAACTCAGAATAAGGGGATATACCATCCTGGAGAACACAAATCTTTGGCTGACACTGAGACCCAGTGATGGCATAACCTCCCCTGATTATACTGGCATCATCAAGATCAGACGAGGATGGCAGTGATTCTTTAAGAGCTCAGCTATACAAATCATCAGCATTCAACTAAACTGAACACGCAGCAAAAATGCCCAGTGTCTAAAGTACAGCAAGCAAAGAGAATCTTGGCAGTGCTGAGCAAGATCTGTGGAACTGTCATCTGCCCAAGTTCTCTTCTCTGTCTAGCTTACAGCTTGTATTTCAGTAGGCTTAGAAATACTCATCTTTAATTTGGACCCTTGGTGCTCTACGATGTACAAATACAAATTCCTTCTCTGGCTCAGGATATGCATGAGAATTGCAGTTCTTTCTCCCATACTAATCCCTCTGCTTTCAGATTGTTCTGAGCCATGACACAGATTTAAATGGACCACACTTAAGTTCTTGACTCTATGTTCAACCCCCTGCAGCAGTATAGACTTGGGGCAGAGCAGCTGGAGCTGCCTGGCAGAAAAGGACCTGGGGGTGTTGGTTGACTGTGGGTTTAACATGAGCCAGCAGTGGGCCCAGGTGGCCAAGAAGGCCACCAGCATCCTGACCTGGATCAGGAACAGCACAGTAAGTAGGACTTGGGAGGTGATTGTACTCGGGTGGTGCCCTGTACTGAGGGCACTGGTGAGGCTCCATCTTAAGTACTGTGTCCAGTCTTGGGCCCGATCCCACAAAAAAATGATATTGAGGAGCTGAAGCGAGTCCAGAGAAGGGCAATGGAGCTGGTGAGGGGTCTGGAAAATAAGTCTTCTGAGGAGAGGCTGAGGGAGCTGGGAATGTTAAGCCTGGAGAAGAGGAGACCTTCTCACTCTCTCCAGCTCCCTGAAAGGAGGGTGTAGCCGGGGAAGTCCGTCTCTTCTCCCAAGTCACAGGCAATGGGACAAGAGGAAATGGCCTCAAGTTGTTCCAGGGGAGGTTCAGATTGGAGATTAGGAAAAATGTTTCCACAGAAAGAATTGTGAAGCCTTGGAACAGGTTGCCCAGGGCAGTGGTTGAGGCCCCATCCCTGGAGGGATGTAAATGCCAGGTTGACATAGCGCTTAGAGACATGGTGTAGTGATGGTTTTTATCTGAGTTAGGTTGATGGTTGGACTAGATTCTCTTGGTTTATGGCAGCTGTCTGCTGCCATAAAGCAATTAAGAGGGCTTCAAAGAATTTTCTGTACTCTGAACTTGACTTACCTCATGCTTGTCCGGAGCAATGAAATTCAGCTGGCCGCTTGAGTCATACAATATAGAGAAAGCAAGCTCTAGCACCTCCTAGAACAATGCAAAGAAACAGACATGAGGGAGGGATTCATACATTCAGTCCATCTTTCTTTCCCACCACTTATCCCCCAAAACAAATGGAAAAATAAGCTACAGTACTCTCTTGCCTGGACAAAGGTTCAGCAGTGCCAGATCACTGCAACAAACTGGCCCAGTAAGAACCCTACCATCAATGATGCTTCAGTTAAAACAAACTCGCCCTCCCCAGCACTGACTTGACTGTAGCTCACTTGGTCATGGATTACTTTAGCATTTGAGCTTAATTGCAGTGAGGCAACAGTGAGGACTAAAATCAATATAACACATATTGATTTGTTGCACTTGCAACAAACTCTTTGTGAAGACCCACATTTTTTTTCCTAATTTGTATAGATTAAACTTGCAAGGTTTGATCCCCCGAGTCAAAAGTCTTGCTTGGACAGTTAATCTCCTGGTATATTCTTATCCTGTTTTCACTGCTGGAAATTTATTAAATTATTCATTCTCAACAGTAGCCTCAGTCAAACTCAACTATCTTGGGATGAATCCTGGGAAAGGAAAACATCTTTTTTTCCCCTCAACATTAAAGGTGGAGTTTCAAAGATGCCGAAGTCAATTTATCAAGCACTTACCTTCCCTAAAAGTCACTTGGGCCTGGATTCCTATGGGGAAACCCAGCCAATCTGAAGAAATAATGAACTGCCACTAGCTAGCAAGCAGCGAGCTGTGTAAGATGTTGTGTTATCATGGTTATAGAGTGTACCATCAGCAAGTTTGCAGATGACACCAAGTTAGGCAGGAGCGTTGATTTGCATGAGGGCAGGGAAGCTCTGCAGAGAGCTTTAATAGATTGGATCAACAGGCCAATGTTAACAGTAGCGAATGTTCAACAGGGCGAAGTGCAAGGTCCTGAACTTGGGCGCCAATAACCCCATGCATCGCTACAGGCTTGGGGAAGTGTGGCTGGAGAGCTGCCTGGCAGAAAAGGACCCGGAGGTTGACAAGCGGCTGAATATGAGCCAGCAGTGTGCCCAGGTGGCCAAGCAAGCTGATGGCATACTGGCTTGTATTAGAAATAGTGTGACCAGCAGAAGTAGGGAGGTGATTGTCCCCCTGTATGCAGCACTGGTGAGGCCACACCTTGAATATTGTGCTCAGTTTTGGGCATCTCAACACAAGAGCGATCTGGAGGTGCTGGAGTGAGTGCAGAGGAGGGCAACGGAGCTGGTGAAGGGCCTGGAGAATAAATCTTATGAAGAGCAATTGAAGGAACTGGGATTGTTTAGTCTGAGGAGGAGGATGCTGAGGGGAGATCTTGTCACTGTCTACAACTACTTGAAAGGACATTGTTGAGAGGTTGGTTCTGGTCTCTTCTCACAGGTAATTAGCAATAGAACAAGAGGGAATGGCTTGAAGCTGCAACAGGGTAGGTTTAGACTGAACATTAGGAAAGAATTTTTCGCAGAAAGAGTGGTCAGACTGGAATAGGCTGCTCAGGGATGTGGTTGAGTCCCTATCCCTGAATGTGTTGAAGAGCAGTTTAGATGTGGTGTTGGGGGATATGGTGTAGGGGAGAACTTTGTAGAGTTGGGCTGATGGTAGGACTCGATGATCCCAAGCGTCTTTTCCAACCTGAATGATTCTATGGTTCTACAGTTACTGCATACATGGCTACAAGTACCAATGCAAGGATCTCGCCACCTGTAAGCTAGCTGATATGAACAGAATAACTCTGTGGAAAAAAAGACCAGGCTACAGAGGAGAGCGCTGACTCGTAACTACTTTGATCTGTATCCTACACCCTGTGCTTTTTGCCTCTTGGCTTCCTAAACCCCACAATACTGGGTGCCTTTGCAGACTCTCAGCTGATGACTGCCAGGAGTGACAAAAACATGGTTTCTTCAATTTGCTGCACTAAGTTTTAAAAAAGAACAACCGACTGCAAGGAGGACTGCAGCCTACACATTGCTCTAGATTGCTACCCCTAATCTCCTGGTCTGAAACAAGACATTAAGTATGGATTCCAGTAAGGGTTATTCCATTTTTGAACTTGTCAGATGAAGAGCAGAGCCCGATTCATGAAACTTGCAGTCCTTAGGGAAAATCCTGGATGATTAGAGAGTTTACTTGTGGGAAATGCTCTTGGTTTCCTTGAGTTTAGTTAGGATTGCTAACTGCAATTTTGCCTGCATTGCTGGGCCACAGGAGGAAAGTCTGTGTTAAATCCCCATGGAGGCTGCAGAAACTATTAGTGCTGGTGCTCTCTGCAAGCAAATGGCTTACAGCTCACGCAGCCTTTTTTTGTGTTTTGGGCATGTCTCTCAGCTCCATTGTATTAAGAATGATGTTCCTCATTACAGAAAACAAGTTTACCTCTGACCAAGCAAACTGGCATTAGCTCCTCACACTGTTATAAATTACTGAAAGAACACGCTAAGTCATGTGACTGAAGCTGTGAGAATTATCACCAAAAAAAAAAAACCCAAAAGGACTGCTACTGCTCTACTATGACATTGTCGAATTTCATGAAGGTCAACAAAAACTCCATAGGTCTGGCCCTTGTATATTCCTTTGGGAAATTCCAAGGCATTTCAGTGTTTGGTCATCTCAAAATAAGGAAAATGAGATAAAAAACCTGCCTGAAAGAGGAATATCACAAGGGGCCCTGGGTTTGGTCACTTTCAGTCAAGCAGAGAATGAGAAAGGGCCACATTTAAGGCACCAAGCTTCCCATTCTGGAGGAAAGTGGGAGTTTGGCAGCTCTGGCTCCAGTTCAGCTTCTTCACTGACTTCTCTGGAAACTAAAGGCTCAAAAATTGCAGTTTCCAGGTGCCAGCATCTCTGTCATCTCATGCACAGGAACTTGTCAAGGAAAGTGGAAGCCTAAGGAGTTAGAGATTCCAACTGGCCCCCCACGCTGATGGTGGCCTCTATGGTTGAGCTGGCTGACTTCTCATTTGGTTTTGTTATATTTCCATCGGTGACAGGTGATTTTGTGGAACAGGAAAACAGATCAGTCCCTATCAGTTACTTGTGCTTTTCTCCTCCCTTTTCAGTTCTGCTTCACAACCTTTCTCAAAGTCAATTTTCCACTCCAGGCTTTTACATAATCACCTTTTTCTCTTGGGTCTTTTTTCTCTCCTATTCCTTCCAACTTTCTCCTTCCCACTTTGTTTTGCTTTCAAGGAATCACANGCCCCATCCTCCTTACACCCACCCTTGAAGTATTTAGAGGTGTTGATCAGATTTCCCCCTCAGCCTTCTCTTCTCCAGACTAAAAAGACCCAAGTCTCTCAGCCTTTCCTCATCAGAGAGATGCTCCAGGTCCCTCATCACCTTTGTGGTCCTCTGCTATCCCCTCTCCAGCAGTTCCCTGTCCTTTTTGAACTGAGGAGCCCTGAACTGGACACACAATTCATACAATGTTCTCATCCTCCTTTTGGTTGCACCTGCAGGACCTCATTTCTCTCCTCACCTGGTGTGAGATCTGGCAGGATGTTTGCCCCAGAGATGTTCACTGAGAGTACATTCCACCCTTTCATTCAGGTGACTGATGAATATATTGAAGAGAACTGGACCCAGCAATGACCCCTGGGGAACACCACTTTTTACAGACCTCCAACTAGAATCTGTGCCCCTAATTGTGACCCTTTGAGCTCACTCCCTTGACAGTCCTAAATCTCTCTGCTGTAGCTCACATCCCACCTCTGCTCTTCCCTGGGTCACAGGTAACAGCATTGAGACTCATTACGTATCTCTCTTTTGAGCTTCACGGGAAATAGGGAACAACATAGTGCACCTGATGGCTGGACACTTCCCACACCTTGGTTTCACCTCTGCACATGGCATGAGGGGAAGCTTTCTTTCCCACACCCAGAACTTCTCCCTCCTGCAATCTCTGATGGCCTCTCATATGGGCAAGAGACATTGGAAGAGGCATTTTAGGTACCTACAGCTGAGCCTCAAAACTTAATCAGCCTCCAAACAACCATGTCTTTGCTGAAGGCTGAGAACACAGCTACATTTATGTTTGCTCCCCATCTTGAGAACTGTCTATACATACAGTGGCAGGGAACTTGTTCTATCAACATGAAATAAAACAGAAGAGAAACTGCATTCAACAGGGAAGTGAGCAGAACTATTTCCACTGACTGAAAAGGCACCAGGTCTGAAGCATGTCACATCAGCAAGTAAAGGGTGATAGGAGAACACTTTAAAGACATTGCAATGCGTTTATTTTTTTTCCCAGTTCAAAGAATGGTTACAGTTGGAAGGGACCTTCAAGATCGTCAAGTTCCAACCCCCTGCCATGGGCAGGGACACCTCCCACCAGACCAGGTTGCCCAAAGCCCCATCCGGCCTGGCCTTCAACCCCTCCAGGGATGGGGCAGCCACAGCTTCTCTGGGCAGCCTGTTCCAGTGACTCACCACCCTCACAGAAATAATTTCTTCCTGATATCTAACACTACACTTCCTGACAAAGAGTCTCTCTCCAGCTCTCTGGTAGCTCCCTTCCAATACTGGAAGGCTGCTCTAACATCTCCCCAGTGCCTTCTCTTCTCCAGGCTGAACAGCCCCAGCTCTTTCAGCCCGTCTTCATAGGACAGGTGCTCCAGCCCTCTGAGCATCTTCGTGGCCCTCTGCTGGACCCATTCCACCAGGTCCATGTCCTTCCTGTGTTGAGGGCTCTAGGGCTGGACACAGTATTCCAGGTGGGGTCTCACCAGAGCAGAGTAGAGGGGTAGAATCACCTCCTGCTGGTCACACTTCTTTTGATGCAGCCCAGGATAGGGTTGCCATAATGCACTGCTGGCTCATGTTGAGCTTCTCAGCCACAAGCACTCCCAAGTCCTCCTCCTCAGGGCTACTCTCCAGCCATCCTCTGCCCAATCTGTATTTGTGCCTGGGATTGCCATGTCCCAGGTGCAGGACCCTGCACTTGGCTTGGTTGAACTTCATGCCATTTGCATTACCCACCTCTCCAGCCTGTCCAGGTCCCTCTGGATGGCAGCCCTTCCCTCCAGCCTGTCTACTGTGCCACTGAGCTTGGTGTGGTCACCAAACTTGCTGAGGGTGCATTCAATCCCACTGTCCATGTGTCCCACAAAGATCTTAAATAGTACTGGTCCCAGTACCAATTCCCAAGGAACACCACTCGTCACTGGCTGCCAGTGATGCTTCTCTCATGCTTTGTTTTGAAGGATGCAAAATCAGCATCACAGAATGATATGGGGTTGGAAAGGACCGCTGGAGATCATCTTGCCCAACACCCCTGCCAAATGTATTTAATTTCCTTGAAATTCATTAATATTACTCTTGAGTCACAAATGGGACTTCAAAATTAAACCTAATTCAAAAAGACAAGCAAGATGAACAACAATGGGTTCAGGTCTGGTTCTATCAACGTCATTTCAGCTTCATATGCATGCAAATTCCAGTTCAGTTTAACTGGTCCCGCTGGAAGAATAACAGCCATGTGCCAGCAAATGAAGAAACGCTGAAGCCTTTGTTATGGACATTCTGGCAATTCTAGCTACGTTCATAGCAGTGGCATTCTGCCATTCAATCTTCTCTCTTGCCAATAAGTAAACATCACGGTGGTCGTTATATATGTAGAAGGAAAGCACAGGATGAAAGGATTTCTTAAAAAATATATCACCGATTGTGAAATTTCAGGAAGTGAAAGATTTCACGCACCAAACTCAGCCAAATTGCATTCTGTGTCTGGCTTTTTTTGATTTTAACTTTATCATCCACATTAACCTGGCACTCCACAAGCAATGATGTGCTATTCCTATGTCTGTTATGTAGTGGCAATATTGTGCATGACAACTTGATTGGGGTGACAATTAATTTCACAAATTTTGTGACTCTTGGGGTGAAAAAACACGGAACTGAGGAAGGAAAAAAAAAAACAACAAACCCAAACTTCACCACACTAGAAATAGTAAAAACATCGTAAATATTATTGCCGGGATCACAAATGGAGTGCTCCAGCTCTGGATGCAGTCATGCTACCTATCAGCTGCTGATTTTCCCAGTCTCAGACAGCAGTTTTATGCTAGTCCAAAGCAATTTTACCTGAGGAAATGGGGTGATGCTGACAGCTGAGGACAAACTCATCTGCAGCATTGCCATTTAGGCATTAAATACTATCTAGACATTACTGCTCCATAAAGATGACACATTTCCATCACTGCCACCCACTGCTTGCTTTCTTCTCATCTTTCCTTTTTCTGTGGACATACGAGTGCTTAGACAGGGAAGCACTAAAAATACTTTATATGCATCATACAAATGCACCAGCTAAACTCTGTTGCTGGATCAGCTGTAGCATGAGGCAGGAGTTGTATGCAATCTATTGTGTGCATGTGTGTTAGTACCCTGATTCAGAAAATCCAATCTGAACCTCTGCTCCCACAACTTCAGACCATTCCCTCTGGTCCCGTTGTTATTCACTTGGGAGAAGAGACCAACCTCTACTCTCTCCTTTCAGGGAGTTGTAGAGGGCAAGGAGGTCTCCCCTCAGTCTCCTCCAAATTCAACAAGCTCAGTTCCCTCATCCTCTCCTCATAGGAATTGGTCTCCAGACTCCTCACCAGCTTGGTGACTCTCCTCTGGACATATTCCAGCACCTCAATGTCCGTCTTGTAGTGAGGGGCCCAGAACTGAACAAAGCACTCGAGGTGAGGCCTCACCAGTGCCTTTTGATGCAGCCCAGGATGCGGTTGGCTTTGTGGGCTGCCAGTGCGCACTGCCAGCTCATGTTGAGCTTCTCATCAGAAAATACAGCTGGAACAAACAGGTTATTGACCAGAGACAATATAGGAGTAGGTACCAAAAGTCACCACTGCTCTGCTCTGTAGCAGCCACAGTCAAACCTGCTTTGCTTTAGAGGCACCCCTGCTAAAGACTATTCCTAGTGTGCTCTGGGCACGTCACAATGCACAACTGCTGTGAAAGAGGAGTAAAGGACTGTAGACTGTCCTAATAACTCCACTCAAACAGTCTGAGGTGAAAGCAAAGTGTGCAGGTGCACGCAGGAAGGTGGCAGGCTGGCGTGAAAAGTACCTGCATTACTGCAGGGGAGGTTGAGTCAACAAGCTTTGTGTTCTGCAAGGCACATACTTACAACACTTTGAGAACCATACCTTGTTTTGTTTAAGAGCTCCTTTCTCCTTCATGTGAGGGCAGTCTTTCCCGGTCACAACAGCTTTTATATCTGCCACTGGCACTGCATTAAAAAGTAACAAAAGCAAGAACAAGAAAATTAGTTGTAACCAAGGTGTGTAAAAACCAGAGAGTCTAAAAAGAGAGGTAAGACTAATGTGTTAAAATTGCCACCTCCATTTTCAGCCTGTTGGAAAAAAGAAAACTGGAATAAAACAACTAAAATAGGAATCAGTGAGCCTTGACAAAATTTCCAGCATAATGTGGATAAAGACTTCAGGGTGCTTTTTCTCACCTGTTGAGACTACTCTGCATCAGAGTGTTTCATATAAACGTCTACTTATGCCTGGGCAGTTTTTACTGTGCTTGTGGATGTAGAAAACATATACAGGTATCTGCCTTACAAATGTAATATGTTTGCCCTGTTGTTTTTCTTTTCTAGGCACCCAAGTAAATTCTCTGCTGTAGAGAGGATACCGGGCGACTTGGACCCCACCTCACTCATCATTGTGCTCCTGTTAATGCCTGTGTGAATTTTTCAAATACGTTTTTATTTGACACTTCCACCAGCAGTTTAGTCACCAGCTGGTCATGCGGAGTGATTCTCCCCATCTACTTTGTGCTTAGGAGACCCCACCTGAAGTCCTGTGTCCAGCTCTGGAGTCCTCAACAGAGAAAGGACAGGGACCTGGTGGATCGGGTCCAGCAGAGGGGCACAAAGATGCTCAGAGGGCTGGGGCACTTCTCCTAGGAAGACAGGCTGAGAGAGCTGGGGCTGTTCAGCCTGGAGAAGGCTCCAGGGAGCCCTTATAGCAGCCTTCCAGTATCTGAAGGGAGCCTACAGGAGAGCTGGAGAGGGACTCTTTCTCAGGGAGTGTAATGACAGGACAAGGGGTAATGGTTTTAAACTGAAAGAGAGGAGATTTAGATTAGATACCAGAAAGAAATTCTTTGCTGTGAGGGTACTGAGGCACTGTCCCAGGTTGCCCAGAGAAGCTGTGGCTGCCTCATCCCTGGAGGGGTTGAAGGCCAGGCTGGATGGGGCTTTGAGCAACCTGGTCTGGTGAGAGGTGTCCCTGCCCATGGCAGGGGGGTTGGAACCCGATGATCTTCAAGGTCCCTTCCAACTCTAACCATTCTATGATTCTATAGTACTAACAGCAAATAGGATGTCTAAGGCTTACAAGGGTCCATTTCAATTGCTTTAAAGCACATGTGGAATAATCAGAAATCACTGCAGAGTTGGGGGGAAAAGGTAAGAAAAAACTACTGGAAGCTGCTGCCACTCCGACCCACGGGGTGAGGTCACTAAAAGATAAAGATAGATTTCTGTGAGTTTCAAGTGAAAGTCACTTTTCCAACGGCAATTACATTACGCAGAATCTAAATACTCCACAATACAATATGGTCAGTGAATGAACGACGGCTTCTACAATCTATAAATAATCCATTATTCTTGTGGCTGCAGAAAAGCATCATGTACACAGCACAGTACAGTAGTATGAAAATCTGTTATTGCTCAGTTCTTTACAAACTAATGAAAACACCAGAGAGGAGAAATGCATTTCCTCTACTACTGGGTACAGCAACACTATTTTATTATTGATTACCTCAGCGCTATGGTCAAATGGATATCACAGGATATAGGAGACATTTTTCGAGGTTTTTCTTTGTATGGAAAACTAAAGGAAATGGAGGTTATTTGGCCCTTCACTACTTAACCTTCTCCTTTAGTCTCCGCATTTCATGACATGGCCCTGATGACTTTTTGTATCTCTGACATTAACTTACTTTTTGGTCAAGAATATTATTTTTGAGAAGAGATAGTGAGGCAGGAGAAACTGAGAAGTAAAGGAAATATTTGACTGCAACTATGGTAGAAGGTTCTTCTTAAGAAGAAAAAGTTCTTGCCATTTGATGAAGATGCCCAGAAAAACAATTTCTCTTTCTGCATAAGGCAGAGTTTTCTGAAATTAGATCTCTCAACCAAGAAGGCTTTTTTTCCCCAGGTTTCACTCACTCAATCTCTGTGACCTTGAATGCAGTCAATATGGGAGAACACAGACTGATGTGACATCCTGATCTTTATTTATGTGGACCTTGGCTTATTCCTGTCTTTGGAAAAATAGAATCAAAGAATTCAGATGGTATCAAAAGCTGACTACAAGATGCTGGAGGGTTTGAGTACATTTGTGCTCACAACAGAAAAAGCCCTGAGAAAAAGGGCAGCTGTCTTCTGTCCCAACTGGCATCTGCACAGCTTGTTAACTCTGCCTGGCTGAAGAGAGGGGTGACATTCACAGATGTAGACACTAGTTATTCAAGTTTGGCAAGGAGTACACAAAATACCCTATGCCTTGGTCATCCTTTTTCTTACCCACTTATTCCCTTTCATCTATTGACCTGCTTCCAAATGCTGTCAACCTGGTCATAAAATTCAGACCTTAATAGTTTGAAATTCTATATAAGATCACCAGTATATTTCTGGAAAATGTTCTGTAAAATTCCTAAGACAGTTTGACCTGACGCGTTTCAAACAATACTGCTGCTTTATATTCTTGTCTTATGCAATACTCTCAAGTCTGTTTAATTAAGTTCTAATGTTGGTGGCACTGTGGTGAATCTTGTAGCCTTCATAGCCTGAAAACCTGAGATATTGATGAAATAATTGTGTCTTTCTCAAACTGCATCAGGATCCACTCTGCCAGGAAGCATGCACAGGGAATGTTTGAGTCTGGCCCAGTGATTTCTGAAGTAGGAGCCTTCTGTCCCCATGGGATCCTGACATTCCTGAGTAGGTTCAAGAGTCTAAGGAAAATGCAAATACAAGATGAAGCTTATCATCAGTCACGGGTTTGAGCATGGAGAAGTGCTCAGAGCAAAGAAATCTAGGAACTGCTGGTCTTATAACTGTGCCTGCAGTTCAAGTGTGACCTTCATTCTTCTTACGTCATTCTGATGCTCCTGTAACATTCAAAGGCTATTTCTCTAAGCCTTATCCAGAAAAATCTCGCCTGTTCCAATGCCACTGCAGCAATGTGAACCCACATCCTACATTCTGCCAAGACTGCAGCAAGAGAGTGAAACATCCTTGAGGCAATCTGTAAGGCAATGAAAACAAGGGAACGTGAGCGCGACCTGCCAGGGCTCCAGTATCAGACAAGCTCTTCCTCTTTCCCTCCTGGACTGCACCTGGGAGTGCTCAGAAATTTTAAAAGGTGTTGGCTGGACACAGGTTGGGGGAGCAGAAAAGAGAAACAATTCTTTGTTTTACTAATATACAGGAAAGTTTAAATGACTGTTTTTTCTCGTTTCTCAATTTTCAGCCTGGAAAAGTTTCCAGCTTCTGAAAAATTAGGGCTTTTTTGTCATTCCATGAAAAAAGTTGAGCTACAAACTGCAATATCTTTACATGTGTGTCTAATCTGATAATGCCAAGAATGGCATTTCTTCCTAATAGAGGTTCAGAAAAGAACAAAAAGGAATAATTCCTTATTCAGTGCTTGATTTCTTGAAGTCACTTTCTGGTGAGAGAACTACAGTGGTCATTATTTCCATTATCATTAAAAAACCCACCTCTGTTCCAGGACTGCAGATTAAACCTCTACAACTCACGTTGAAGAACGAAGGAGAAATTAAGAGAGTATGATTTTTTGGAGGTCTCAGAAATCACTTTTCTCCATTAAATAAAACATCCCAATAAACCAACCCCCCCAATAAGACTTGCCACAGAGGCACGTCCTCTCCAAGTTGGGTACACAGCAATGGCAATGTCCTCTCAATAAAGATGACATGTTGCTTTGAACAGTACAGCCATTCCCCATGACAATGAAGAAGACCTCTGCCTGCCACGGATTTCTCCTCCAATCACCAGACTGTCTGCACCAGAAGAAACACCTGTCTTCATGGACAGGAAGCACTTTTGAATATGCCCAAGTATTTTTACTCGACATCTGCAGTTAGATGAGCAATGTGTCCTGGTTTGAAGTAAAACAAACCAATTTTACAATTTTACTTTTTTAGCTGGGCCTCTTCTAACTAAGTAAACTCTGAAATTAACAGCACACTGTTCAGAAACTGTTTGCTCTCAGGGTGATAAGACCTGATTACACCAAGGGATGGTGCAGAGAGGCCCTTGCTTATCCTTATTGCTAGAACAACCTAGAGCAGGGAATTATGTTATTTGCCCCATTGGAGGGTTGGAAGTAGAAAAACGTTGAGGGGGTCACACCTGTGGACAGGACAGGACACCGAGTCTAGTATACAGCTGCTTGCTTTCTTTCTTCTTTCTTTCTTTCTTTCTTTCTTTCTTTCTTTCTT
>VZRU01021312.1:0-13027 GCA_013398155.1 Pedionomus torquatus | reverse complement strand
TTTCTTTCTTTTTAATTTTAGTATTAATATTTCATTAAAGTGGTTTAGTTCATTCTAAACTTGTAAATTCCCTTATCTCTTCTTCTACTTTCTTTTTCGGGGGAGGAAGGGCCATCTGTCAATCTGGTTTTGGTAAATCTGGCTGAATCCATGACACAATGACAATAAACTGTGTTCCTCCCCACGAAAGGCACAGCATTTCCAAGCCGAATGAAATTATACAGTCATTGGAAGCTGAGCTCAGTCCTTACACACACTTGCCAAAACAAGAAGATGAATGCAGAAGGAATGTCCTCTGCTCTTTGTCTCCATAAACAGAGCTGGTGATAATGTCCTGTGTTAAGAGAAACCTACTATAAGTTATAAAGAGGAACTAGCATAAAAGAAGCAAAAATAGCACAGTCTTTGTGCATGACTTACATTTATCTTGCAAGGAATCATGGGGGACTTCTCCCTGGGGACTTTCTTCCAAGTCTCCATAGTGCAAGACCTTGTGGTTAGGTGAAAGTCGACAATACCAAAATTTGTCTGTTAAAATAAACACATTAACACATTAAACAAGGTCACTAATGTGTTCTCATCAGCATTATCAGTAGCATACTCAAACAAGGCACAGGGAAGGAGTGGCTTCTTTCTATCAGGAGAAATGTGTGGGGTGTTTGGGAAGTAGGGCAGGAACTTCGCACAGTAATTTGACTTCATTAAACAAAGCTGGCATTAATCTACCATTTCTTTATTGACTTAGTCACTGGCTCCAAAAATAAATCCTAGCAAGAAACAACTTACTTAGCTTTACAGGATACTATACAACCTCCTGGACAGAAGACTGTCAAAGTAACCATTGATTTGAGTGGATAAATTGAATGTACCCACAAAAGCTGCATTTTTAGCACCCACTATGTGAAAATTAAACCCTGCCAGCTGTCTTGTGTAGGACACACAAAAGCTGATATATCTGAAATATCCCATACTTCATGAAAAATATGACTCATGTTTTTTTATAGACAGAGGAGAACAACCCCGTATTTATGGAGGGACTGGACATAATAAATACCAAGAGTTAAAAAGCAGACGCTCCCTCCCTTGTCCTTCAGATAACTCAGTGCTTAGTATGGTCACAAATATACATGTAACGATGCAGTCACACTCCACGTTGCATTTTAGCCCTTCCTGGGGCTCTCCTGCCAACTCCTGCTTGACAAGCTATAATTCCCCTTAACATTGTTTGTTAAAATCTGTTCCCACGAAGAATATCACCTTTGCAGAGCTGGGCTACCAGGCTGCCTAGCGTGCAAGGGTGGTGCTTGCCAATTGCCTTTCTGAAATGGCAAGAATGAGGTTACCCTTCCTTGTCAGAGCACTTTCTATTTAATAGCTAGATCGCATAATGTTAAGCTGTCAAAAATACAATCTTGTTATATCCAAGCTATAAATCTCCATGATTTCAGAACAAGGCTTGATGTTAAAATGCCAACAGGGGGATTGCAGTGGGTGCTTCTCTGGCTCTGCGCTTCTCTCATTGGTGGCAGTGCTGATGCTGTGCCAAGTAGCATCCTAAAGGCCAATTTTGGGGAAATGTGAGCATTGACAGAACCCTGCGATGCTGCAGCTACTGGGAGAGAAGGGAGTAAAATGTCGGAGAGGCCGTAGAACCCCCAAAGCCAGCACACAGAATCATAGAATGGTTAGCGTTGGAAGGGACCTTCAAGATCATTCAGTTCCAAGCCCCCTGCCATGGGCAAGGATACCTCCCACCAGACCAGGTTGCTCAAGGCAACCCTCCCTGAAAAACATCTTTACTTCTTTTTTAGGAAGGGATGGGTTTCATAGGAAGAAATCCCAGCTCTGAAGGCTTCTGGAGCCTTTTACAGCAATTCCCCATAACCCAAAGTTAATTAAAGAACTAATAGCCACAGACTAACTTGAAGCATGTCTAATGTGGTTCTCCTGTAGGCTCATTTATAAATGCCATCACAGCACAGCTTTATCGTCATGAGGAAAACCCTTGAATGAAATCCACAAATGGAACTAATGAGGTTTCCTCAGCCTCAGCCACAGCCACTAAACAACTGCACTGACCAGGCTGAGGGAGGCAAACAGCACATTAGTGATGGAAGTATCCCTTGCTTTGCCTTACCAGCTGGGGTGTTTTTTGTTCTTTTTTTTCCAGCTGAATATGATGCTACAAACAGTTTATCGGACCATATCCCACTTAGGTGAGATCCCACTGCTTTGGAGGGGAAGAATTTTAAACAGTACACGTGTTATTTTACTGTAGTGCAGGTGCTGAACATCGTTTTACTGGTAGTGTATAAAATAATACAATCCAAAATTATATGAAATTGCTTTCACTGAAAAAAAGGGCGAAGAAACCTTAATTAACAGTGAGGGAAGTAGCCAGCATGTACTTTCAGCTCTAAATTACTAAACAACAACAACAAAAAATAAAAAGCAGAAGAGAACACTCTTTTCTACCATACTTAGAAAGTAGTGTTTATAAAACAAAGAATAACTACTTTCTAACTCTGTCCCCCCCCGAGCTCTTAAACATAAGTCAGCAGAGTTGAAGTGCCACAAGGGGCCTTAAAGACAGGACAGATGTTTCTCAGCAGACTTTATATTTCACAGCTGGCAGATCCATGTGTATGTGCAGATCTGGAGCAGGACAACTACCTGTTCAGGAAGGAGTAGAGTTGGTTTTGGTTCTAGGCCCAGTCTTATGAATTTTCCTCAAAGTTTAAATCCATTCTGTGGGTCACAACTCTTATTTCATATCCACCTGTCCCTGTAAGACTCCTCTTTTTATAGAGGTGCCCAGAGATGGGACAAGAGGGAATAGGCACAAACTGGAACATAAGAAGTTCCATCTAAATATGAGGAGGAACTTCTCCACTTTAAGAGTGGCAGAGCCCTGGAAGAAGCTGTCCAGAGAGGTGGTAGAGTCTCCACCTCTGGAGACATTCCAAACCCACCTGGACATGTTCCTGTCCAAGTGGGACGTGAACAGTGTGCTCTGTCAGGGTCATTGGAATAGATGATCTCCAGAGGTCCTTTCCAATCCCATATCATTCTGTGATTCTGCAGGGCAGTTGGTAACCATAGAGACTTTCGAGATGACATGTGCTTGTGATTTCATGGCAATTTTCAGACACTACCATCATTTAAAATTTCCAGTACATCCTCATGTCTTCTAGCTTACTGATGCAATCAAACTAAGGTTCTAGAGAATCTTCTTCGGGAAACCGAATTAATCATTCTGATTTTTACTCAAAAAGGTTTCATAATTTTTTTTCTGATTTTCAGATAATTGCTAGAGCCACCAGTGGGTTAAATATATTGCAGCACATTGTTAAAAAATATAGATGAGGTTTGAAAAAACAAAGGCCCAAATAAAAAAAATCAGCAACAATTTGGAGAGAAGAGTAATATTCAAAACTATGCCCAAATAGTTGGGCACAGAACATTTTTCTGATGGGATACAGAGTGCTTGGCTATCCACACAGTGCACTTCCAAGTGCATTAATGGCCAGTGACTCATATCCCCTTAACGATGATACCTCAGGTAAAGAAGTGCTGTGGTTAGTACAAAACTGCTCTACTGTTCACATCTGTGGAGAAAAAAGCTTAGACAGCTATAGCTCTGTATGGACAAGTGTCTAACAGTATACATTTTACCCCAAGATATGTTACAGATCACCAAAGAATTTATTTTGTTCTAAGAAAATCTTCCTTGCAGATTCAGCAACAGGAACATCCTTTTAAATGTATCGGTGAATCACAGAATCACAGAATGGCTAGAGTTGGAAGGAACCTCCATGAGCATTCAGTTCCAATCCCCCTGCCACGGGCAGGGCACACCTCCCACCACACCAGGTTGCTCAAAGACCCACCCAGCCTGGCCTTGAACGCCTCCAGGGATGGGACAGCCACGGCTTCTCTGGGAAACCTGTTCCAGTGACTCACCACCCTCACAGTAAAGAATTTCTTCCTGTTATCTAATCCAAATCTCCCCTCTTCCAGTTTAAAACCATTAGCTCTTGTCCTGTCACCCCACTTCCTGAGAAAGAGTCCCTCTCCAGCTCTCCCAGAACTCCCTTCAGGTACTGGAAGGCTGCGATAAGGACTCCCTGGAGCCTTCTCTTCTCCAGGCTGAACAGTCACAGCTCTCTCAGCCTGTCCTCATAGGAGAGGTGCCCCAGCCCTCTGAGCATCTTTGTGCCCCTCTGATGGACCTGTTCCACCAGGTCCCTGTCGTTTCTCTGTTGAGGACTCCAGAGCTGGACACAGGACTCCAGGTGGGATCTCCTAAGCACAAAGTAGATGGGGAGAATCACCTCCTGCTACCTGCCGGCCACACTTCTTTTGATGCAGCCCAGGATGCAGTTGGCTTTCTGGGCTGCCAGTGCACACCGCCTGTTCATGTTGAGCTTCTCATCCAGGAGCACTCCCAAGTCCTTCTCCTCAGAGCTGCCCTCCAGCCATTCTCTGCCCAACCCAGATTTGTGCTTGGGATTGCCATGTCCCAGGTGCAGGACCTCACACTTGGCCTGGTTGAAAACATAGGTGCTTGTGTATATTTCAGATATACGTATGTGGACTCACCCTTTTTCTTTCATTGTGTTGCCTTTCTCTGCTACAACCAGCAGTGACACATTTTCACTCTAACTGGTCATAACTGCTTAGCTGAAAGGGAGCAAATCCTGCAAATGGCTGGTGAATAACTGACCTTGACACATTTAGTCAACAGGTTCCTCTTAGGAAATCACACACTCCCAGAATATGATTTTTTTATGGGACCATGCAGGGTGGGATGGAGCAGCAGTAGCAAAAAGGCTTGGTAGAAGAAAGACAGTGTCTTCTTGTGCAGAGGTATGAGTTATTTATCCTAGCAAGAGATGGAAAAGCTGCCTTCATTTGATATTTTTGTTTTAATTTAAACTTTCTCTTTTTAGGTTACTTGCATGATGCCTTGTCAATTTAATTTAATGATATGTACCAGCAGGCTTTCTTTCCCTTCCAAAAACTACTGTTCAAGAAACCTCATCTTTGGCTGCAAAACCACTTCAATAACATGCAATTTCTTATAATCTTCATAAAGCTAAAAGGGGAATTTATTTCCAGGAGCGCACCCAGAGATAGAAACTACAAATGTACTGGATGACAGCAGCAGAAGTATCTATTATCCTCAATAAAATGCCTTTATCTGCTACTTAGCTCTACTGGAAATAATAACTTTTGGGGTTGCAAAGTGCTTTGCAGGCTTTCACTTTAGTCTTCTCCCCTTTCTTTTAGGAATTAGCTAAGTGAGGAGAAGGCTGAAGAGGTGTATCTGTCAGCTGATGTCCACAGTCAAGGGCTTTTCTAGAGCTTCAAGATCTGCTGTTAAACAACAGCTAGAAGGGTAGACTAGATTTTGCTGGTTCATTTACAAACAATTAAGAATGTTTGGTAAAAACAGGTATTAGTGCTGCAGTTCTCCTGCAAAACCTTGCAAGGGAAAGGCCACATATTCATTGCAAGTGCTAAGGAACCTGCTGGAACAACAACGGTATTTCTGAATTTCAGCTATAGAGAGCTCCTGCTGGCATGATAGTCCTATGCTGAAATACAAAGGGCAGAAATCAGACTACAGATACTCACAGCTTAATCTTCAGCATCTCCCCCCCCCTCCTTCCCCCCAGCATTGCAGGTTTTCCAATGCTAAGTATACCATTTCACCTCTTCTCAAAAGAAGCTATAAACTCCTTGTTCTTTTTTATGTAAATCAAATTTTTTCGACTCATTGCAACTAACCATGTGTGTCCTACCACATGTTCAAACAACAGCCTCAACAGAAGCTTGCTCTAGGCTTTTTATCATGGGACGATGCCTGTTAATAATTTTTTAAATGGGCAATTAAGTGCTTTCAGCTTCTCCTGTGTAGAGTATGTTCAGGTTCTTCTCGTAGATTTGTGACTGTTCTTCCAGGATTGTCTCAAGGGAAAAAAAGAATCATAGGAAAGGTAAAAGAAGCAGTATGTATGTTAAAGGTTGCCCAGAGAAGTTGTGGCTGCCCCATCCTGGAGGGGTTCAAGGCCAGGTTGGACGGGGCTTTGAACACCCTGGTCTGGTGGGAGGTGTCCCTGTTCATGGCAGTGGGTTTGGAACTCAATAACCTTGAAGATCCCTTCCGACTCTAACCGATCCATGATTCTAAAGTAAAACAGCTACCTGATCTTACTACTCTTACAAGCAAGTTACCATATGACAGGCAAATCACGATGCCTGGCAGCTCTCCCCACTTCTGTTTCAGCTCTGTAGCTCTGTGGATGGACCACGGCCATTTGAGGGCCTTTTGGTAATGCTCTGTGGGAAGTGGATTCAGTTGGAGCAAGGGGTGTCTGAACCCCCAAGAAGCACCCATCTCATGTATGTAGAGGTGGGTTGGGGAAGAGGACATGCAGAGGTGGGGTAAGGCTAACAGAAGACATGCTTAGGAATTTGGCACTTGTACTATTTTGATCCAGACATTCAGACAAATTGTCTGAAAGCTTGACTGTCTCCATGTTCATTGTCACTAGCTAAACCTCTGCTGTTCCACTCACTTTACTTATCTCCTATTTCTTGATGTCATGACAGCCTTGGTCTTACAGCTTGCTCTGCTTGTAGTACAGGAGACTCTGAAGGCTGAAGACTGCTTTCAAGAGAGCTGCTTCTGCTTTGTGCCAGCTCCCACTATCTGCTGTTTGGACTGTGCCAGGCACTGTACATACCTAAAACAGGATCCCACTCGAATGCTTTGTATGTCAAACATGCTTGTATTCGCAAACCATATTTTGCTCCTTCATTAGGTCTCACAGTGCTAGACCTTGGCCCTTCACTACAAGGACATTGAAGTGCTACAGTGTATCCAGAGGAGAGCTATCAAGCTGGTGAGGAGTCTGTAGACCAAGTCCTACGAAGAGAGGTCTTGGGCTTGTTGAGTTTGGAGGAGACTGAGGGGAGACCTCCTTGCCCTCTACAGCTACCTGAAAGGAGGTTGTAGAGAGGTGGGTGTTGGCTTCTTCGCCCAAGGGAATAATGACAGGACCAGAGGAAATGGTCTGAAGTTGCAGCAGGGGAGGATCTTAGGAAGAATGACTTTACTGCAAGAGTCATCAGGCACTGGAATGGCCAGGGAGATGGTGGACTCACCATCCCTGGAAGGTATTTCAGAAATGTGTCTATGTGGCACTTGAGGGCATGCCCTAGTGGCTGAGATCGTAGGGGCTTTGCATGTGGTTGGACTTGGTGGTCTTAAAGGTCCTTTCCAACCATGACGATTCTGTGATTCTGTGACATTCTATACAGATTTCATAGGGAGACATGATATGTGTTTTACCTTCAGCAACATAATCACAGAGAGACAGTAGCTGAAGTAGTGCATAGTCTGATTTGCCTGTCACTAGTGAGGGCCTGTTTATTTTATTCCTCTCAGAGATATTGTCCAAATGACTGAAATTCTGTCGAAGGAGCAGGGTATGCAGCAAACCTTCTTTTGGCACATCTCCAGGAGGAGGACAGACTGTTTATTTTGTCTTAAACTCTTGTTAGTTCATGATTTATAGGATCAAAAGCCTTAAGGGATATAAATTGGTTGAGTTTAAGTTAAAAAATACTTAACAATCAATATAATATTCAGGCACCTCAATGTCCTTCTTGTAGTGAGGGGCCCAGAACTGAACACAGCACTTGAGGTGAAGCCTCACCAGTGCCCAGCACAGGGGGACAATCACGTCCTAAGTCCTACTCCCCACGCTGTTCCTGATGCATGCCAGGATGCTGGTGGCCTTCTTGGCTACCTGGGCACACTGCTGGCTCATGTTCAGCCCACAGTCCACCAACATCCCCACGTCCTTTTCTGCCAGGCAGCTCCAGACACTCTGCCCCAAGCCTGTAGCGCTGCAAGGGGTTGGGGTGACCAAAATGCAGGACCTGGCACTTGGCCTTATTAGCACAGTGGATTATTAATGCGCTTTCCCTAAAATGTGCAGTGGGCATCACAGGTGTTTGAAGGCATGACAGAAAGAATACAAAGCTGCACGAGTATTTTTTCTGCTACTGAATCTTTTCATAAAGGCTTTGAAATTTTCCAAAATAACCACCCTACATTAAAGGAAATGTCCTCCTTGTTTCTAAGGAAGGAGGTATCGCACTGAAGGATACTTTTCTCTGTGAAAAAAAGTAGCTTTCCCCAGCTGATCTGAGGGTGTCAAATACTGATCTTTGTCAGTTCTTACTCTTATATTTTGTAACTTTCTAACTTGTATTCTATTTGCAGTGGAAAACAAACAACAATCTGAATCCTCACCAAATGAGGGGTTTAAAGGGCAATTTTTGGACAAAACTTTTAAATAATCTGCTGAATTTATAGTACATCCCTGTTATTTTGTCTGGAGAAAGAAGCCTGCCTCTGAGAACATAGAGAGTTTAACTGTATAAAATGAGTTGTAAATCTAGCACAGAGCAATGACTCATAGGACTGGGAAAATAATCTTCTGATGTCGATCAAGTATTCATCTGAAAGTACACAAATTACTGCTCTAAGTGTTTTTTAAAAGTATATTTAAACACCAATATATATTTAATGTATGTGGTGATATAAGACAAAACCCAAGGAGAGTGAATACTAGAGGGAGGGGTGCAGAATGAGCCCATCGCATATATAAAGGTGGTCCAAGTCTGAGAGATGCAATTCTGGCTACACCAAGTTTTGTGTGCTGTTCCTGCAGAAGTGGAGGTTTTTACTCAATATGAACAAGACGCCCGGACATCCAGGCAGAAATCAGAATACTCAGTTCAGAACGCAAGACGGCTGCTCAAGATGTGGACTTGTTCCAGATGATCTGTGCTAGGAAGTCACAGCCAGTTCCAGGGAAACACAGGAAACCCTCTCGTAACTGTAATTGGGAGATGCTTTCAGATGCCTCCCCCTGGTAAAAGCAGTCAGGACAGCACTGACAGTATTTGTCAGCTCAACTTTTAAACAAAAGTGACAATG
The DNA here is from genome assembly GCA_013398155.1 of Pedionomus torquatus. Lineage (NCBI taxonomy): Eukaryota > Metazoa > Chordata > Aves > Charadriiformes > Pedionomidae > Pedionomus > Pedionomus torquatus. Next base: position 4,008 of record VZRU01021312.1, on the reverse strand, counting down.
AAAAGGCAGACTTGGCAGTCTGAGCTGTACCTTGCCGACGTCGACTGTTGAGTTTCCTGAAGCAGGTGCCCTCCACAAGTCGATTGAGACGTTGTTGCTTGATCAGTTCTAAGATCTCAGGCTGAATCTTCTCTTTTAGTTCCCTTGGGAAGAGAGAAAGTAGGCACTTGTCAAATTCAATAAAGACCATCGTCTTTCCTCTGAGACAGTCTCACAAGATGTTTCTGCAAGGAGTTTGAAGGGGACAATAGTTAAAGGCAGGCCCAGGTCAGAATACAGTCTGCTCCAGAAAAAAAACCTTTTTCTTATAACAAAGAACGGAAGTCAGGATATCTCTGCTGTAGACATCTCCCTGCTATAGCATCAGTGTATGACTCAGGCAAGTCACTTATTTGTTCCTTACTTCACTCATCTAAAAATAACACTTGCTATAATGCATCAACAAGGTTTTTCTGAGGCAAATAATGCTCTTTCATCGTAGGAGCACTGTGAAGCTTGTTTGAGGGACTGTCACCGTTTTTTGCACAAACATCAGCTGGTATACTTTACTAGCACTATTATTTAGGACAATATGAGAAGGCTAAAACCCATTTTGAAACAGCAATAAAAAAAACCAGTGAGCAATGCCAATGAGATAAAATAATGACAAGTGCTATATGCTGCTTCTTAATTCTGTGCCATTCAATTAATTCAGTACCATTAGAATTTTGTGGAAGTCTAACCCATGACTAGGGTTTGCTCAAGGATCAAACTTTACACTTCCCCAGGAGTGCAGAAATTCATGGTGCATTTAGAAATAATATTACATATCCTCCAGAAAATCCATTCTCTATATCCTACTTTGATAAGAGTTCAACATGTCAAGGACTAGGCAGAAAATGTATGCACATATTTAAAGTTTGATTTCATACACCATCACATGGATTCACAGATGTCTGAATTCATCTGTCACAGCCTCGCTTAGGTTCATTAAGAATACATAAAAGACAGGTTTAAACACTGACTAGACAGCAAGCCTAGTAAGAGTAAAACATAACTGAGTGTGTAGAGGATTTATAAAAGATGAAGTTTGTCAGAACCAGAATTTTGCATTGCTGTGCAAATTAGGTAATGCCAAATATCATTCTGTCTAGCACTACGTTCCAGCAATCATCATTAAAAGGAAGCCAAGCCATGCTTACCCATGGAGACAACAAAAACTCCTCTCTTTTTGAAAACTTAGGGAGCCCAGTCTCTGCTAATTTCCATGTTCTTTTGGATCCTATACCCTTGATCTGCCAGACCCCTGCTGAAACCACTTGAAGTCCTCTGTGGCAAAGGCCAGGCCTTTAAATGCAAATACCGTCTTTCCCCAGGTTTTAACAGGTTCTTGATGCACAACCTACTGCATATTTACAGTTTGTGAACATCTATCTGGTCACAAATCAAGAAAGCGTTTTAACTGTAGAAGCAGTTCACCTTTTGGGAATGTATTATTAGTCCTTTAGGATAATCTTCAAACACTGTTGTTTTCCCATTGGTAACTAAGTTATGACTGTGCTGGATGGTTAAGCACTGTGATTAAAAGAATTCTGGGGCTGAATAAGAATTCTATGCCTTTACTGAACTGATAAGTTCCCCATTCTTCAGGTAAGAGCTGGGAGCTGGGACTGAGAAGAGCGTTGGAACACAGTGTGGATTATTCAGGAGTACAGGCTGCAGGCTAAATGTCCAGCTGGATTGGTTTCAAACATTCAAGACTGAGATAGTTTGATATTTTGGTAGTTTAGTTCACAAATTGGATCTCTACCATTAAATAGGTCTTAAAGATATTGCAACATCACAGTGGTAGGACACTACTGAAGTACTGAAAATGATTTGGTCACCTAGCACATTCACATCTAACTGTTTTCTCTTAGTATTCCCTCTTCTTATCTCTAAAGCCCCATCTGCCTTTTACAAATCAGAAGAGACTTTTAACCAATCTGAAAATACAGCTTTCTGAAGTACTTTACTATCTGAGGTAGACTTTCCATCAGAGTAATGAAGGTAGGAAAGAACGGACACCTTCTGCCTCTTTGCTGATGTTCTGGAGTCCCTCTACACATGCATATATTTGCTCTCACAACCATGAAGCTCAGAGGTAGTTTTCTCTTCTGTTTTATACAGTCCCTGTACTTGAACCCACAGGAGGTTATGGAGACAACTCATTACTCCACAGAGAAAGTCTACAGTGATTCCGGACTTAAGTGACACCTCCTAAATCCATCCATCCCTCCCCTCGGTCAGCGGCACTTAATTACCTCAGCAGCTCATGAAACACATAGTTACACTGACTCCTACGGCTTTCAGCTATTTTTCAGATACTATGACTGCCACGGAGGATCTGCCACTTAGAGCTCCTCACCATCAAGGTTTCTGTTCCACCCCTTAAAGGTGACAGAATCAGGGCAGAACAATCAAACCCCGGCACATAGTTAAATAAAAGATGTGCTTCTTTGAATCTTTGTATTTCCTTCAGAATGCCATCTGAAGGCAAGGGAGTTCTGTTCCTCAGGATCACTGTCTAAAGGCAGGAGGATTAGGAAAAAAGTCTCTGTACAAGAAAAAGGCCCTCCTGTCTAATTTTAAAATCAATCAGGAAAATGACCAAAAAGGAAGTTCATAAATGCAAATATGGTTGGGGGAAATTTTATTTATTGTCTTTCAGATGACACCAGCTTAGGAGTTTGGGCCTTGCAAAGAGAGAGGAGAAACTCAGAAAGTCTGAGGAGACAGCAGTTTTAAAAATTGCATAACATCCCACTGTGTTCCTGTCACACAAGAATGGCCAAAGTTAGTGGTAAGACAGAAGTGTTGAGGGAATCACAGAGTAATATCTATGACTGCAGATTTTCCAATCTCATTGCTCTTGCCATTACAGGCAATTCTGACTTCACTTGCTTGCTTTTAAAATAACAGTCCTGAACTTTCAGCAAATCTCAAAATCATTAGAAATTATTGTTGTTTTATTCAAATGATGCTAGCTCTTCTTCAGCTCCAGTTATATCTGTCCCCAGCGTTCACCTTTCCAGCTGAGAGTTACGATTCATTCTTGTTAGCTGTTTTCCTTCCAGGATGGGGCATATTGCAGACATTTAAAACATTACAACACAATCGAAGAGTAACCCCAGAACTGCTTTCGTGTGCTTTGTCCTTTTATCTTTCTGGTTTGTAGCTATGCCCTCTCCTAATCACTCTATGCATTCAGAGCAGGCATTAGTGACTCTTTCTAACATCGCAGAGAGAAGCCTGTAAGATAAAAAGCTGAAAAGCATCCCTGTTTCTCTGTATGTTGCTGATTTTCATGCAACTGTTATTTAGCAATGGCTCCCTGGCTCCTTTTAACTAGCAAGCCTCCACTAGCACATTAGAACTTCATTCGGTATTAACTCATCTCTGTTGCCACTTTATGGGGCACTTAATTTGGGGACTCCCTTCTGAGGGGGACAGAAAGCCTGATATGCCGGGCTGACCCTCCTCAGAGAGAGGTCTGCTGTCTTCCTGGAGCCCGGGTGAAGGATGTCACCAGGAAACTTCTTGGGTTAGTAAAGTCCTTAGATTATTATTCACTGTTGATATTCCATGTGGTCACAGAAGAGACAGCTACTCAGAGTGCAAAGATGATAAAGACAGTTCAGGGAGTTGGGAGGCTTGATAGAGGACTCTGGGGTGCAGATCATCTTTTCATCGCTCCCTCCAGTGGCAGGTGATGATGCAGGGAGAAGTAGAAGGATAAAATCAGTTAACACGTGGCTCCAGAGCAGGTGTTGCCACCACAGCTTTGGATTCTTTGAGAGTGGGCAGGCCTATACAGCACCAGACCTGTTCACGGGGAGTGGACGATGCCTCTCTCAAAAGGGGAGGATGATTCTAGCACAAAAGCTTGCAGGGATGATTGACAGGTATTTAAAGTAGATGAGAAGGGGGAGAGGGGGGGGGAGGATGACAATGCCATTCCTATCTCAGAGTCTCCAGAGGTAAAGGGAA
>VZRU01021250.1:0-14505 GCA_013398155.1 Pedionomus torquatus | reverse complement strand
CAAGAAAACTAGCCTGAGTTCATGTCTGAAATATTCAGAAAAATCCTACTGTCTTTAGTATGTTCCAGCCATTATTTTTAAACAACACACTAAAAGTTAATATATATTTTTATAATTATAAAAGTTTACTAGTTATTGTACAGTACACAATACAAATTGCCCACAAACTATTATTTAGCTCCTTCCAATTTTGAGAGCATATGATATACTAAAAGATTAAGAATTTCTCACCAAAAAAAATCACATCAGGAAATACATATTTACAAAAATCAAATACATTATACAAAAAACCCTATCAAATTATTCTGTAAAGATGTTTTCCTTAAATAATTAAAAAGTGTGTTAAACTAATTCAAAAACTGCAAAACAACATTACATTATATCACATGTACAGTCTACAAAAACGTTGCTTTCTTAATTTACATAATGTATGCAGTAAATAGGAAAACAAAAGTTCAGTTTCTCCTAGTGTTATTACATTTCTGCGCCTGTGGGACTGAATATTGTAATCTGCCACTTACTAAGTGAAATTTAAATGATGGCACTTAAAAAAAATACAGTATAAAATAAATGCAACAAAGGAAGTTTCCTAGAAGGTAAGAAAGCCCTGAGTGATGACAGAATTACTGACTGGCAAGTTCTAGAATTAACCTAATTACAGTTTACCACCTGAGGCAAAATTTCGCAAGTGTTTGAAAGGCACTCAAAGTTTATTCAATAGCCTCATTGCTGATTACTGTAAATCCAAATTTCCAGTGAAGATGAGAAACTTGCTTTGGTACAAAATGACATTTTTCTGACATTTTAAATTGCTTTATTGGATTGCTTTCATACAATATTTAATTTTTAAATACAAAACAATCACTTTAACAATGTATTTGGGAACCTTTTAGTATTCTTTGTGTAAAAAAACCAACAACAAACAAAGAAACAAAAAAAACCTGTTGCTGTTAATAGTAAGTCAAAAGATACTTGATTGGGTCCCTGGTAAACACCAATGGAGGTGAGGTTGTCCCTCCACAGTCTGAATTCTTTAAAAATATTTATTTTAGAGTAAAGTTCACCCAGTGTTAAAAATTCTTGCAAGGTATTTGCACCACAATCAAGGAAAAACTTAAGAAGGTAAGAGGATTTCCCCAATTCGGATATCAGTGAAGGGACATTTTGATGCTCATAGTCTTGTTATGGACTTTCTTGTCTTCAATGAATTTCAGCCTTAATGATCAATTTACAAGAACAATTTTTACCAAACATTTAATTACTCAAGGCTTCCAATCCCAACATTTTAATTGCAAAGTTTCTTTTTTAATAGAAAAAATCAGAATAAACCATGAGTGTTTAAATGATCAAACTAAGGCATATTTTCCTCAAAGAAAAACTAGTCAGTCACTTTGTAAGTGGCTTTTACTATTTAAGTAAAATGAGTAAATTAAACTCAGGTCTGCTGGCATATGAAATTACTAGCAGCAATGTTCAAGGCATGCAAATTAAGAAGTGTTTACAACAAATTATGAATAACATTGTTCAATTAAAACCCTTTGAGTATTGCATTTTAATTATGCATGAATTTGCATTAACTGACTAAAAATCTTTATAACTTGCAATACACTATTGATGTAATTCCACTAAACAATGTAATGAGAATTTTTTTTTACTCAGATAAATTTGAATAAATACATCTGCACCTTGTGCTGTTGTTTGCTACTGCAAGGAATCAGTAGAGAAGCCTAGTAAGGTGGTATTTCTACCTATGATTTTCAAAAACTCTCTATCTACTTCTGAACTTCTTCCCTTGTTCCGGTAAGTAGTACATGTAAGAACAAAGGACTTTTTCAATACAGCAGAAAGCAGATGCAATTTCTAGGTCTTTGGGTATTTTTTTCTCTTTTTAAATTCTGACATTCGATAAGTCATCTAAATTGCCTCCCTGTAGAGGAAGCTGAATCTAGTACTCCTGTCTTTCCATTAGTTCACATCACAGTGACTGAATGTTAAAAGTAGTATGAATACAATAGTGTTATTTTTGTTTACTTACCAGACAAGCTGCAGAAAATTTGATTGCAAACATACCAAAGGTTCTGTAAAATTCATCTTGTTAATTGACTAGTTTTGGGGTTATGTTTTAAGGTTTTCATTTACAGTATTAGTGTATTTTAATATTATCTCAAAGAGATTTTCAAAGTAGAAAAAAAATTTTTTCTATACCTCCATGTCTTAAAGGCATCTTAAAGTAAACAGTTTATATCTGTAGAGTCAAACATTTGATTTCTCCAGATATTGATGCAATTATGAAAACAAAATAGCAGAAGAAATTTTGCACCAGATAGCACATGTTGATGGCAGTGAATAATTTAGTCCAAATCTATTAATGCTTCTTTAACAAAAACATTTCAGTCCAGTATGCAAATATTTAAGTTAAAAATTAAAAAAAAAATCTACAAGACAGTTATGTAAATATATATAATATTTTTGGTGGCCTAATTAAATTACCTATCCTTACAATGCTCAAAGGGTTAATGCAAGGCATTATGTTAAATTAATTTTCTAAGGCTAAAGCTTGTATTTATACTTCTATTTCTGGTTTTTTTTTTCATTACCAAAGATAGTAGAATACCTTTCACTAACCTTTTTTTAAACCACAGACCTGATAATTTTCCCGTTCCACAAGGATGCAATTTTCAGAAATTTATACTGATCTCTCAAATTAATGTTGTAAATTCTGAAATCACCATCACATGAAGTACCAAAAATACTTAAATTATTTAAAAAGTTAACTTTTCACCATTTTTTTCATTACTATAAAAAGGTTATTTTATTTTGTAAAACCACTCTATAAATTATCTTGCAATGTAGCTCTAATACAAATGTTTTTCTAAACAGTGCTGATATTTGGTGAGAACCACAAATATATCAGGTCAGGTTTTCCCCCGCAGAAAATATTTTGAACAGAAGCAGTGTTTCAGACTTCTAAAAGTGTTTCAATTTAAATTAAAATGTTTTCTAGATCTATACATTCCCCAGTGACAGTACATCACCACATTATTTTACATGTTTGTGAACTGACAGCAGAAAGGCTGTACATCATCATTTTGTAAGCAAACATTTTAATAAATATTCTCCAATTTTTTTAAAGAAGTAGTAAAAAAAAAAAAAGGTGCACAGAGCATGCTACAGTACGATAATAAAACACAGATAACTGAAAAGAGGGTGGTTTCTTTTTAAAGCTGATTTACAATGGGAAATATGAGACATGAAAATGTACTAAAAAGTTTTCCTAAATATAAAACTTGTAAAAAGTGTGCCCTGTTTTGAAAAAGTAATTCAACAATACCCATTCCACCACAGTGTTCACTATAATTTGTGCTAATAGGGGAAGTAACTCTAAAATAATTATATTTAACTTTGCACCAAGATAAGGTAAAATCCGTAAATCATATGAGCCCTTATCTTATAATGTCTTGCCAGTGGATGCTTGCTATAGCTCTTTAGAGTTAAGCAGGCTTCAGAGTGGCAATTCAGCCACATGCTGCACACTACATAATTTGGACTGAGTGATATGTATTTCTGTTCTTAAATTATTAAAATACTCATCTATTAACAAATATCAGAAGTGTGTAAATTGTTTCATATGTGTACATTTGATCAAAATAGCAGTAAATTTAAAAGCAAAGCACAAAAAAAAAATCTCAAACCTGTAAGTATACACAGCAGCTTACAGCAACTTGATTCTTTTAAATATTTGTTGAAGTGGGGAAAACATTACTTAAAATTGAGAGAATAATCAGTTGATAAGTATAGAAATACAAGCTCCATTCAGTTATCTGAATCGGGGATAGTTCCGATTTGGTTTGATAACTGCTATTAGAATCCAGGATATACATTCTTTCTTTGTATGCATACGTTTTGTTTTCTTTTTGTGCTACATGAACAGTGGCCAACTGTTCAAAATATCAATCAAAAGATATTCAGGTCCCATCACTTCTTGGCAATCTAGATTTATGTGTTACAACCATACTTTTCTCTCAGCAACAACAAATCTAACGTTTTACCAATGAAGGACAGCGATAAGCAAACATTTAAGGTTTGTCAATACAAAATTTAAATCCAGGCAATACAGACTATCAGTACAGCATAGAACACCCGAAGTTAAAAATGAAAAATGCTGAATATTTAATTTTATTTTACTTGTTAAAATTTTTATAATGCAAAATAAAAGTGAGTAAACATTTATCATAGGTTAGTTTTTAGGATTTTTTGGTGAAGTGTGCTGATTTCTAAGGGGGGAAAAAACAGAATGCAGTGATATTTGGGAGAAAAAAATCTATGAGGATTCAGTGCACACGTGAATTTTGAGATAAATTAACATAAACTTCACTTATACTTTTTGCTGAGACAAAAAAAACATCTACTGACATCAGTAGGAATTGTGCTTACTTGGAATTGAGCAGGATGGGTTGATCTCCAAATTCTGCTAAGCAATTTACAAATAATTTTGTACCGCAAAAAATATTAGGACACCTTAGTTAATCTGTAACTGTTCTTGGAGCACATGTAACAAATCTATTTGCTAAAAATACACTGTTCATTGCACATGCTATTCACTCATTTGGTATATATGACTTTAGTGTGATCATTGATTTTATTTTTTTTAGATAAAACAAGAGACACTAAATTTTTTTATACAGTCCTTTCTACACGATTGATTTTTTTTTTTTTATTCTATCCTTGACATTTTTGCTTTTATTTATCTATTTTCACTACTTTAGCTTAGCAAATACATGTATCTGCTTTAAAATTAATCAGAAATGTTTAAAATAATCAGAAAAAAATCAGAAATGTTTAATGTCAATTAATATGGACTGTATAAGCTATCACTGTAAGATGTAATAATTAAAACATATCATCAGGCTGACAACCTACCACATATACAAATTGAAAATATGTGCTGCATTATGTACCTGCTCACTTATTTAGTCTGGCTTTTTACAATTAAAATCTGATAAGGGTTTAAAAATATATAACCATGCTTATGACTAGGGTCCATTTACTTTGTTAACAACATCTGAAGTTGGTATTAAAGATACTTTTGCTTTTCAAGTTCCCAAGTAAAATTCAGCTAGAAACAGGAAAAAATAATTTTATTACCGATTTTAAGTGGGATATTAAAATTATTTATCAATAACCCCCCCTTTTTATTTCTTTGAAGATTATGTAACCTGCCCTTAATACTTAATAAATTTGAAAGTGACAGCCACACCTTGTTGAATAAATTTTAAGAGTTAAGATTAACAAAAAATACTAAATCTTAGCTTCAGTTCTGTTTAAGGCACCATGTAATAGCCGAGGTACAATGATCCCTGATGTACATTCTTAAATGGCAATGGTCTATCTAGCCACCTATTCAAATTCAATGTAATTGGGAATAAGTATGTGTGCCAGTTATGCTATCTTATTAAAGTTTTGTAAAAATTTAAATTCACTTTAATAATCAGGAAATATATTTTTGAAAAGAAAATGATGCAGGTTGCTACATTCCTTACATTCTATAATTTATGAAAGCAGCAGATTCAACTAATAGTAGGAAAAGACCTGGAATAGAAGGAAGTCATCCAAAAGGAATGTTTTCCTGTATGTCTGATTCAGCATAAGTAGTCCAAGTCACTTCTTTTCTGGTTCACTTTCTATCAACTACAGTACCACTCAACAACCAAAAGAATCTGTGCAGTGGTCTCAAATACAGAATCAGTAGTCTCCAGAGACTTTGGCATGCCAGAGGAATTGGCACGCAAAATAAATTCTGGAACTATTGATTTTAAAGGAAGCTTGTATTGTTTACATGATGATCAGAGAATTAGGTATGATGACAGTGTACGCATTACCACATTGTTACAATTTTATCACTCATTCTGCATTTGTAATCTCTGCAAAAACACTTCTTCCTTACAGAAAGGAAACAGTAGATCTTCCCAACCCTCCAACATTATGATAAAAATGCCCCCTTAATGATCACAATTTAATCAAAATAGTGTCTTCTAGTTCTGTTCAATTAAAAGCACCTTTTGTAACAGATCTGATGCATCTGCTGTCAAATGAGTATGCCTCCAGTATAAGTCAAAGAAAGTATTTCTTTTAATATTTCACAGAAGTGCATCTAATTTAAAAACCTATGTATATGAAACCATTGTGATAAATAATTAAAATTAAAATCTTTTTAAGCTATATAAAAAAAAAAGTTATTTTAAGAGGAGAAAAGCATTAACATTAAAAGCTTAGCAAAAATCTTCCTTGATACTTGAAACTAAGAAAACTTATAATATCGAGTAACCAATGTAAAATGATTTTGCTTACAATTTTTTTTAAACATCTGGCAAAATGCATACACCCATTTCACTTCACAACTCCAGTAAAAGGTAATGTTCAGCACAGCTAAAATTTGATACGTCAACTTTCAGACCTATTCTCCCTATACACACACTCGTTAAGTCCAGCATCAACAGGGCTAATTAAGTTATGTAATGTAGTTAGACAGCAGTATATGTATTTCCAGTAGCACTGCATTGTCTGATAGTCTGAGTATTTCTAACAATGTGCTCATTATGAAGTGGGTTCAGGAGGCTCTGCTCTACTCCACTCTCAAGCATTGGCTGCTGCATGCAGCCCACCTGAAATGCCTGGTTTAGTTCTGTTTTCTCCCTCTTGGCTTGTGGCTCTCCATTTTCATCCAGCTCTTCTATTTCACTTTCAACTTCACTACCCTCATCTGCACAAAAAAACAACCAAGAAAAGATAGCACAAAGAGAGGGGAAAAAAATCTAAGCACTAGGGCCTTTATTTTGCAAATAACATGAAATATGAAAACACAGGGAAGTGTAGCAACCTGACAAAATAGAAAGTGGAAGCTAAACATTTTATTGGGAAAAGTCAATAAATACCATGGATAAATAGGGTAATGAACTCTGTAGTGTTATTTCATATTACTGATAAGGAAACTGTACTGAAGAGAGGTTGACTTGCTCCAAATCATACAACCAGTGTAAGAATGGAGAACAAACTAAGCCTTCAATCCACAAAGAGGACATAAACTCATTTCTTACTACATCCTTCAGTAGAAATTAGCAAGATATTTGGCTTGGACTGAATTTCTCCATCTTCACTTATGAAACCCATCATTCGCTACAAATGTAGATATGTACATGCTCATCATGTCTTCCTTTTTCCACCTGTTAATCCCCTTCAACTCTCTCACCAGGATATACAGCTAAATTCTGGGTGAAATTTTGAGAATCTTTTTAGTAAATAATAAACACTTTAAAACATTTTCCTATTAAGAACCTAGAGTATTCTAGTAATGATTATTTACTATATAATGTATATAGCATATTATATCCATATAATAGTAATATACAAATAATTGAAATTATGATACAACTTTAGACTCCATTTTAATTTTTTGCTCCAAGAAACACATTAGTTCTATATAAGATTATGCATTTAAGAGATTTGACTGCTTACCTTTATCCATATTTCCAGGGGATATAGCATTTAAATCACCAAACTGCAAAACAAACAATAAAAAATGTGGACACAGTCCTGCACAAACATAACCTTAGCTTATCTATTATAAAGCCAGTACTATGCTCCAATGGCTTGTGGCTAACATGAAAGTGCATGCATGTGACTGCAGCCATGTCTATAGTATACCAGTTCATTTTCCATTCCATCATATTCTTGTTCATATTAAGAAAATTGACATAAAAAATCCTCAGCAATTAAAAAAATGGAATATAAACTTAAGCATATGTTGTTGCTTTTTTATGCCTTTGTTGCTTTGAGTGAGATTTCTGATGTAGAATGCTGGAAAATATGACTGGTGTCCATTTTTAATTTTAACCAGAAGCACTTTTATAAGTTTCCCTGAGAAGATGTGTCACTAAAGGCAGTTATAATGTAGCAAAATTATATATAAGGTAAATAATTGGCACCACTGAAAATAGGGTCTATGGTTATTACAGCATATTCTGCGAGCTACTTTTACAAAAAAAAAAGTGAAAAGTTGCTCACAAGTAAAAACACAACTTTCCTTCCTCCTTTATCTACATTTCTCTTAAGTGAGGAGCAGCAAAGCATAATTTAGTGAGTGAATCTCAAATTAAAAGAGTACAATATTTAGATAAACATTTTTCTAACCATACCTGATTCAGTCCTTTTCAGAAATGCAAAAAGATAAAAATTCAGGGAGCACTAAACCAGCATAAGCAGCAGCAACCCTATCCTTCCAGGTTCCCTCACACATACTCCCTTCTTGCCTCCCAATACCCATTCTTTCACCTTAAGTGTTCATGTGACCATGCAAAGAACCACATGACAGAACTGACTCAAGAAAAAAAACTACAGTTTTAATGGTGTTGTTTTGCACAGGATGAATTCTCTGATCCAGTTAACCACATGATTGTCCAATTATTTTGTGCATCAATGCCCAAAGGTAAGGGGATGGGAGAGGAAGAGACAGAGTGGTGTTTTTTTTCAGCTGCAAAGCTATTTCATACTGGCTTCAAGTGTTTGTCAAGCTAGCCTTAGTCCTTCCCATTTTACTTCAACCACAGTCAGTAAATGCAGAGAAACACAAGAAGCCATGCATTTAATTAATATCTGCAACATCTTCACTGTTCCCCTCTCACCTCTAAAAGATTAATTATTTTCTGTCTAAGATCATAGCCATCTTAAGTTTATCAAAACATTATAGGAAGTCCCATGGTATACCAAAACCATTACATTTATCATATACAATGTCTGTCAAGAAAACGAGAGCATACTACACTTTTGCAATTCTTTGCTATAGATGTAATGGAAGAGTTTAATCAAATATCTAAACAGAAGCATTCATTTATTTTTTCTAAAACATGTCATACCAATCAAACTACAAGTTAAGCCAAGACTCTCTATCTCTATGAAAAAGTACATATTTTTATAATATTTAATGATACTATTTAATATGTCCTGAGGGAAGAATGATATAATAAGTCATGCAAGGTGACTTACAACTTATCAATAAGATAAAACATGATATAATGATTATCAAGCATAAAAACATTAAACTTCAGTCTGGTGAACCATCTATTGTATGTCCACATCTATCCATTTTCTAGCACTTTAAAAGTACAGTTCCTTGTTGATAACTCCTAAGACAGTATGAATTTTTGAACAACTTACACAAAATTAAAGCTTAGATGCGCTGCTGAAAAGAAGAGGTTTGAGGTAAATTTCAGTTTGCAAATACCATGAACTTAGAAGACACAGTGTTTCTGAATTGAGACTTTTTCTCTGTTTATTTTAAACAAAATACATTTAAATATAGGCATGAAAATATGCCATGTCGCAGTCCTGCAAGTACTTCTGTGCTACTTTCATTTCATGCATGTTGTTGTCATTGGTTGGCCCTAATTAACAGACAAGCACTCATCTAGCCTTCCCCACCCCATGTCTAGAGGGTTAAGGGAGTAAATAGGAAGAACGGGAGTGAGAAAGCTCACATATGAAGGTAAAGACAAGGACATCACTTACCAATTACTGTCACAGACATAACAGATTGATTTGGGTAATTTAGCTTAATTTATTGCCAATTAAAATAAATATTTAATTACTGATTTCAGTAGTGGGAAGCAAAAAAGAACAAAATGTTTAAACACTTAAGGAAAATATCTTCCCCCTGTCCCAGGCTCAACCACTCCAAGTACCTCTCTTCCCCCTGTGCTATTGTCACAAATGACACAGTCCCTTCAGTGAGGCAATGAGTGGTGCAGGGGAGCTTGTGGTCAGTATATAGTGGCTTTTCTCTGCCACTCCTTCCTTCTCACACTTTTCTTCTGGTCTGGTGTGGGTTCTCCACAGGCTGAAGTTCCTTTGGGAATATCCCTCTGCTATGGAGGTTCTCTACAGGCTGCAGGGAATATCTGCTCCACCATGGAGTATCTCCTACTACTCTGACCTTGGTGTTCCCTCTGCTGTTTCTCATTCTCTTTTATTCCTTCCTCCTGTGCCTGTCCAGTGTTTTCTGCCCTTTCTTAAATATGTTTTCATGGAGGCAACCAAAACTTTGCTGATTGGCTCAGTTCTGGCCTGTGATGGGTCTGTCGCCAAGCTGGCTAGAACTGGCTATATCTGGCACAGGGAAGTCCCTTACCTCTTCTCACAGAGGTCACTCCTGCAGCCCCTGCCCTGCAGTGCCCTCCCACCAAAGCCTTGCCACATACAACCAATATGCATGAATAGTACCACTGAAGCAAAACAAACTAACTTCTGCGTGTGAGCTACCCTTCTGAAGTCAATGGGACTACTCAGTTGTGTAAATATTTGTATTGGAATTTTAAGTATGTGTAAACGGATCCCTGAAAGCAAATTTCCTATTATTCTGTTCCTTTATTATTTTCATATAAACTATTTAGTTTTCCAGAACGCAAAAAAAGTAAGTTTCTACCTAGTAAGTTGATCTGCTTGGGTTTTTTGTTGTGGGGTTTTTTTTTTTGAGCAAGCTCAAAGTGTTAAAAATAATTTTGTTTTCCAGAGTACTAAAAACACTCAGCTGAGGAAATGTGGATTAAGGTACATAACTGAAATTTGAAGATACTGAAGTATTTGCAACTCAGTCTGCAATAGTTATATTACAAAATATCCCATAGTTCCATGTAAACGTTAGAAAAAAAAGTGTAGATGTGTATCCAAATTGATCACTAAATTCACCAATCCATTGTCTTGCATATTATCTTACCTCTCCCATAACTGCGATAGGTGTCTCTCCTGTTGCCTGAGCAACACGATGTTCTACTAAGTAAAACATGTATTCATCGTAAAGCAAGCGGATCAGATGAAAAGAGCCAAAGCTAGCAGCACTGCGCAAGGTTAAATCTCGAATCACCATTGAGCTATTTAAATATGGGAAAAAAAATATTAAAAAAACATCACAATTCTTTAATAACTTATTCATATGGAATATGCACTTCAGGAATAATATTTTTTAAAGTAATGCTATCAACAAATAGCTGGTTTACGGTGTCTTCAGAAAAAATGTCTGGGAAAGATAATTATTTGCCTCTCCCCTTTTTCTGAAAGCATGGTTAGAGATCACATTATACAACTAGAAGCTAAATTTTCAAAAAGAAAGGAAGAAGTCTTACTATAAGCACAATTACCAATATGTGAGCATACGTATGTAGTAGAAGGAAGTTTTTTGTTAAAATTTAAATAATCTTAATACAATTTTATTACTTAAATTTTAAACAAAGTAGTCCTTCAAAATATTGTATCTGCCGTTCTCCTGTTCCTAATTCAAAGATTTTAATTTGAATGATTTTTAAACTTGTAAAATTTAAATACGTTTGTGTATACCTTATAATAGAAAAATGCAGATTGTGGATGAAAGCATTCATATGATAACCTCAGAAAATAGATGCTACAATGTACCATTTTGAAAAAGAACCCTAGCTTTACTAAGATAACTGATACAGTAGCAGATAACACAGAATATTTTTCTTGAAGTTCGTTTTACACATTAAAAAATATTTTTCCCTACATAATAAAAATAGAATCCATGGGTGTTTTAATAAATACTATTAAAAATATTGGCTTTAAAATTATATAGCTATTTAATCGAAAATGTTTCATAGCATGTTTCCAAGTCAGTATAAAATTCTAATTTCAATACACTTGCACAAGGCCTTTAAAATAATATTAAAGGATCATTTCATCCACTGCAGAGTTGCACATAGCCCCATGTTTAATGTTAACAATACTAATCTTTGGGGGAGGCACTCTTCATTTCTTGGGAACTATTGTCTGATATTAATTTTGTCAACATTATTAGAGCATACAATTCAGCAAATAATAAAATAGCTAATATAATTTAAAAGACTATTAAGAAGTACCTGTAGAAAGACCATTTTAAAAGAAATTGCCGTGCTGCTTTAGGAAAGCTGGGTCTTCCTTCATATGGTTTCAATGCTTGCATCATTACATTATCAAGCCAGGCAGCCCACTGCTCCAGAGTGCTCTGCTGCTGAAGAGTCATCTTGAAATCTGTTTCTAGTCTTTGAACCATATTGTCATCACATTGACACACCCAGGAAGCCTGCTCCTGTTAGAACACACGGCAAACATAAAAAACAAAAGCAAAACACAGAATGTAAATTATTCTTAAAGACTGAACAATTAAAGGAAAACGATGAAATATGCTTATTAGGCAAACTAATGAGTATTTTTATTTTCATGTCTCTCTCAATTTTGTTGGATGAAAACAAGTAATGAACCCAAAGTATAAAAACCAGCATCAAATAAAGCCCCCCCCAATACAATCAAAACCCCACAAATATATTGTGATGTTCCATATTAATTTTCATGAAAGAATTTTCAACTTCCCTCATTCATATTATTCTAGTAAAAATTTCAGGATTTGTCAAGCTCGGGACTACAGGAACAAGGAGTGAAAAGGGCAGTCAAATGGAAGTAGAAAGAAGAACTAAGAAACCAAAGTAGCATAGTTCCTATTGCTTTGAAGGTGTTAAGACCAAATACAATTTTTGTTACATTTTTTAATCACCTCATTTAAAAAGAGCTTTGTTTTATAGGCAAAAGAGGATTGTTGTGTTTATCCATAGTCTGCAATATATTACACATTGCTTAATGAGTAATATAAATAGCATACAATTGGACAAACACAGTCCATGTACAATAATGAGCAATTCACACTATTATCATGGATTATGACTATATTATGTTTTTAAGTCTCTGTAAAACCAATATGACACTCTCTAAATTCCATTTAGCAGAAAAAACAATATCAATTTAACATAGGCCACATTAAACTCTAGCCATCACATGCCAAGTTAATATCTCAACATTCATAGACCTTATATCTTATCACAAGTATATTTAATACAACATATATTTGGTCACATACTAAATCTTAGGTAGTTTGCACATCATTATGCAATGTGACCGTATCTGTGTTAAATTTTATTTATATCATCTTTGTAACAAGCAAAAAGAATTTAACTGTTGCTAGTGAACTTCTGATCTTCTGTAAGGATAAAAATGTTAAAATGTTTGTTCATGAAAGAAGACTACATGAAAGTATGACTACAAATAATCTGGACCATGTCAGATAGTTGAGCAACTGGAGAATAAAATATTGTTTCTTCTAAGGAGCAGACAGAGGTAAAAGGGAAACCTTTTTCTAAACCTAATGAAAAAAAATAAACTGGTTTTTTACAGCTAACTGGAAACTAGTTACTTAGGAAAGGTAGGGAATGTAAACAAACAATTAAAACCAGTATATTACTGATATTGCCTTTGAAATAAAAATAAATGTAATGAAACAATCAGTACTAGAAATCGTGCTGTATGATCAATATTTTTTAATGGAAGATCAGAAGCTATGCTAATATACAAGATTTCATCTTCAGGCATTGTTCATGCTGCTCATTCTAAGAACACACATACTCTACACATTCATCTGCATTAAATAAAAATTGGAAGAATGCATGGAAGAAGCCTTCAGAGAAAAGGGAAATAGATAATGGTTCTGAGGTTTTATTTTCCTTACGGCCAAAGTGTAACCTGGAAAGTTTCAACTGAATCACAGCATATATAAAAATCAGCAAAATGTTCCCACTTAGCTTTCTTGATGGAATAATAAGAACTAACAGGAAAAATAAAAAATCTGGGTTTTTTTATAAGTTTGGTTTTTAGATCCACAGGTACCTGTACATTGGCAAAATCAACACGATTGAGATCACTGAGCATCTGGTTGATCTGAGAAGTGTTCTGAAGCACAGCCCGAGCTGCCTGAGCCAGGTGATTGAGAGATGTGTATCTTCTCAAAGTCTGGGCAAAGGCACTTACAGCAGCAACCTATGAAGAAATCCATTTATCTTAACACATTTTATTATCAACAGGTCTTCTGTTTTATCTATTTTAAATGAAAATCGCTGCATTTCTTTATGAGCCCTCAGATATTGCAATTCACATATAATGGAACAAATACGTTTTTTCTATTATTTTTTTTTTGGCAAAACAAAGTTATTTCCAATCTCAAGTTTCATGTTTGAAGTTAAACCTAAATATGACATTTAAAAGTTAAAAGCTAAAAGTTAAAAGTTAAAAGCATAAAAGTTAAAATGCTGCTACTTTTAAATCTTAAATGATATCTAGTGTACAATTACATAAAGTGACTAAAACTGCAGTAAACATTGTTTACCTTGGTTTGTATCATTCTCTGTGGTATATTGTTCATGGCACTGGAAAGCCAACCTTCAAGGCTTTTTGCAAAATTACGAATGGCTTGGGTCAAGGCACCTAAACATTAAAGAATAAAAAAAAAAAATGAAAAAATGACAGAGTGCCTCTCTTGAAAGCTTTTGCATACTCAATATTTAAATATTCCACATAGAGATCTGCTGCATTATTAGCTTAGACACTTATGTGCAAGGGCACACTGCTGGCTCATGTTCAACT